>CM022298.1:95924180-96505154 GCA_011799875.1 Thinopyrum elongatum
TTGAATTTTGTTTCTCGTAATCTTTTAGATTCCGTCGCGGGGGGGTACTTTTATGGAAATTACTTTGGGTGAAGCTACTAAATTGCTAGATAACATCATGGCAAATTATTCACAATGGCATACCGAAAGGGCTCCTACTAGTAAAAAAGTTAATTCGGTAGAAGAAATAAATTCTTTGAGTGAAAAAGTTGATGCTCTTATGAAGTTGGTTGCTAATAAAAATGCTCCTATTGATTTTAATGATATGCCTTTGTATACTTTGATTGAGCAAAATAGTGATGCCATAGATGTGAACTTTATTTCGCGAAACAACTTTAATAACAATGCTTATAGAAGTAATTTTAATCCTAGGCCTTTTCCTAGTAATTCCTCTAATAATTATGGTAATTCCTATGGTAATCCTTCTTATAATAATAATAGGAACACCTCTGTTCTTGAGAATAATATTAAAGAATTTATCAATACTCAAAAGGTTTTCAATGCTACAATAGAAGAAAAGCTGAATAAGTTTGATGATATGTCTAGAAGTATTGATAGAATTTCTCATGATGTAGAAAATCTCAAGATGAATTTTTTTTGCGTAAGGTTGAGGAATCAATTAAAGCTTTATATGTTTCTATGGATGAAAGTAAGAAAAGAACCGATATGCTTAGAGCTAAAAGAGAATTTTTAGAAAAAGTGTTTTCTAGTGATTGCTTTCATAAAAGTGATGATGATCTTAAAATGATTGGTGTTTCTTCTATTGATTCCTTGTTTAGTAAAATTAAGATTGATGATAAAGGGACTGGAGAAGAGTCAACTTTAGCTAGAAGGCATCCCGATAATTTGGAGGGTGGAAATCTTGTTATTTTTTTTGATAAAAGTGGGTTTGAAGAGGTCAAGACTTTAACTAGTGATGTGCCCACTATTTTGAATTACAAAGACTTTAATTATGATAGTTGCTCTTTGGTTGATTGTATTTCTTTGTTGCAATCCATGATAAATTCACCCCATGCCTATGAACAAAATAAAGCTTTTACTAAACATATTGTTGATGCTATGATGAAAGCTTTTGAAGAAAAGTTGGAATTAGAAGTTTCAATTCCTAGAAACTTACATGATGAATGGGAACCTACTATTAAAGTCAAGATTAAAAATCATGAGTGTTTTGCTTTATGTGACTTGGGTGCTAGTTTTTCTACAATTCCGAAATCTTTATGTGATGTGCTTGGTCTTACCGATATTGAAGAATGCTCTTTAAATTTGCACTTGGCGGATTCTACTATTAAAAAGCCTATGGGAAGAATTAATGATGTTCTTATTCTTGCAAATAGGAATTATGTGCCCATAGATTTTATTGTTCTTGATATTGATTGCAATCCGTCTTGCCCAATTATTCTTGGTAGACCGTTTTTACGTACTATTGGTGCCGTGATTGATATGAAAGAAGGCAATATTAAATTTCAATTTCCACTAAGGAAGGGTATGGAGCACTTCCCTAGGAAAATAATTAGGACACCTTATGAATCAATCATGAGGGCATCTTATGGATCTCGAAACAAAGTTGACAACACGTAGATCTTTTGCGTTATGCCTAGCTAGGGGCGTAAAACGATAGCGCACGTTGGGAGGCAACCCAACTTGTATCTTTTTGCTTTTTGGTTTTCTTGCTGTTGTCAATAAAATACCCAATTATGCCTCTGATTAGATGTGTTTTTGTGGTTTAAATTAGTGTTTGTGCCAAGCAAAGCCTTTGGGTTGATTTGGGTGATAGTCGATTTGATCTTGCTAAAAAACATAAACTTTTGCGCTCAGGAAAACAATTATTATTTTTAACAGAAGAGTTCTTTTGAGTTGATTATTTTTTCATAAGATTAATAAACAAATTTCTCATGTTGTCCTAATTTTTTAGAATTTTTGGAGTTACAGAAGTATTAGAAGTTTTCATATTTCTAAAGACTGTTCTGTTTTTGACAGATTCTGTTTTCTTTGCGTTGTGTGCTTGTTTTGGTGATTCTATGGTTTTCTTTGAAAAGTTTTTGCCATAGAAAAGTTGGAATACAGTAGATATAATGCAAAAATAAAATATGAATGGGTTTGCAATAGTACTTAAGGTAGTGATTTGTTTTCTTATACTAATGGATCTCACGAAGGTTTTGTTGAGTTTTGTGTGATTGAAGTTTTCAAGTTTTGGGTGATATTACGATGGATGAAGGAATAAGGATTAGCAAAAGGCTAAGCTTGGGGATGCCCTAGGCACCCCAAGATAATATTCAAGAAGTATCAAGCAACTAAGCTTGGGGATGCCCCCGAGTGGCATCCCCTCTTTCTTCTAACGACCATCGGTATTTTACTTGGAACTATGTTTTTATTCGTCACATATTATGAGTTTTGCTTGGAGCATCTTGTATGATTTGAGTCTTTGCTTGTTTTTCTTTTTATTTTAAGTCTTGAATCCTTGCTGGACACACCTTTTTGAGAGAGCCAAAAACTATGCTATGCTTGCTCCTATGCTTCACTTAAATTTTTAGAGCCTTGGAATTGCTCTAGTGCTTCACTTATATCTTTTTGAGCACGGTGTGCTTTGTTATTTTTGAAGAAATGCTCTCATGCTTCACTTAGATTTATTTGGGAGTTAGTAAAATTTTGAATAAATTCTCTCTTTCTTCACTTAGATTAATTTGAGAGAAAGAAATATTATGCTCATGTTCTTCACTTATATTTGTTTGAGCTTATTAAAAGCAACATATGAAACTAGTCCCAAAGTGATAGATATCCAAGAAGGATATAATAAAAACTTTCATGAAGATCATTGGACAAAATAAACTTGGTTCTTTGTAATAGTTTTGAGATATGACGATATAATATGTGAGCCATGTTGATGAGTAATTGTGCTTTAGTAAGAATATTGGTGTTAAGGTTTGTGATTCCCTATGCAAGTACGAAAGTCAATAGTTATGCAATGAAATTATATCTTATGGTGCATTATTCAGTGTTACTTATGCTTAATGCTTGCTTACGAGATTATTCGTTTCTTGGTTAGGCGCTTCTCAATCTTTTTGCTAGCCTTCATTTGCACCAAGTATGATCACTACTTGTGCATCCAAAACCCTTTAAACCAGTTTTGCCATATGAGTCCACTATACCTACCTATATGCGGTATTTCCATGCCGTTCTAAGCAAATTTGTATATGCCATCTCTAATTTTCAAAATAAGTTTCTATTTTGTGTGCTCATACCGCTCGCGAGGCGGTGAGGGGTGGCCGATATTTTCCATGCTAGATGTGTTATTCTCACGATGAGTGGTTATCCACTTGTCATTGCATGAGAGTACGGCAAAGGTATTAGGGATGCCCAGTCCCGAAATGAAAAATGAATTTACTTTATGTTATCAAATAATAAATTCCTTGGAAAGTGTTGGTATGGAGGGCACCCGTGGATACGGCTAGCCATGGAAAGTGAAAGAAATGGTGGAAAAAGGAATAAACTTAATTTTCTGTTTGGGAACCGCCTGTGATATATCTAGCATGGAAAGTATTGGGAGCTCTAAGTCGTTTTCGTTGGTGGGAAAAGTATGCCTCTCAAAATGTTTTTATCTCTCAATTTAAGCTTTGAGCTCTGGCACCTCTACAAATCCCTACTTCCCTCCGCGAAGGGCCTTTCTTTTACTTTATGCAATTTTTATTTTTAATTTGAGTCTCCATCTTCTCTTACAAAGCACAAACTAAAGGGCACTATGATCGTACTTGAGCATTGGGTGTAGCTAATATTCGAGTGTGTTTCATGAATAGATCAATGATTGAGCATGACGGGCTAGGGATAACTTGCTTTAGCGTTGATATTTTGAAAGACATGGTTGCTTGTTGATATGCTTGAGTATTTAAGTTATCATGTCAAAACTAGACTATTGCTTTGAACCATATAAAAGTCCAAACATCCATGCTATTAAGAAAAGAATATGTGATGGACATGTTAGGCAGCATTCCACATCAAAAATTCTGTTTTTATCATTTACCTACTCGAGGACGAGCAGGAATTAAGCTTGGGGATGCTGATACGTCTCCAACGTATCTATAATTTTTGATTGTTCCATGCTGTTATATTATCATTCTTGGATGTTTTACAATCATTTTATGTCATTTTTTGGTACTAACCTATTGACATAGTGCCCAGTGCCAGTTGCTGTTTTCTGCATGTTTTTTACATCGCAGGAAATCAATACCAAACGGAGTCCAAACGCAGTGAAACTTTTTGTGGATTTTTTTGGACCAGAAGACATCCAGTGGGCCGGAGAAGCACCTGGGGGTGCTCCGAGGGGAGCACAACCCACCAGGGCGCGCCTGGCGGCCCAGGCGCGCCCAGGTGGGTTGTGCCCACCTCGGGGGCCTCCCGCACCGCCTCTTTGCTCTATAAATACCCCAATATTCCAGAAACCCTAGGGGAGTCGACGAAAATCAATTCCAGCCGCCGCAAGTTCCAGAACCACCAGATCCAATCTAGACACCATCACGGAGGGGTTCATCATCCTCATTGGTGCCTCTCCGATGATGCGTGAGTAGTTCATTGTAGACCTTCAGGTCCGTAGTTAGTAGCTAGATGGCTTTCTCTCTCTCGTTTGATTCTCAATACAATGGTCTCTTGGAGATCCATATGATGTAACTCTTTTTTGCGGTGTGTTTGTTGGGATCCGATGAACTTTGAGTTTATGATCAGATCTATCTTTTTATCCATGAAAGTTATTTGAGTCTTCTTTGATCTCTTATATGCATGATTGCTTATAGCCTCGTATTTCTTCTCCGATATTTGGGTTTTGTTTGGCCAACTTGATCTATTTATCTTGCAATGGGAAGAGGTGCTTTGTGATGGGTTCGATCTTACGGTGCTTGATCCCAGTGACAGAAAGGGAAACGACACGTATGTATCATTACCATTAAGGATAACATCATAGGGGCTATTTCTACATAAATGGATCTTTACTACATCATGTCATCATTCTTATTGCATAATCCGTTTCTCCATGAACTTAATACACTAGATGCATGCTGGATAGCGGTCGATGTGTGGAGTAATAGTAGTAGATGCAGGCAGGAGTCGGTCTACTGATCTTGGACGTGATGCCTATATAATGATCATTGCCTGGATATCGTCATGAGTATTTGAAGTTCTATCAATTGCCCAACAGTAATTTGTTTCCACCGTTTGCTATTTTTCTCGAGAGAAGCCACTAGTGAAAACTACGGCCCCCGGGTCTCTTCTTTAATATATTTGCCTTCAAGATCTATTTTGCTATTCGCTCTTTTATTTGTTTGCAACGTTTATTTTCAGATCTATTAATCCAAAAACCCAAAAATACCTCGCTAAATTTTATTTGCTTTTATTTGCATCTTTCAATCTTCTACAATTTTATCTATCTCGTTACCCGAAAGGGATTGACAACCCCTTTTACACGTCGGGTTGCAAGTATTTGTTCTTTGTTTGCAGGAGCTATTTACGTGGTGTTGCATGGTTCTCCTACTGGTTCGATGACCTTGGTCTCATCACTGAGGGAAATACCTACCGTCGCTGTGCTGCATCATCCCTCCCTCTCTGGGGAAAAACCGACGTAGTTCTAGCAGACATCAATATACCACGATGAACTTGTCGAGGTAATCCATGAAGATATAATTCATCAGATGGGAGAAAGTAGCTGGAGCATTTGTTAGGCCAAATGACATGACGGTGTACTCAGAGGAGCCATATCGTGTAACAAATGCAGTCTTTGGAATATCCTCTTCACGGACACGGATCTGGTAATAACCCAACCTCAAGTCGAGTTTAGAGAACACCGATGATCCAGCAAGCTGATCATAAAGATCATTGATCCGAGGAAGCGGCTATTTATTCTGAATGGTTGCCTGGTTGATAGGACGGTAATCGTGGACCAGCCTATTCGTACCATCTTTCTTCTTGACAAAGAGAGACGGTGCTCCTCAGGCAGAGGAACTGGGGCGAATGAAACCTTCTTAAGTGACTTGTCGATTTCTTCCTTAAGCTCGAGAAGGTGGTGCGGAGGCATCTTATAAGGTCGCTTCGCAATAGGGGTAGTGCCGGGTTTCAAGTCGATGACAAACTCGACAGCTCTAGCAGGAGGTATTCCTGGAAGTTCTTCCGGAAAGACATCCTGGAAATCATGAACGACTGGAATGTTTTTGATCCCCTCAAGCAGAGAGGCGTTCAACGCATTCAAGGCATAAATTTGAGCCTCGGCATTTTGAACGATTTGAGCATGGTAATTCACTAGCTCATCTGATGGGTGTAGGAGGTGTACAACCTTAGTGGCACAATTGATTGAGGCATAGTGAGCCTTCAACCAATCCATTCCCAGAATAAGATCAATTTTGGAAGATCTCAGGATAATGGGAAATGCCTGAAACTTCAACCTGTGAATTTCAATAGTGACTTCGGGATTGAATAGGGAGGATTGGCACTGGCCCGCGGGAGTGTTTACTGCTAACGGTTGGTGCAACATTTCACATTTAACGTCATGCATGAGTGCAAAATGTTCTGACATGAATGAATGGGATGCTCCTGAATCAAATAAAACAGATGCGGGTACTGAATTAACGAGGAGTTTACCCATCACAGTTTCAGGTTGATCTTGAGCTTCAACCATGTTGACGTGATAGTTCTGCCCACGACCATAAGAAGGCCTGACATTGTTGTAGCGAGGCTGATTAACTCCATGACCAATTCCACGGCCAGCAGGAGGAAGTGCTAGCTGATTCTGACCCTGAGAATAGTCTCTGGCACGGTGACCTGGTTGGCCACACTTGAAGCAAAGTTCACTGTATGGACGTGGTGCAGGAGCTCGAGGTGGTACAGCTTGAAGAGGCTGCCTCGGTGGTGGAGGAGGCAGACGAGGTGCAGCATAGGCATGCCTGTACACTGGAGCGGTTGGACAATACATGCTCTGTGGAATCCATATACAACGCTTCTGAGAAGACGAGCCCGATGATGAGCCCACTTCACGGGTGCGTCTGGTCGCTTCCTTATGCTTCTTCAGACCAGTCTCGACCATAATAGCCTTGTTCACCAAGGTGGCGAAGTCGGGATAGTCTTGGACGAGCAGGGCTAGCTGAATGTCATGGTGTAACCCATCACGGAACTTCTCCTGCCTATGGGCATCAGTGGGGATGTCTTCCTCAGCGTAGCGAGATAGATCCAAGAACTCTCGCTGGTAGACTTCTATAGTCTTATTGCCTTGAACGAGGCTACGAAACTCGGCCTTCTTCCGATCTATAACCCCTTGAGGAATATACCGCGCACGAAAAGCAGCCTTGAATTCCACCTAGGTGACAACAGTTCCAGGAGGTAGTGTCTGTCTGTGAGTTACCCACCATTGTGCTGCAGGTCCCTTCAGGAAGTATGTCGCGAAAGTGACATAGCTGACAGGAGGAACATCAGCTGACTCCATCTCATAGAAAATGTCACGCAGCCAGTCATCGGCATCCAGCGGATTAACTGTGTTGCGGAATATCGTTGGGTTGAGACGCACAAACTCTGGCAGCGTAATTGAAGGTGGCTGCTGGTTGGCATTGGGACGAGGGAACTGATCGATCACCCCTTGCATCGGTGCAATTCAAACTGTTGCATCATCGTAGCCATATAGTCTGGCGGTGGTGGATTATTGTCACCCATCCTGCTAAATTCAACAGGGGTAGTTTAGCAAAGGCTATTGCGAGTGTTTAGCAACAAGCTTGATGTAACACGACGATAATTAAGTAGTGTAATAGACGCTTAACAGTAGTCCATTAAGACATACAGGTCCATACACAGTCGGTTACAAACGGACAGCATAACGGTGCAATTTCAAAAGCTAGACATGCTAGGCGGCACGCAGGCACGCGGTAAGGAAGTACACAACGAGACATAGCAAAGGCTACATCAACGTCGGAGAAAACTGGTGGAGCGAGGATTCTGCAAGTGACAACACAGGGTGCCCTCGATAAAAGGATCCTGTAAGCAGAACCTGGCCCACAATCTCGAAGCAAGGGGGGGGGGGGGTAATTTCAGAACTCCGGGTGGATGTGATCACGAGAACCTAAAGTTGGAGTTAGTAAAGTTTTAACCCGAAAGGAAGAGAGATCAGAGTCCCAGAGTATAGACGAGGAATAAAAGATCCTAATACCACCCAGTTGGCGACGTGGGCCCGTAAGCCACATAGCCAAGTTAGCAAAACAGTTTTCGGTTACTAGACTCAACTTCAGCCAAGGAGTTGGAAAGGGGGATTCCTAGAGGCAGTCGGCTCTGATACCAACCTGCGACGACCCCGGCTCAATCATGCACTAACCATACACGCAATGCACACGATCAAGCCTAAGGACTCACTTGAAGATATCACAACACAACTCTAAAACATAAATAAAGTCATACAAGCATTATATTACAAGCCAGGGCCTCGAGGGCTCGAATACATAAGCTTGATGACAATCAAGCATCAGCGGAAGCGTTAGATATCTGAGTACAGATATAATACAGAAACAAAGATAAGCCTTTAAGAAGGCGAGGCAAAACAAAAGCTACGATCGAAAGGCGCAGGCCTCCTGCCTGGGACCCTCCGAACCTACTCCTGGTCGTCGGACGGCTCCTCGTAGTAGTACTCGCCAGGAGGGTAGTAGTAGTAGCCGTCGGCGGGGGCAGCTGGCTCAGGGGCTCCGTCATCTGGTTGTGACAAACGGATATGGTGAGAAAAAGAAAGCAAAGCAACCATGAGTACTCATCCGAAGTACTCAGCAAGCAAGGATCTATGCTACATATGCAACATTTTCAAAGGAAGGCTGTATATGTGGACTGGGCTGCAGAAATGCCAGAATAGAGAGAGAAGGTCTAGTCCTATCGAAGACTAGCATCTTCAGCGGTCTTGCAGCATTAGAAGAGTGCAGATTAGCATAATGTAAAGTAATAGTAGTGTCATCAACCTCGCCCAAAGATCCTTCCTCGACTCCCTGCGAGAAAGCAATCCCAGAGCCATACTATCCAGTTATCATCTCAAGTGTCAGGTTCTAGTTGTATCGATCGGGATACAACTCCGAGTGTCCGTTACTGTAGGACAGGCTATCGATAGATGTTTTCTTCCCTGCGGGGGTGCACCAACTTACCCACCACGCTCGATTAACTCCGGCCGGACACACTTTACTGGGTCATGCCCGGCCTCGGCCAAACGATACGCCGCAACCCGACCGAATACTTAACAGAGAGGTCAGCACGCCGGACTAACCTATGCAACCGTGGGTCTTGGGCCTTCGCCCCGGGAACTCCTGCACGTTGCGTACGTGGCCGGTGAGCAGACCTAGCCCCGCCTTATAGAGGTGCAGGGCATTACCAGTTCAACCCAGTGCGCGCCGCTCAGTCGCATGACGTCTATTAAGCTTCAGCTGAAGTATACGACGCAGAACGGCCATACTATGCCCACGTGATGGTTAGTGCTATTAGGCCAGAGGCCCTCTCGGATCAAATATCCAAACCGTTAGTGAGTTAGGAGCGCGCGGTAACGAGCAGAGACTCATGATCGATGTGACCCCATCGCCCCGTCTCGAGGACTTGCTGCAAGGGCTAAGAATGCCCGGCCGCACCTCGTCATTAACTCGCGGGCACCCTCCAGGTCAACCCGTCTCCACATCACTCGCATCACATGCTCGCGCGGGTACCCCTCAGGGCCGACCCGTCTTTATCCACTTTAATCAGTAACAATAGTAATGTAAAGGCAATCCGTGTGGCTAACACATCAAGAAGGAACCCGAGGCATCACCCTCGTTGGATTCCCACCTGATGTAAACATCAAAGTGAACGTAAGAGGAAATCACCCTCGAGGTTCACACTTGAGGTGTGGCACGACAGCGTCGTTATCGGGAGTGGAGAAGGAGGAATCACCCTCGATGACCATGACCAAGTAACTACTCCTCAGAGTTAACATCAGAAGTGCTTACGAGGTATCACCCTCGACACTCGATAGTAACGCTGCAGTGTCGTACCGATAAGGGGGAAGTGATGTGCGGTGCCGGGGCCTGGTTGTTGATGACGATGATCGAATCTCCTGATAATCCAGCGGGGCAACTGGAACAAAGTGGGGGTCTCAGGTGGGTCTCTATCCAGCCTATACTAAGCAGTTTAGGATAAACAGGTAGGTATCAACAGCAGTTACAAAAACAGGCTATGCATCAGAAATAGGATAAACAGTAGCAGCAGCAATTTCTAATGCCAGCATAAGAGAGAAGAGAATAGGCGATATAGGCATGCTCAGGGGGGGGGGGGGGTTGCTTGCCTGGAAGCTCTACGGCAAGGGACTGGTCGTCAGCTGCGTAGTCGACCTCCGGAGCAACTTCCATGTAGAAAGTTTTTCGATCCGGGCTACGGTTTATTTTCTACGAATTTTCAAAGATTACAACATTTTTCGGAATTATTTATTGAACAGAAATGGATTATGACATCAGCATTGCATGGGGATGATGTCAGCAGTTAACAGACTCGCTGACCAGGTCAAACCTGACCTGTGGGTCCAGTAGGACCCACATATCAGCCTCTGTTAGCTTAACAGTGTATTAAACTAATCTAACTAAGCTAATTAGGGGTGTGGGCGCCATATGTCAGTGAGTGATTAGGCTAACTAATTACTTTTATTTATAAAATGTTTATTAAACCAATTAATAGAGGAGGGCCCACATGTCAGTGGCTGGGGCTGCCCAGTCAGCACGTTGACTGGGTCAACCCAGTCAACGGGGCCCCCAGGACCCACTGGTCAGCGACCCAGGGGCGGGGCCCACCGAGCCACGTCGGCGTCTGCGCCGGAGAGAGCTCTGGCGACCAAATCCGCGGTGGCGCGTCGCCGGAGTCACTCGAAAAATCGCCACAGGGGGTCGTTTCGCGCGCGGCTACTCGCGTTCGAACGGGCGCACGCTCGCACGTCGAACTGTGGGGGTGGCTTGGACGGAAACGGCCGGAGACGGTGGTGGCGAGCGGCGGAGCGGACACCGGAGTTCGGGCGTCGACGGATCCAGCGCTAAGGGGTACGGGGAAGCACGGGCTCGTGCTCGTTGGGCTGCTGAGAGCACCAGGAGCTCGACCGTGGCCTCAGGCGGCGGTGACATCGACCACAGCGACGGCCACAAGCTCGTCGGCGGCGAGCAGAGCACGGACGCGGCGGCAGCTAGCTACGGCACGCGAAGAGGCTAATGGAGGGGAGCAGGAGACGAAGAAGCTCACCGAGCGGCACACCGATGGCCCTTGGTAGTTTAGGAGCAGCAGAGTCGACGACGCTCGTCGGAGACGCGCCAGCGATCCCAGGAAGAGGAAGCACTCGAACCTGGCGTAGCACAGCTCTCCTGCTCGCGCTCGTGGTCGAGGACGAGGTAGTTGAAGACGGCGGAGACGACAGACAGGTTGACAAGGCGAGGGGTCGACGGTGGCCGCGGCAAACGGCGAGGTGCGGCGGCGATGGCGCTCGGTCATCGATGGGAATGGATGGGAGAGAGCGAGGGGAGAGGGGAGAAGTGACGAGGGAGGACTAGGGGGAGTGAACGAGGCCGGGGCCTTATCCCCTCGCGTCGGTGGGCATCGGTGACGCCGCGCTGTCGCCGTTTCACCGGCGCTCGCCGGCGCAGCCAAGCGCGCGGTGACACGCAGGAGAGAGGGAGAGGGAGATGGGCCTGGGGGGCTGGTTCGGGGGACTGTGCACTTAGGCCCAGTGCACAGTGCCTCTTTCCTTTTTATTTTTTTCTGTCCCTGCTTTTTCTTTTTACAGAGATGGTTTGGCATTATTTTGAGGCTCCAATTGATTTTGTAAAAATGTGAAGTTTGGTCACATAAGTACATTGGAATATTCTGCATTGCCTCAAAAAGTTTGGGCATTTTTGGAGTTCATTTGGATTTTTCAAAAATTGAAATAGGCATTTTTAGTGCTGATCTGGCACTGTTTTAAATGCTCTGACTCATTATAAGTTGATGGAGATGTTGTGTTCCTTAACAACATTTGTTTTGGAATATTTGCTATAATATGAACATTTTTCCAGCAATTTTTGAACCACTTTATTTTGCACTTGAATTTGAATTGATTTTCACAGAGAAATTTGAGTTGATTTGTTTAACCAATATGATCAAGCTCTGCAAATGAAAATTACTTGGCAATATTAGCAGAGTGTCATAGTGATTATTACACAGGGGTGTTACAAATTCTCCTCCTCTAAAAGAAATTCTCGTCCCGTGAATTCAGGAGGTAGAAGGAAAGAGGTCGGGATATTCTTCCCGAAGATGATCCTCGCGTTCCCAAGTGGCTTCATCTTCTGTATGATTCGACCACTGCACTTTCAGGAACTTGGTTGTCTTCTGACGAGTCCGACGTTCAGCTTCATCGAGAATGCGGATCGGATGCTCCTTATAAGAAAGATCATCTTGCAATTCGAGCATCTCATGATCCACTGCGCGGTGCAGAGATTCCTTGAAACATTTACGAAGTTGTGAAACATGGAAGACGTCGTGGATATGAGAGAATTGCAGTGGTAAGATAGGTTCAAGAACACAAATATATTCATGAAAACATAATAGGTTCAGATCTGAAATCATGGCACTCGGGCCTTAGTGACAAGCATTAAGCATAGCAAAGTCATAGCAACATCAATCTCAGAACATAGTGGATACTAGGGATGAAACCCTAACAAAACTAACTCGATTACATGATAAATCTCATCCAACCCATCACCGTCCAGCAAGCCTACGATGGAATTACTCACTCCCGGCGATGAGCATCATGAAATTGGTGATGGAGGAAGGTTGGTGATGATGATGGCGACGAATCCCCCTCTTCGGAGCCCCGAACGGACTCCAGATCAGCCCTCCCAATGAAGAACAGGAGGCGGCGGCGGCTGATGCCCACTGATGAGTCCAATTTACGTGATGTTTTTCCTACATATTTTGTGCCTACAAGGTGGGCTTTTCTGGAATTTTACCGTGTTCGCGGACTTCTTTTTGTTGATAATCCCTCGGGTAACGTCTTTTGGAGCAATATTCATTTAATGGAGAAAGCCCTCAAAAATGGTAGTGGAACCACGTATTAAAGGTGATAAACACTTTCCATAAAAAATCAAGTAAGAAGGCCAAAGAAACAGCCATCGTCGTGCTTCCAGAGCGAACGACGATGTTCCATGCGACCGCGCTCGCGCGCATGAGTGGCCGTTTGGCGCGTCACCGCCTCCGGGGATCAGCTATTTTCACCCCTTCAAAACAGATCGTGGAAGGGACGAAGAGAGACTCCAGAAACTCATCCAGAAGGCAGAATCCTAGCATCCAGAGTCTATCCGGAGGGAGGATCGACCGAGAGAAGAACGGGGTTCCTCTCACCACGCGAGGGACGACATCATCATCAACATCTACATCATCACCACCTTCATCATCATCCACATCCTTATCATCTGTAACATCAAGAACCCTAGTGGATCCTTCGGTGTATCGATTGAATCATTCACCCATGTATTTCATTACCATCACCATGATGATTCACTACAACAAAACAGACTTTAAGTAACGCAATCATGTAACAGACTGAAAAATGTGTGACAAGGGAAATTACTGTAACACATCATTTTGTGTAGAAAAACGGGCAGTAACACATACTATATAAGGCCTCAAGATGTGTTACCATGATGTTGTAATAGTAACATATAAATATGTGTTGGTCGAATGTGTTACATAGATTTTGACATGGTAACATATAAATATGTGTTAGTGAAATGTGTTACGTATATCAACTATAGTAACAGATAATCATGGTTGATACACAGTGTTACAAGCTCTATTATAGTGGGGACTATAAAAAACTAAAACCAACTGCATATATAGATCACAAATACGTTGACAAACAGGGCCAATGTGTCAACATGATTTTTTTATATGTTTTGTTTTGGTAAATAGTGTTTTCATTCTTTGGTAATATGGTATGAAAAAACAATACAGTTTGGTTGGTAAATACCAAACTATTTTTCGGTACGGTTGTAGTGAATATCATATTAACCATATTGTACGCGGATTTTAGGATGACCCAGCGACCATAAATGTGAAATGCACACTTTTAAATGATCATATGAAGACCAACATCAAACAAGAGCTTAAATTTGAACATAGTTTTAAGAACCGTACCGGCTGCCTGACTAGAAAAAAAAAACCGAAACCAAGGCCTCATCTAGGTTTTTAAGTATGTCGGCCTTTTAGGAAAAAACTAGTAAATTATATAAAAAAAATTGTGTTCTTCTATCAAAATAAAAAAATCATGTGAAACTAGGAATAGGACCATTGACCTTGCGCCGCCGCATGCCCAACAACCCAATACCAATCGGACTTGCAATTTGTGACCAGGAGGGGGCGAACTAGAAAGAGGCAGATCCTATTTGACGTCTGGAACTCCTATTCGGCACTCCAAGCGCCGGTTGGCGCTAATAGCGCTTGTAGGGGAGAAAAAACTACAAAAATATACTTACTGGAATATATACGGGAGAACTAGGAATCGAACTCTTCACCTAATGAAGAGTAAACAACGCCAACCACACCAAGCTGCCAAGTTAGTCCACTTAAAGAAACGAGACCTATTTGACCCTTTTCCTAGAGATACATTATAAACCTTTCCGCAAAAAAAGAGATGTTATATACCCAGAACTAATTATTTGAAAAGAAATTCAAAAAAAAAACAAAACCATCAATTCTGAAAAAAGTTCAAAAATAGAAAAAGTTCCTAAAAATGGAAAAAGTTCATCAATTTTGAAAAAAAGTTCATCCATTTGAAAAAAGTGCACCGAGTTTAAAAAAAGTTCATCGATTTTGAACAAAAAATCATCGAATTTTATAAAAAGTTCATAAAAAACCAAAAACGTTCATGATTTTTTTAAATACATCAATTTGAAAAAAAATCATCAAATTTGAAACAAAATTCATCAAAATTCAAAACAATTAATGGATTTAGAAAAAATATTCATCAATTTAGAAAAAGTTAATCAAATTTCAAAAAAAGTTCATGGATTTGAGGAAAGATTCACGTATTTGTGAAAAGTCATCGAACCAGGAAAAATAAAAAATAAAAAAACAGGAAACCAAAAAAGGAAAAAAACGAATTAAATAGATGAAAAGTTAAATGTTGCCATGGCCCAACTGGGTGGCGTGGTGGTTACACCAGCCTACCCTTAGGAGCTAAGTAGCTGGTTCGATTCTCAAACGTGGCACTTTTTTTGCGAATTAAGACACAGGAAAACAAACATTAGATGGGCCGGCCCATCGCGGGGGCGCTTCAGGCGCCTTTTTCCAGAAACACTAGTAAGAGGCGCTTGAAGCGTCAAATAGGGTCTTTCTAGAGGTTTAGCTGCCGACAATACAGTTTCGGCCGGCCCACGGTCGCTTCACTGTTCATTTATGTTCTGTTTATTTGTTTTTTGTTTTGTTTCGGTTTCTATTTATTTTCTTTCCCTTTTCCTTGTTTTTTCTTTTTTTTTTCTTTTTTCATGTCTTATACAATGTTCTTTGCTTGTATTAGAAATTGTTCAACGAATATACAAATGTTTACTGTGTTTTTTTGAATTTGTTCAGTGTATATTACCACAAAAAACAAATTCAATGTGCATAGAATTGTTCAACATATTTAAAAAAATGTTCAATGCGCATTAAAAAATTGTTCAATGTGCATTAAAAAATTGTTCAATGCATATATTCATATTTGTTTTTCAAACATGTTCACCGTATATTGAAAAAGTTCATTATGTGTTATTACAAATGTTCGTTGTACATTAATAAAATGTTCAACGGATTTTTACAAATTTTTCAATGCGTATTTTTCGATAATTTTCAAAATAAGTTTGATACTTCAACTATCGTGTTGTGACTCTATCAATAGAACTCATCAGCTGGGCCGGCCCATTCACCCCTCCCTTCAGCAAAGGATCGACCGTTGCCGCCCTTGGGCGGCAAATAGGAGCACTCCTAGAAAGATCCACGTTAAAAGAAAGAGTCACATGACCCACCAGACACTTCAGCGATTGCATCTAGCAGGTCACGCGAGGCCTCGCTCTCCTTCTCCTGGCACCAGGCAGGATCGAACTAGAGAAAAAACCAGATCAAGAGAAGGTTGCCTAAAAAACGGATCGAGAGAAGGGGTCGAAGGGAGAGGAGAGCACCAGATCAGGGGGAGCCACGTGTTTAAAGAGAGATCGAAGGGAGGAGAGAAAAGGAAGGGAAGGTCACACGTCTTACCAGATAGCGAGCCGCGGTATCTGGTTCTCCGCTTGAGTCTCCCTCCTGTTCAACGTTTTTTATACGAACATTTGGTTCGATCATTTTTTTGTTCGATTGCGTGGATGGTCCGTGGAGCTAAGCCAACTGCCCAGGTCATCGGTCCGTGGAGCATTGCCGGTCGCAGTTTTCTCCCACGCCGGTGGTAGCTTCCATGGGAAGTCATGTGGTAAAGACGTGATCTTGGTTGAGGCGACCGACCAAGAGCGAGATCGGTCGGTCGAATTACAGTGTTTTTCTTTAACCAACTATCGAGGTCGGATGTTTCCTTTTTCTGGTACGACTGCAAGTATGGTCGGTTTTTTAAACTGTGGGTGTAGCTGCGATACCCTCCCCTCATCCTCTGTCGCCATGGAGGTGGGAGGAACGAGGAGACTAGATTGACATGCCAGCCTCTCGGATATGTCGTTACAACACCGTCGGCGGTAGGTCGTAGCTGACGCATATTGTCGTCGCCACTTTGTAGGACCACCAACTGCGCTCTCAGGACCGATTAAAAGTCATAGGTCTCGCTTGTCACAACATGTTCTGGGGCCGGTCGCAGCTTCTAGTATTGTCGGTCGCAGTTTTCTCCCACGCCGGTCATAGCTTCCATGGGAAGTCGTGTGGGAATGACATGATCTTGGTCGAGGCGACCGATCAGGAGCGAGATCTGTCAACTAATCGCCGATATTCATGACAACACTATCACATCCATCGTCCCAACATCGGGGATCTCCCGATCACAACATCATCCAAGGCCCATCGCAGGTTCAAGCTCAATGCTTTTTTATATCAACTAGTTACCCGAGGAAAACCATTGCTATAGGTTATTTAGCACATGTTACGTAAATCAATTTTATAAAGTCTTTACTATTTAGATGTATCTAATTTCCCTTTCAATCAATAATAAATTAAATATAAATATACTCTAATTTTCCATGCCAAAAACACTTTTTGGAAAATATCCATGCCAAACAAATAAATATATGTAACAATGTCGCGGTTCTTCCAAAACAATTTCCGTCTAGCTTTCCTTGGATAAAAAAGTACTACCTCCGCCCCGGTGTATAAGTCATTCGCGTAGTTCTAGGTTGACAATTTAACTGTCTAAATATGTATTATATGTAACAAAAATATATATTTAGAAACTACATCTGTGTAGAAATCTAGTGATATACTTTTCATGACATATAATACATATTTAATTCCTTAAATCGATGACCTAGAAGTACGTGAATGACTTATACACCGAGACGGAGGTAGTAGATCCAAATTTCCCTCTACTTCTCGCTGGTGAAAAATTAATTCTGACGCAAAAGCTCTAATTTTCGCGCTTACTTTTCCCTCCAATTAACTAGAAAACGCTAAATAAATTGGGTCTCAAACCCATCTACATCCAGCCCAGCCCCCATTCGGCGGCTACATCGCCGCACTCCAACGCCCAGCACACCGCCCCTTCAGCGCCCAGCGCGGCCGCCACCTGCAACCTCCCATCCCACCTCCACCCCGTATCGATCTGCCGCTTCCTCGACCTGTGTCGGGGCCGGATTTCGGGGACACAAAATATTCCCAGAAATTAACCCCTCGTGTCATCACCAGCCCAGGATTACTGTTACTGGTGGACACGTCCTTGTTACAGATTACCAAGCTATTACAAGAGTTGAATACAAGACCATAAAGGTCCAATGATACAACAATGATGTCTGGTGGTGGATGACAGAATTAACTCGTGGTTCTCCAACGTCGATGGGGCTCCATTCCCACAGGAACAGCTGGCCCGGATAATTCCTATCCCGCATGGCTGCTATCCTAGGCTCCGCACGGTCGTCGCTGTGGTACTCCTTGTAGAAATCCTGACCTGGCCAAGTAAATAGCCAGGGACAAGCCTGTGAGTACGTTTGAATGTACTCGCAAACATTATGAACAAAAGATATACCGAATGTAGCAGTTAAAATATAAGGTCATGATGAACCAAACTTTATGCGTATGCTCATGCTGGACTATATAAAATGCATGCTGACAGGAATTAATTCATGGCATGATAAAATATTAGCATGTGAAAATATATAAAATTGTTAGTGATAAATAAGGAAAGTCAAAGGAAAACAAAATAAAAGAAATGCCGGTCGGATGTCAAGTGACACCACGGTAGGTCTTGAAAAGAAATGACAAACGGGTGTCTAAAAGAGAAATCGGACGAGACAGGACCATCCGAGAACTCAGGCGACGCCACAAGAGGTCTTGAAAAGAAATGCCAGTCGGGTGTCAAGTGACGCCACGGTCGGACTTGAAGAGAAATGCCAATCGGGTGTCCACATGAGTAGTGGCGGAACCGCCTGTTAACTCGAGAGACGCCACGAAAGGTCTTGAAAATAAAACTGAATGCCCGGGGTAGTCTAGCCAGCCCCTGAGACACTCAGGAAAAAAAAAGCATAATAGAAACGGGTTAGTCCACAACAATATGCATAACCACCACAATATTAATATGCATAGCAAATATTCATGGTAGCATTATGGTGACAAAATTATCCTGCAAAATATTTCAGGCATGTCATAATTATTTTCCTCCGGAGACCGACACTAAGACCGACACTTGACCAACCCAGACTGTAGTCCTTAACCACGGACACGGCTATTCGAATAGGTTTAAACTCTGCAGAGGGTGTACTCTTTACCCACAAGTAAAGGATTTCTTTAGTCAGCACCGTGACACTGACTAATTCCCATTACGGTCTTTGGGTTGAAAACACACCTGACCAGCACACACCAGATTAACTTTCCGGATGCCAGGAATCACCCAAAGCATCGTTCAAGAAAAACTCTGAGACGGAGAGACCAACGTCCTGCATGGGATCACTATTAATACGCGCGGATTACAAGGGGTGCCCCCCTCTCAGTCACAACTGGAAACACCCATGCCCCCTGACCCGATGACAGGATTTAGTCCATGGCCATTGGAAACCCTCATCGTGGCCCTCTGTACGGTGTGTGCATGGAAAGGGGTTAACAACTTACTAAACCATACCCCACCTGTGGCAGGGACAAGTGGTAGCACGAATCAAGTATGGGGGTTACCGGTGACAAGACTCGATCTACGGTCGACTCAGGAGGTTTAAGTTTCCTGCAACGGTTAGCACAACAAAGTATTCCTTCAACGACAAAATCAACAGGGCCACAACCCTTGCATGCTCCAACATGCACAACAAACAAGGCATGATCATGCTCCAACGTGATCATCCTCCTGCCGGTAACGGTATTTCTCTTATGCCTGCTCCTGCAAGTTAGTCATGGCAACACACGATGCACGGTACGATGAAACATGCCAACACTACACACATGCAAAAATTAGCCATATGCCAGTTTTATTTGAATTCAACATAGTCATGATCAAATTATCCTAGAAAATAAACTACCATGCATTCACCATATCAAGTGTCCAAAATGCTTGCCTTGAGCATGCAGAGATATTGGGGCATTCCAAAAGTTTGAAAACCTTATCCTCCCTCCATTCCTATGTTCAAAAATATTTGAATTACCACCCATAGCAAAACAGTACCAAAAATTGTTTGGATTTTTTTTTAAATGAACACTAAAATAAACTTGATGAAATATTGGGAATATCAGAGAAAGAATCAAATAATTTGGAGATAATATGAATTACTTTGGTAATTACTAAGTTGGAAAAGAAAGAAAAGAATTGGACTTAACTATTCCTGTTAAAACAGTGTTGGATAAAAATGTTCACCTATTTTATTTAAATATAGCATGATTTTAGAATCCTATAGAAATTTGAATCATTAAGTTTGGATTTGAATTGGTGGCTGAGGAATTATTTGAATCTACTGGAAAAGAAAATAAACAGAAGGGGGGGGGTGAGCGCCCTGCGCGTCTCATAGCTTGCTAGCGCTTACTGGGCCGAGCCCAGCAGCTCGGCAACGCAAGCGAGGGCGACCAGCGTCGCTGACAGTGGGCCTCGCGGTCCTACTGTCGGGTTTGACCCGGTCAAACCGGCCTCTTCCTCCTCTGACCGAGCGGGGCGGGGCTCCCGGCAGAGCTCGCCGGTGATTGGGGCCACCGTTCGGGAATCTGATCACATGGATGGAATCAGGAAGCAGAGGTGGTTCGTCCGGTACTCGCCGCGGAAGCTGGGGTGGACGGGACCGCCGGCGGCGAGGTCCTCCGCGGAACTCCGGCGACGGCAAATTGGGCGATTCGCCCACAGGCTTCTTTTTGAGAAATTGAGGAGCGGGATGGTTTCACGGTTGCTCAAGGAGGGTTGAGGTGAAGAAATTGGAGAGGGGGAGGCCGAGGTTGGCTCGGAATTGACAGAGAGGTAGCGGTGGTCGTGGCGGTCGGGGGCGACGAAGACGGCCACTTCTAGTGATTTGGGTGCTCTGGCAGTGCACGAGAGGGAGTAAGGGAGATGGTGGTCACGAGAGATAGCTCGGGGGGTTTAAATAGGCCGGGAAAGGTCGGTTCCCGTGGCTTCCCAGAGAAGTCACGACGGCGGCGGCCATTCATGGCGCCGTCGAGGCCGGTAAGAGTCGGTGGTGGACGTCACATGGTCGGTGATGACGGCGGCGACTGCAGTTAAGGCGAGGCATGCTGGCCGGCTTCGATTGGAGCCACGCGTCGTGGACGGTGGTGACAGCGACGTGCGGCGGCGGTTGGCGGCTCGGGACGGTGGAGGGCGGCGCCAGGGGGAAGGCTCTGGTGCGAGGGGAGGTTGCGGCTGGTGCAGGTGGATGGTGGAGCGTGCGGGGAAAGCCATGGGAGGGCAGCAGCGGGGCGGCAGGGCTCGAGGTACTCGGGCGTGCAATACCCGCGCTCTGCTCGTGCTCTGGGCATGCCCCTGACGTGTTTGATGGAATGCCAGGAGGGTTTTGGAAGATTTTCTGAAGATGAGAATTTCCAGAGTGGTGCTAGAGTGAATGCTAGAGATGAGGGACACGCTGAATTGGCAAGTAGATCAAGTCTCATATGATGGTTTAAAAGGTTGCCAAATTATGTCATGCTCATGAAGTGTTCGACAGAATGCTAGAACTGCCTAAGTGATTCTATTGGAAGTGACAATTGGCAGAGTGGTGTCTCCTTGAACGGTAAATGTGCTAGTGAAGCTGTTTTGTGAAAATAGAAAACTTGCTTATGCAAGTTTTGAAGAATTTCAGTTCTGGACCAATATTTGAGAGCAATATTTGATGATCTTACAAGAGACAAATGGACCTAATCTTCTGGACTTAAGGGTTTGGTTGGAAGGACTATACGTGGAAAAAATTTCAGAATAATTTGAGCAAGGAAAATTAGGGTTGTAGTTAAAACTCAAATACTGGACAGAATTGAAAAGAGATTGTTTTGCTCAAAATTTCTAAAAGACCAAGTTAGGTTTTTGCATAAAAGTGATATGTGGGCATCACATGACCTCCCATAATTTTTGTGGAAATTAAAAAGAATTATTTAAATTGGTTGTTGTGCAACAAAGGCATTTAAAGGTTGAAAAAGCTATTTAAAAGAATTGTTTAGAGGCAAATTTTATTCTGAAAATAATTCTTACTATTATTAAAATATGAATGAAAAGTTTTAAGAAAACTACTAGAGCCCACAACATTATTTACAAAAATTTCTATATGGAGGGAAGAATTTTGAAATCAGAAAACAAAAAAAAAAGTTCTGAAATTAAATAAAGACCTAGTATAATTCAAAATTTTATTTCTAGCCAAATTTTTATTTAGTAAAAACATGATCAAATTATTGGGGTGTTACAACCTAGCTCGGCGCCGCTTCCTCGATCTGCCTCGCCGCCAGTTCCTATATCTGCCTCGCCGCCGTTTGGATCGTTGCGGCGACGGCTTCGTCGGTCTTCAGCTCCGGCACCTACATCTTAAGGCTTTGTTCGGTTACACCCTGTCTCAAGGGGATTGGAGTGGATTTGGGGGGGGGGGGATTTGACTTGTATGGGATTTAATCCCTGCCAAACCCCTTCAAAACCATGCCAACCGAACGCAGCCTAAAGGAGCACGATCTCGTGGCTGGTATGGATCTGAACGCCCACCCCTTCCCTGATCTGACTGTTACGAATAGGTGCATGCTAGGTGAAACACCACTATATCGGTGCAGGGGCAGAGACATGGAGGTGCCATCAGGGTTCAGGACCCTGCCAATGGCTCGCTGTCGGGGGTTGGGTGCGACATATGCCAAAGGATGGCTTATCATGGTGGGAGCGAGTAGAACGTCGCCGGTGCCCGGAAGCGGGATAAGGCGTAGACACGAACGCCGGCGTACTTTACCCAGGTTCGGGGCTCTCCTAGGAGATAACACCCCTAGTCCTGCTCTGCGGGGTCTCCGCATGATCACTAAGGCACTAGTGAGTACAATGGTGCTCCTCGAGCTGTATGCCAGAGGTAGAAGAAAGCAGGGCCAGCTCTCTCCTCTCTCTGAGTGAGTCTAGGTCTAACCGGTTTTGGAACCCTTTGCATGGGCGCCCTGGGGGGTTTATATAGGCCTACTCCCCAGGGGTACAATGGTAATCTGGTCGGGTGTAGGGCCCGGCCGTCAGCGTCTCCGGCCGCCGGCTTCTCCGCCGGCTGCTGGGGCCTGCCGGCTGGTGGGCCCCGCCGACTGGTCTGGTACAGGGCCGACAGGCCGCTCCCGCCGCTCACGGGTCTCACCGGCTGCTTGTTGCTGTAGCCGTAATGCTAATGACGCATGCTTGGTCGGGGGGGGGGGGGGGGCGTGGCTACAGTCCCGCCGTCTGGCGGGAGATCACTGTAGCCACACCGTGTCTCATCTGGTTAATGGCGCGCGGACTCCGAGGGAGGAGGAGGCCGCCTGCTAGAGGCCGGCCTCCCTCCGGTCCGACTGGTCAGGCTCTGCCGCCCTCTAGTCTCCTGCTGCCTGTTAGGGCCCGCCGCCGGCAGGCCGTACCGACAGGTCGTCGTGGGAACAGGGCTCCGCCCGACAGGGATGACGTCAAGGGTGGAGTGGCAACAGTGCCACGCCGTGCGGAGATCTCTGCCCGTACGGGGCACTGTGGCCGCGCCGTGCCCAGGATATGGGGGGATGGGCTATACTGTAGCCACATCCTGTCTTGTCTTCTTAATGGGGGCGTAGACTTTGAGGGCATCGTGGGCCGCCTGTTCTAGGAGCCGGCCTCTCTGGAGGCCGCCTGCTAGGAGTCGGCCCGTCTTGGGGCTGTCTTCCGGTGCTTGGCCGTCCTCTGGCAGCCGGCCTCATGAGCCAGCCGGCCACCAGAAGGCGGCGCTTCATCCTTGATGCTTGAGGGGCACAGCCGGCCCAACGTCTTGAAATGCTCAGGGACTCGGGTTAGGCTACCCGTGGCCCATTACTCCGACAGTAGTCCCCGAAGCTGGTGAGGCGTCGCAGCCGATAAGTCGAGAGGCCTCAGTAGTTTCCTTCTCTGAATGCTCTCGCTGAATGCTTTATCCGCCTCCTGGTGTGCCGCCTGCTGGGAGTTGGTCATGACCAGGCGGCTTCGTCTGATAATTTCAAAACGCTGAGGCGGGAACCAGGTGGCGGGCTGGTCGAGCCTCTAGGCGCGCCGCCCGCTGCAAGCACGCCAAGCGGCGCCAGCTAGCCGTGCCAGCCCGCCAGTCACGCGCGCGATGGGGCATGGCAGCAGGCCGGGCCCACCACTACTGGGCCTCGGCGCACTGGTGGATCCGCTGCGGCCGAGGTAGACGGTCGTGATTCCGTGCGGAGTTACTGCGCGCAGTAACTCGCGCGATAACCGCGGGGCCGTGGGGTCGTGGGTGCAGTTAATCCCACGATCCCACGCCCCGCCCCCTCGGCTTTGTAGCCTAGGGGCTATAAGTAGGGGGAGGAGGAGGAGCGGCGGGGCACTCGCGCCCTCCTCTCCCTTCGCCATTTTCGTCCTTCTCCTCTTCTTGCTGCCGCCGCACCTCCATGCTCCGCCGAGGCGCCGTCGTAGCTCGCCGCCGTCGGTTCCCTTCGCCCCAAGCCTCTTGCTCCGTCGCGGCCTTTGCCTCCGCCGCAGCGCCATTTCTCCATCTAGCCCGGTCCCCATGGCGCGCGAGAAGGGAGGGGACTGGGATGGCTCGGTCGTGATCGACGACCACCTCGCCTTCCTTCGCGCCACACGGCTGCTGCCCGGCGCGGGCTTCGTCAAGGTGCACGTGCCGCCGGAGAAGGAGATTTCGTCGGCGCCGCAAGGAGGCGAGTGGGTTATCTTTCGCTCGCACTTCCTCCGCCGCTTCGGCCTGCCGGCGAGTGGATTCCTTCATTCCTTCCTCGACTTCTACCATCTCCAGCCGCATCACCTGACGCCCAACACCGTGACGCTGCTGTCCGCCTTCGTCACGATGTGCGAGGGTTATCTTTGCATCCTCCCCACCATCGAGCTGTGGGGAGCATTCTTCTACACCAAACTGGGCACCTCCGCCAGGGAGAAGGCGGCCCAGTGCGGTGCCTTCGTCGCGGTGCGCCGTCCGTCGGGGCAGAATGCCTTCCCCACCATCAAGCTGTCACAGTCGGTCAAACTATGGCAGAAATCATATTTTTACATGGAGAACGTCGACCCGGCAATCGACTTCATCAACTTGCCGCCCTACGAAGCCGGCCCTCCGGCCGAGCCTCGGGCCAACTGGGGCTACAAGCCGAGAAGCCTGTCGGCTGATGCCACCGCCGCCATCAACCGGCTCCAGGTGCTGACGGACGCAGAAGGCCTCAAGGCGTCCGACCTGCTGGTCGCCTTCGTCGAGCGCCGGGTTCTCCCGCTCCAAGGCCGGCCTCATCTGATCTGTCGGATGAGCGGGCGCCGTGACCCGAGCCGGATGTGCACGAGGGACATGCCGACTGCCGAAGTAGCCCGCATGGTGAACGAGATCTCCGACCTCAAGCTGTCGGAAGGGTCTTGGCGGTTTGGCAAGCGGCCATACTCCCGCGCCAACCCACTGCCTGCTGTAAGTTCTTCAACTCCTTTCTCTTTAGTACCTGTCTTGGTCTTGGTCTTAAATAGTCAGTCCTTTGAATGCAGATCTTCATGTCTCCTGCGACGGCCGCCATCGTAGGGCCGGGTGGAGGCTACCAGCCGGACCGGGAAGTGAGCGACGTGGACAACCCTGACTTGGGGGCGGCCGCCCTGGAAGACGACGCCGTAGGCGGCGGCGACGTAGCAGGCGGCTCCGAAGAAGAAGGCGGCCTTGAGACTTGGCCCGACGACGATGATGAGGAGGACGAGCCGCGCCATGCGCGAGGCACCGGCAAGGCGGACGCAGGTCCTTCTGCCGAGCCGGCCGCTCGAGGCGGCACACGCAAGCGCAAACAAGGCGTCGTCTTGTTTGGCAGCGCGCCGAAGAAGGCCAAGAACCCGGCCGCTGCGACTAAGCGGAAGGAGGCCGCCGCGAAGGCGACCAAGTTTCTGAAGCTTCCGAAGGTGCCTCCCATGGTGTCGGCGTAAGTGTCTTTTCCTTGTGCTTTCTTTTCTTGTTGGTTCCGTCTGAGCTTCTTTGCTTTATTTTCTTTGACTTAGGGCCCCGCTCTCTCTTGAGAAGGCGGCCGCCGCCTCCGTTATTGGGTCGGTGGAGACCTCTACCACCACCCGGCGAATCGACCCTGCAGCCGACCTCCGGGAGGCGCAGGAACGAAACGCGCGGGAGGTGCGCGAGGAGCAGGAAGCTGCCCGCAGGGAGAAGGCGGAGGCGGACAGGGCGGAGGCCGCCGCGTTGAAGAAGCTGGCAGAGGCTGAAGCCGATGCCGCGGAGAAGATGCTGGCTGAAGGAGCCACGCACCGTCAGGCGCCGCTATTCGTCATTCCCCTGAACTCCGCACCGCCACCACCAGAGTTCACGGCGCCGACTAGGGGGGCCGGCGTCGAACAGCCGGTAATGGAGAGGGAAGGCGGCGATTTCGTCCCGCCGGAGGTAGTCGTGCCTCCGCCGCCGCCGTCTGGGGGAGCGCGGGACAAACAGCCGGCCGCCCCGCCGGTGCCGCTAGCCGGAAACGAGGTAGTGACGGGCTCAACCCCTGAGGCCCGCACACCAACGCATCGCCGAGGCGCGAAGGCGGCTTCGGCGCCACGACCGCTAGAAGCCGGCGCTGCGAGCTCGTTCGTTCCGGATGCCGAAGCAACCAGCGCCGCGCCCGCCGAGTGGGTGCGTGGAGGCGGGACAGGCGCCTTAAACCAGGTGATCCTGGACGTCCAGGCCAAACTCCGAGCTGAGGCCACCGCTCTTCAACAGTGCAACAGGGCGTTCTTGGATTCGCGAGCGGCCATTCGGGTACGCCCTTTATTTCTTCGTCTTTGATTCTTGTATTCTCTCTGTGGGGGCGCGCCAGCGCACCCACTGGGTGTAGCCCCCGAGTTTTGGGCCGGCTGCTGAGCAGGCGGCTCGGAACTTTAATTGGCAAGCTCCGAGTGCTAACTTTATCTGGTATCTTCATTATAGGACTATCATAACCTTCGCGCGATCACCTTCAACTCCAATGTCCGAGAGCTGGACCGGCGGACCGCCGACTTGTCGGAAAGCTGGAGTAAGTCTTCGTTTTCTTTCTCTGCGGGGGCGCGCCAGCGCACCCGCGGGCTATAGCCCTCGAGATTCGGGCCGACTGCTGAGCAGTCGGGCCGGATCTCCCTGGCAGCCGTACCTCTTTTTTGTTGATGGTTGACATTTTTTCCTTCCTCTACTCTTGCAGAGGCCAATGCTACTTTGCAGCAGCAGCTGGGTGAGGCCAACACCACGCTGCACGTCAAGGAGGCAGAGTGCAACGAGCTGGCCCGGGAGCGTGACCGACTGGCCAAGCAACTGACCGAGCAGGCGGAGCTTCTCCAGAAGGCCCAGACGGAGGCGGAGGTGAAAGAGTCCAGTCTCCTCTTCAAGTTCGAGACCGAACGCTCTGCCTGGACCGACAAGGAGGCGCTGCTGACATCCGGCTTCGGCAGGATTGAAGACATAGTTGATGGTAAGCTTTCTTCTTTTTCTTTCTTTGAGCTGCCAGCTGCTGATCGAGCTGGCGTCTAGCTTCTGACTTCTGATTTCTGATTTCTTTGCTTTCTTCCTGAGCAGACTTCTTTCCTGGCCACTCTGACGCCGCCAACCAGGCTATTGAGGCTTATCGTGAAGAACGGAGAGCGGAAGGCGTGCAGATCGCTGTCGACGCCCCTCGGACTCTTAGCGAATAGCTCCTCAGCATCCAGGCCCGCCTACGGCTGGCTCATCGGATGCTGCGCCGTCTTCAGCGTGTCGGGGCCCAAGCGATCTCCGCCCTTTGGCCGGACATGCCGGCTCCGCGCTCTCCCAGTGGGACTGCCGACTGGCTGGAGGTGGCGGCCGGCCGACTCGAGGCTTGGAAGGGTTCCTCAGCCCGAGCTGGCGCGTGCCGGGCCTTGGAATTCATCAAGGCGTGGTACCCTGGGCTAAATCTAGCCCAGTTGACCACGTTTCGGCAGGAGGCCCAAGAGGAGCTGGTGGCGGTGGAGCGCGATCTTGTCAGACGGGCAGCGGTGATCGCCGAGTACACCAACACCAGCATCTTTGTTCCCGAGCTGGCTGAGGACGATGCCGAGGAGCCACCGGAGTGGTTCAGGCTAAACCCGGAGGACGACGAAGACTCAGCCGAGGTGATTGACTCCAGCGATGAGGGAGAAGGCGAGGAGGACGAGGAAAGCGAAGAAGGTATGCCAGAGGTCGGGGCGGACGGCCAGCCTCAGCTTGACCGTGCCTCAAGCAACGAGCCGCGCACTAGAGCGCCGACTGCTGCTGGAGGCGACCAAGCGGAGACTGACCAGCTGTCCACTCCACCAACCGGCACTACCGACTCAGCCCACTAGCCGGACCCCTCTGCTGCTCCCTAGGCCGCCGACTTATCTTTATTTTTCCTGTTTTATCAGTCTCGATAAACTTTGTTAAATTCGCATAATTCCACCCACGGGGTGTATTTCAAACTCTGTTGAATGCTGGCCAAGGGCCTTTGACATGTAGATACTCTTCCACATAAGTTGTGCTTTTGCCGAGTTCTGACTTTTCCTGCTTTCTGCTCCTTGGCTTTTTTCCTTTGCCGCCCTCCCTTGGCTGCCGTCTTGCCAGCCAAACAGCCGCTCTGCGGACTGCAGCTGGGTCAAGTACTTAGCTACTTTCGGGAGAGCAAGTACTTAGCCGACTAGAGCGTTAGCAAGTTAAGTAGAAACTGGCCGGCCGGCTGCTATGCTTTGGGTCCTTAGCCATTTTTCATGCGGACACCGGTCGATGAGGCAGTCGATGAGGCGGAAACCGGCCTGAACTATGTGCATGCTTTGGGTCCTTAGCCATTTTTCATGCGGACACCCTTTCTGCCTTTAACTCCTGCCCGCCGGACAGTCGCTTTGCGAGCTGCGTCTTTGGCAGGAGAAAGTTGAGGTGCCAACACACTACTTGTCCGGCTGCAGGAAGCACCACATAGTACAAGGCGGCGAGCCTCCGGGCCGACTGGTCGAACCCGGTGCCAGGCGGAATAATGAAATGACACATTCATATGCGTAATACTTATCATATAGATAAAAGAGGGTAGCCCCCGAGTTCTTCTCGGGGGACCCGGAGTCTTCGTACTTAATACAAAAGGTAGCGTGGTACATACTGTATCAAGTGTAAAATCTTCGAAGGAGGTTCACATTCCACGGCCGCTCTGTCTCCTTGCCGGAGTCGTCTCTCTTGCGTGCTCTGGGCTTCTGAGCATCGATCAGGTAGTAGGAGTCGTTGCCCAGAACTTTGCTGATGATGAAGGGGCCTTCCCAAGGTGCCGAGAGCTTGTGCTGGCCGGCTGTTCGCTGGATCAGCCGGAGCACAAGGTCTCCCTCTTGGAAAGATCTTGGCTTGACCTTCCGATTGTAGTATCGGCGTAGACTCTGCTGGTAGATGGTGGACCGGCTGAGTGCCAACAGCCGGCCCTCTTCCAGCAGATCGACGCCGTCTTCTCGTGCTTCTTTTGCCTCCTCCTCAGTGTACATGGTGACTCGAGGGGAGTCGAATTCTATGTCCGTCGGGATGACGGCTTCGGCACCGTAGACGAGGAAGAAAGGCGTGAAGCCGATTGACTTGTTTGGAGTTGTGCACAGGCTCCAGAGGACGGCCGGCAGCTCATCGAGCCAACAACGGGCCGAACGCTCCAGAGGCTCGACCAGTCGGGGCTTGATGCCGGACAAAATGAGGCCGTTTGCTCGCTCCACCTGGCCGTTTGACTGCGGATGGGCAACGGACGCTAAGTCTAGTCGGATGCCCTGCGTCGCGCAAAAACGAGCCAAGGCGCCCTTGGCGAAGTTTGTGCCGTTGTCGGTGATGATGCTGTGTGGTATGCCATACTGGGTGGTGATGTCTGCGATGAAAGTCACAGCAGTCGGACCATTCAACTTCTTGATTGGTTTTGCTTCTGTCCACTTGGTGAACTTGTCCACGGCGACAAGTAGATGAGTCATGCCGCCGCGCGCTGTCTTGAATGGTCCCACCATGTCCAGCCCCCAGACGGCAAAGGGCCAAGCAATGGGTATGGTCTTGAGCGCAGAAGCCGGCAAATGTGGCTTGGAGCGGAACTTCTGGCACCCCTTGCATTTCTGGACCAAGTCTTTGGCGTCTTCTAGAGCAGTCGGCCAGAAAAAACCATGGTGGAAAGCTTTGGCAACAAGTGATCTTGAAGCCGCGTGGTGACCACACTCGCCTTGGTGGATATCTTTGAGGATTGCTTGGCCTTTCTCCGGCTCCACGCAATGCTGGTACACGCCAGTGACACTACGCCTCACAAGTTCTCTGTTGACAATGGTGTATGCTGCTGCCCGACGTTGCACTTGTCGGGCCGAGATTTCATCAGTCGGTAGCTCCTTGTTTACCAGAAAGTTGAGGATGGGCTGCGCCCATGAAGGTGCTGCTATTTCTTTGACTGCCAGAACTGCAACTTGCACGAGGGCGGTTGGGCTGGGAGGCGGCGGGTTGGAGTCGGCTGCTGCTTGCTGTGTCGATGAAGTCCCTGGGCTGACTGCTACAGCCCCCGGGCCAGGTTCTGAAGTCCCCGGGCCGGGCGTGACTGCTGCAGTCCAAGGGCCGCCTGTCGAAGTCCCCGGGCCGCCTGCCGGGATCCTCCAGTCGGATCCGACTGCTTCGGGGGGAGCCGGCATGAAGATGGAGCCTGATTCTGGTGACGGCTTGATAGACGGCTTGAGGAGGCATTGTAGGGCGACGCCGGCTGGTATTGCTTGCCGGGTGGAGCCGATCCGTGCCAAGGCATCAGTTTGCTCATTGTCGTTTCTTGGCACATGGAGGAACTCGCACCCTTCAAAGTATCCACTGAGTTGCTAGGTGAAGAAGCGGTAGCTTGCCATGTTTGCATCCTTGGCGTCCCAGTCGCCTGACGACTGCTGGACCACCAAGTCAGAGTCACCGTAGCACAGGATCCGGCGAATGCCGAGTTCCTTGGCAAGCCGGGGCCCGTGTATGAGTGCTTCGTATTCAGCTACGTTGTTGGAGGCGGAAAAATGAATTTGCAACACATATTTGAGCTGGTCGCCTTTGGGTGAGGTGAGGATGATGCTGGCTCCCAGACCGGTGCGCATCTTGGAACCGTCAAAGTGCATCCGCCAATGGGTGGAGTCCGGCGCTGGCGGCAGGTACTGGGTCTCGGCCCAGTCGACGAGGAAGTCGGCCAGTACCTGGGACTTGATGGCGGTGCGAGGCTGGTAGTAGATGGTGTAGGGGGCCAAATCTATGGCCCATTTGGCCACTCGGCCCGAGGCATCTCGGCTTCCAATGATTTCGGCAAGTGGAGCAGTGCAGACAACAGTGATTGGGTGCTCTTGAAAGTATGGCTTCAGCTTCTTGGCGGCGAAATGCACGCCGTAGCACATCTTCTGATAGTGGGGGTAGTTCTGCTTGGAGGCGGACAACACTTCACTCAGGTAATATACAGGCCTCTGGACTGGTAATGCTTTGCCGTCTTCTTTGCGTTCCACAACTATGACTGTGCTGACCACCCGGCTGGTGGCGGCGATGTAGAGAAGCATCGGCTCTTTGGCAGTCGGAGCTGCCAGGACAGGCGGATTGGTCAACATCTTTTTGAGCTGGAGAAAAGCTTCGTCCGCCTTGTCATTCCACTCGAAAAAAGTGGTTTTCTTCATAAGCTGGTATAGGGGAAGAGCCTTCTCGCCCAGTCGACTGATGAAACAGCTGATGGATGCCAAGCAGCCGGTGAATTTTTGCACATCCAGCAGTCGGGTGGGTGCCTCCATCCTCTCGATGGCTTTGATCTTCACAGGATTGCACTCTATGCCGCGCTCTGAGACCAGGAAGCCAAGAAGCTGGCCGGCTGGTACTCCAAACACACATTTCTCCGGGTTGAGCTTGATTTGAAAACGTCGCAAGTTTTCAAAGGTTTCCTTAAGGTCCTCTAGCAGGGTGCCACGCTTCTCTGTCTTCACCACAATATTGTCCACATAGACATGGGCGTTCTTGCCGAGTTGCTTCAGGAGACACTTCTGCATGCAACGCTAAAACGTGGCACCGGCATTTCTCAAGCTGAACGTCATGGTCAGGTAGCAGAAGGCTCCGAATGGTGTGATGAAGGCGGTCTTCAGCCTGTCGGCCGGGTTCAGTTTGATCTGGTGGTACCCTGAGTATGCATCCAAAAAACTCAACAGCTCGCATCCGGCTGTGGAGTCTATCTCTTGGTCAATTCTTGGTAAAGCAAATGGATCTTTGGGGCAAGCTTTGTTGAGGCTGGTATAATCAATACACATGCACCACTGCTTGTTCTTCTTCAGCACAAGGACTGGGTTGGCTAACCATTCTGGGAAGAACAGTTCCATAATGAAGCCGGCTGCTAGAAGCCGGGCTATTTCTTCTCCAACGACTCCTCTCTTCTCTTCTGACAGGCGGCGCAAGGGCTGCCTGACCGGCTTGGCATCAGGTCGGACATGTAACTTGTGCTCGGCGAAATCCGTCGGAACACCCGGCATGTCTTTAGGAGACCATGCAAAGATGTCCCGATTCTCACGGAGGAAATCGACGAGCTCGCCTTCCTATTTGCTGTCCAGGTTTGCACCAATGACAGCGTGCCTCTCCGGGTGCTCCGGGTGCAAAAGTATCTTCTTTGTTTCTTTCGCCGGCTTGAACGAGCCCTCAGCTTCCGACTCCTTGGGTTTTGGCGACATTTTCGGCTGCTTGCCTGCCATTGCCACAACCCGTTCAAGGAGCCGCTTCTCTGCTGCAATTACGAGGGATTCGGCTAGCCGACTGCTATCTGCCGCACAGGCGGACGGCTTCTTGTAGTCCCCGGCTACGGTTAGGATTCCCTTGGTGCTTGGCATCTTCATCTTGAGGTAAGCATAGTGGGGGACCGCCATGAACTTGGCCAGGGCAGGCCGGCCAAGTAGTGCGTGATAGGGGCTCTCAAGGTCCACCACCTCAAACCAGACCGACTCTCGGTGGAAGTGATCTTTGTCTCCAAAGAGGACGTCTATCTGGGTCTTGCCGATTGGTGAGCAGGAAAGGCCAGGGACTATGCCATGGAACACAGTCCGACTGGGCTGGAGCTGCTTCTGCTTGATTCCCAACTTCTCCATAGTGTCTCGGTATAGGATGTTGATGCTGCTGCCGCCATCTATCAGAACTCGGGAGAAGCAAGCAGCCCGCCTCTCTGTTGCGAAGGTGGCGTCCAAGACCAGGGCATAAGAACCAGGAGAGGGCATCACCTCCGGGTGGTCAGCTCGGCTCCAACTGATAGGCTTCTCAGACCAACGCATGAACTCAGGGGTCTCTGATGCTACTGCATGTACTTCTTGTCACCGCTGCCGTCTGCTGTGCTTATCGTCGGCCACGCTGGTGAACACGACATAAGCTCCATGCTCTTTAGGATATTCATCTTGGGTTGCGCCGCTGGGGAGGAGGAGGCGGCAGGCCGGCAGGCGGAAGAGGCAGGAGTCCGTCGCCCTTGGCGATCCTGGTGAGCCAGTGGCACTTCCGAGTGGTGTGGTTGGAAGGCTTCGCGCCGCTGTGAAACTTGCAGGGTGCATCGAGGGTCTGCTCGTATGAGAAAGCGGGCAACCAGTTGGGCTTGCCGCCCTTCTGACGCTTGGGAGGGGGCTGCCCTTCCGGCTGCCGGTCTTCGACCGTCGCCACCTGCCGGCTTGTGGAAGCCGGCTGTGGCGCCTTGCGCTTGTTGTCGCTTTGCTGCTGCCACCGACTGGTGTCACCAGCCGGGGTCCGAGGAGCTTGAGGAGCCACTTTGCCGGATGCATCAACTTGAATCTCTGCCTTCATGGAGGAGTCGGCCATGGCGTACTTGTCCGCTATGACCAGCAACTCGTCGAGGGTGGCCGGCTCATCGCAGAGGAGTTTGTGCTTGAGCAGAGTGCCTTCTCTGCACCCGGCTGTGAAATACTCGACGGCCTGCACCTCGTGCACGCCCTCGCAGGAGTTGCGCAGCTCGGCCCAGCGCGTGAGGTAGTCGCGAGTCGACTCGTTGGGGCCTTGGACGCACAAGGAGAGCTGGCGAGGCTTGGGTGGCCGCTTGTACGTGCTGGTGACGTTGCGGATTAAGGCTTCGGTGAAATCAACCCAGCTGTTGATGCTGCGGGGCTTCAGGCTATTGACCCATGTCCGGGCGGTGCCCTGGAGCATGAGCGGAACATACTTCACGGCAACGCGCTTGTTGCCGTTTGCGATGCTGACGGCTGTGGAGTAGTCGACCAGCCAGTCTTCCGACTTCACGGAGCCGGTGTACTTGGGCGTATCTCTTGGGAGGATGAACCCTTTGGGGAAGGGCTCGTCACGGATGCGGGGGCCAAAGCAAGGCGGACCCAATGCGTCTTCTTCTTCTAGCGCCAGGGACCGGTTGAGGCGGTCGATCCGGTGGCCGGCGTCATTCTCCTCGACTCCTTCTCGGTGGCCAAGGCGGTCGCCGAGTGTCGGGTGGTCAACAGGCGGCGGGGAAGCGCGCCTCTCCCTGCGAGGAGGAGGGGGAGGCGGGCAGTCGTTCCGTCGTTCCACTGCTCTTGGGCGGCCATCTTGGTCGCGCTCGATGGTGATGTGCGTCCGGCTGCGGCTTGCAGCCGGCTCCTTGTCTTGTCGTCCGCGGGCGCCACCAGTCGGCGTCCGGGAGGTCGCGCCATGCTCTCGGCGAGGCGGCTGATTCTCATCTTGCAAGACGGGCTCTACCACTCGGTGGCCGACCTCTTGGTGAGTAGCAGCCGCGTCAAGGAGCTGCTGCACTCGCTCCATCATGCAGCGACGCTCATCGCCCTCCAAGTGCTCCAGCTCTGCTGTCGCCGCCTGGGCGGCTCGTATGTTCTCCTGGGGCGTGGCATACGTCGGGCGATCGGCCTATGTGACTGGGCTCGCCAGCAGCCGGCGTGCCACCAATGGCGCGGTCGACCTCGCGCTGATAGGCCTTGGAGAGGCGCCTCATCATGGCCAGCTTCTGGGCGCTGTCGTAGAGCGCCTTGCGACGCGCCTCCAGCGCCTCGCCGTCGGCGTCTTCGGGTAAGGGCGCGGCCAGGTCCCGCAATACCGCCTGCAGCGGATCCTGGCTACCTCTGCCAGAGTGCTCGCCATGGCCGATGACAAGCACCTTCGTGACGGTGCTTCTGCCACTGTCCGCGCGAGGAAGCGGTTCGTCGTAGACCACCACGTAGGTGGGGAATGCGTCGAGCGACGCCGTGTCAGAATCGACAAGCATCGGGTCGGTAGAACCAACCGACTCCAAGTCCGCAGCAGGCTCGCTGATGACGTGGAGCTGGTCGAGGAGGCCGACGAGGCGGCTCTCGGGGTCATCTGTGCCCGCGTCAGATACGGGCTTGTCGGAAAGGCGAACCTCGCCAACAAGGTCGGCGGGGCAGCTTGCCGCGCAGGTGACCTCTGTGCCGTGCAGCGCGTCGGCGCAGACGCCGTCTGGCGTGCCGGGCTGGCTGCGCTCGCCAGGAAGGAACAAGGTTCCCGTCCAGAACAGGTCTCCAGACGACGGTGCACCTCGCCCCACAGTGGGCGCCAAATGTCAGGGGTTGGGTGCGACATATGCCAAAGGATGGCTTATCATGGTGGGAGCGAGTAGAACGTCGCCGGTGCCCGGAAGCGGGATAAGGCGTAGACACGAACGCCGGCGTACTTTACCCAGGTTCGGGGCTCTCCTAGGAGATAACACCACTAGTCCTGCTCTGCGGGGTCTCCGCATGATCACTAAGGCACTAGTGAGTACAATGGTGCTCCTCGAGCTGTATGCCAGAGGTAGAAGAAAGCAGGGCCAGCTCTCTCCTCTCTCTGAGTGAGTCTAGGTCTAACCGGTTTTGGAACCCTTTGCATGGGCGCCCTGGGGGTTTATATAGGCCTACCCCCCAGGGGTACAATGGTAATCTGGCCGGGTGTAGGGCCCGTCCGTCAGCGTCTCCGGCCGCCGGCTTCTCCGCCGGCTGCTGGGGCCCGCCGCCTGGTGGGCCCCGCCGACTGGTCTGGTACAGGGCCGACAGACCGCTCCCGCCGCTCGCGGGTCTCACCGGCTGCTTGTTGCTGTAGCCGTAATGCTAATGACACATGCTTGGTCAGGGGGGGGGGGGCGTGGCTACAGTCCCGCCGTCTGGCGGGAGATCACTGTAGCCACACCGTGTCTCATCTGGTTAATGGTGCGCGGACTCCGAGGGAGGAGGAGGCCGCCTGCTGGAGGCCGGCCTCCCTCTGGTCCGACTGGTCAGGCTCTGCCGCCCTCCAGTCTCCTGCTGCCTGTTAGGGCCCGCCGCCGGCAGGCCGTACCGACAGGCCGTCGTGGGAACAGGGCTCCGCCCGACAGGGATGACGTCAAGGGTGGAGTGGCAACAGTGCCGCGCCGTGCGGAGATCTCTGCCCGTACGGGGCACTGTGGCCGCGCCGTGCCCAGGATATGGGGGGATGGGCTATACTGTAGCCACATCCTATCTTGTCTTCTTAATGGGGGCGTAGACTTTGAGGGCGTCGTGGGCCGCCTGTTCTAGGAGCCGGCCTCTCTGGAGGCCGCCTGCTAGGAGTCGGCCCGTCTTGGGGCCGTCTTCCGGTGCTTGGCCGTCCTCTGGTAGCCGGCCTCATGAGCCAGCTTCATCCTTGATGCTTGAGGGGCGCAGCCGGCCCAACGTCTTGAAATGCTCAGGGACTCGGGTTAGGCTACCCGTGGCGCATTACTCCGACACTCTCCCCCTCAATGATTCGTAGCAGACAGTGTGTACTGTATATGCCTAATGGCCGCAGCTAATTGCATAATTAGCCCATACGTACACAAATAATTAAACCATCACTGATGTAGAAAAGCTCCATAAACCATGTACGGTAGTGACTGACTATAATTTTGCGATGGGCCAGTGCCTAATCCATCAATCAGGTCGATCCATTCATATGTACCTATGGACTATGGTACATTATATCCCTATGAACGATGAGAGTGGATTTTTTATTTTATAAATTAAGACCGTAAACTGGTTAATTAATGTTTCATATAAGACAGTAATCTAGTAATTATGTGTCCTTTTATATATAGTAGTCAAAGATGAAATGAAAGACAACAACTAATGTGGTAAATTATTTTTCAAACCAATTGCTTCAACTTTGAGTTGCAACATTCTTATGGAGAATTGTCATTTTTTTAGTTCTAGACAATAATTTTATGCTTTATCATCAACACTATCATAAGACTTAATATAGTAATATTCCATCTTTTACATCAACAGTAGTGCTTTCCCCCCCTCATGTTCAAATCTTGGCTCAACCGATGCAAGCTTTTTGGAGTTCCCTTGATTGAAGGATTGCTTTTGTTAATCTCAAACTCAGATGGACTTCCGTTTTCCCTTTTGTTTAGGGAAGCTGTCAACATCATCAGGACTTCTACTTGTAGGAGTCTCTAGCTTCTTTGAAGATTTTGACATCTCACCCATCTTAAATTATTTGGTAGATTTGCATTGGAATCAATTTTCAGTGTCCCTGATGTAGTGATGATTTTATATCACCCTTAATAGTTGGTGAAATTGTAGATGCACATACACTTGATGTAGCAATATCATGGCGAACATCCACACTAATATTGTTTGTTGGCACACTGTGCCACCTTGGCTGCTGCTTCTTGAACGACTTAATGGAATGGCACATTAGGCAACATGCTGCTACTCTCCTATCACCTAGTGCTTAACAAAATCTTATCCATCGCATGAATACTGCTAAGTTTGCATAATCTGTACAGTTTTCAACTTAAACCTGTCCTAAATCCATATATCGACAGCATTATATCTGTGTGTGTGGCTGGACCCATGGTCTTGTACCTCCTCTCTCTATTTTAGTTATGATAAGTTGATAGTGCATTGACATGCTACTGTGTACTTCTCTGTCCTCTCCATTCACATGTTTCTTTTGGTAGGTTTCATCGGTTCTGGGACCCAAATTGCTAAGGAGACTTCCACAACTTGTATTGCTTGATTTCCCTGTCCGAGACTACAATCTTAGTTAATTTGTCACACACACACACGCGCACACACACACACACACACACACACACACACACGGGCGCGGAGGGCCTCCCCGAATATTGATGCAATCAGAATATTGATATGGTATATCAATTATATTGGCGGGGAAGACCCCCACACATAAAAAAAATGGTGAAAAAAAAATTCAGCAGAAGTCACTATCTGCGCGAAAAGCATATGCATGCATACATGCATCGTGAAGCCAAGACCAATTATATGAGTTACGCATGGCTGGCCACGTATTGAAGTTCTCGCGAATTCCTGAAGCAAGGCGTGTCAGAGAAGATTGCCATGAATGGATGCCACGTACTCTTCAGTACGCCAATAATTTGAGCCGTTGCTGTGACACCAACCGGATGCCACGGTGTGTCCTCAAAGAGAAGCTCCGAGAAGTGCCACGACACCAGCGCTGGAGGCTTCCCTCGCATCTATAAAAGCAGAAGAAGAGGCATCGGCGGAGACACAACACCTCAGTCGGAAGAAGCGAAGCGAAGCAAGAGCCAGAGCACTCTTTCCTTTGTAGCTTAGCCACCACCACCACTTAGTAGTATAGTCAAGAAGGTGATGCGATCGCCAAGAATATCAAGGTAATTTCCTAGTTTGTGTGTAATCCCTTCGGGGTTTCCCGAAAGGGAAAATCATATGTAAATTATGTTGTTGAAGTGATGTAGTTTCTTTGGTTTCACTTGGTGTTTTTACTTATGAATTTATGAGAAGAGTTCTTATGCTAGGGATTCTATAGGAGATACCTCTGCGTGTGTAGTTCTCTGTGTAGCCCAGAGTTGACGTTGAATAAGAACCTTGTGGCCGTAGAGAAGTGTTCCCTTCGGGTGGAACTGCTTGGGAAGACGATAAGAACTTAGCCTAATAAATTTGCAATTAAAACCATCAAGTGAACGTAACTAGTTACATCTGATGCAACATAATGATAAATATGATGAGTATCGAGTAGGACTTCACAACTTCCGCAGCACAAAGAAGTCGCATATTTTGGTCTCGGCAACCAAGCTAAGATCCTGCATATAAATATAAAGTTCTGTTAAAAATTTGAAATAATCATGAATAGTAAACGAATAATTAACCAGAGAGGCGCATATTATTGAAATAATAATGAATAGTAATGCCGATTATTGGTACAGTGTGAATAGTAAATGTGCCAATTATTTGAATAGTGAATAGTGTTTTGCCGCGCTGTGGTGAACAGTAAACTGAAATTAGCATTTAATAAACGCATACTCTAATTAAGACCGCGTTTAGCGATCAAATTTAGGTTATCCATATATATAAATCCCGTATTGTTGGTATCAGGCCAGAATATAATCATTGAAAGATTAAGGTATTTAAATTTAGAAGTTAGTACAGGTAAGGTAATAAATACTAAAGAGAATATTAATATAAGGTGCAGAATAAATCCCTCTTAGGAGCATATTTGGCATACTTCTCACAGCCAGCTGAATATAATTGTCGATTTGATATATAATTTTTATATATCTTGAGGAAAAAGGCAAGATATACTTGACCAAAAATTTGCAAGCATATTCAAAGAATATCAACAACTCGCACACAAGTGCTCCGGGTTAAATAGCAAAATAGATATCATTCTTCATAAACTTGAAGAAGCAAAAGCAAGACATAATATAATTTGCAAGAATAACGACTATATTAAAGAAGAAGTGTTGACAATAGGCCTTTGCTTAAGTAAAGGCAAAGACTTGGTGTCACGCACTGAAACAAGTCCAGATATTCCTAAAATAAAAAGCTTAGTACAAGAGGTAAACACTCTTATTCTCTCATAGTTATATGAATGAATATAGCAAAGCATTAAATGAAGTTGCTAAATATTTGTCACCCCTTGTCGGATTTTCTGATCACGACTCACCAAAAGAAGACTCTAAAATCATAATAAGGCAGAATAACACTATCCTTCACCTTTTAATTTAAATTTTAGAAAAGCTAAATAGTGTTCAAAGCAACAAAGATATTTCGTTATCCTCATCTGGAATAGTATCTTCATCAAGAAATATTAATTCAGAAAAATAGATGTACCTAACAGCGTCTCCAGAAGAGACAAATTCCTCCAGGTAGTAAGGCAAGACTAAAAACCTCTTGCAATGAAGCATAGATTATCATGCAAAGCTGATGATGTTGATAGTATAGGAGTTATAGATTTGCAAAAAGACTTTGAAAGATATCAAAAAGATACCCTAAGAAAAATAAAACCACAACAAGTATATCATATGGGTTTGTTTGAAAGCAAGAGTAGTCTATACAGAATATCTAGAGAAGTAGAGTTAAGCGTTTTAACGCATCCAATAGATTTACGAATTATGAGTAAGAATATTGAAAATGAATTAAGATATTGTGGTTATAAATATATTCACCAAGGTATGTATATCATAGGAATTAAAGGCATGACAAGAAAGAAATTAGAAGCAAGGTACTAATAACATTATTAGACCGAAGATGGGAATCAATTGACAAAGCGGCATTAGGCTTTCTGGAAGGAGATATGAATGAAAATAGGCTAATAACATACATAGCTCTAGACCTAATAATGCCTGTTAAAGAATTTATTGAAAAAAAATGAGTTTTGGTTTCCAAACTAAAGGGTATGAAGATTTTAAAGGAACAAATTTGTTAGTAAGCATAGAATTTATAGGAAGGCTCACTAACAGATGTAATTCTAGATATAGAGTAAATATTAATAACGTAATTGATAGCATGCAATCAAAAGGCATACAATTTATGAATCCTCTTACAATTAGTTCTAAAGAAAGGGCAGGAGAAGAATGGAAGATAGGTGAATTAATAGAAAAGAAGGAATTAACGCTACCTGAAAACTACATAAGTTATCAAAATTGCGAAGGAGGTAGTAGTATCAGATTCATGAATTATAAATCCGCATCCATAGAAGACACATAATCTTTTATGTCAGAAACAGAAATTAGCGATAATAAGAATAAAGGTGTAACCGAATGCATAGAAAAAACTAATATAGATGATGAAATAATCCATTGGGAAAATAAACTAAAGCATATAGAATGGGAATATAGTCATTCATGGACAACAGATTGGCCTAAAATAAGAGAAAGAGAATTATTTTTCATTAGAGGAGAGTGCAGATTAAAAAGAATTAATAAAAATGAGAAAAAGCCAGCATTAGTGTTCTTGAAAGATAAATAACACAATAGCAGCAGAAGTAAAGAAAGATAATATTAATAGTAAAATAATGTTACCACTGAAAATAATGATAAAAATAAGAATATTGCTCAGAGCCACAAAGATGAAGTTGTGGATGAAGAAGAGCAATGGGATATAAATAATAACCTATTACTAGAAAGTTATGAAGAAGAGTTAGAAGATAAAAATTATGATGATTCAGAACAAAATAATGATTTTTATAACTCACTAGATGATGTGGGATTGCATAATTTAGACAATGCAATGGAAGCCATGGAAGTAAAAAATAGTGGTAAAAGAAGAAGGGGATATGGGGAATCTTTAGTAAGAAGAGATGAAGAAAGGGAGAGGCCTACCAGATTAGCTGGACAATGGCCTCCAGAAAAAAGATGATTACCAACCCACATATATTCCCGGACAATATAGATATATGGGTACCAAGAGAAGAGATTTTGAGAGGCCAGTACAATTTCAAAATTATAAAAATAATGGTGCTATATTAAATTTAGCAGCCCATGACCCGATAGATTGGCCGAATATAATTAGCATATAGAAAGGTTTAATAGTTCAAAAATATATACAAAACCAGCATAATATTGGCACTAAGGTTGAAGATATGTTAACATATCTTGAAACATTTTTAGGAGAATATGTAAAAGTCCTATGGGAATAATGGGTAGAAACATGCCCTAATCAATATCAAGAATTAAAAAGAGCAGGAAGTAATCCTAATAATTGTGCAAATATTATTTCAAATATGATCATAGTAGAAGATCCAGAATTAGGACATACCGCTTTACAAAATGAAAGATTGAGAGAAATAGAAAAATTAACGCCGACAAGCTGGAAAGGCATAAAGGAATTCTCTCAGCATTACTTATATAATGCTACCACCGCTAAGGAAGGCTTTAATATAGGAGTAGTAGAAAGATATTTTAATAAGTTGCCTGACCCTCTAGGATCTATAATATTTGAGGAATATAAAAAAGAATCAGGAGAAAACATTGTAAACATATCCCAAGCCATAACATTTGTATTTAAACAGCTAAGAAAGATATGTACAGGCATACAAGCTCAAAGATCTATGAAGAAAACAGATTATAATTTCTGCAATAACATTGTCCAAATACCATTAACATATGGAGAAGAAGGTATAAGAATAAAAAATATTATAAATCCCAAAGGAGAGATAATAGAAATTTTAGAACCAAGAAAAGATTTTTCTTAAGAAGGTCAGATAATAGAGCTCCATTTTTACACAAAAGAAATGTAAGAAGATTAATCCTAGAAAAACTATGATAAAACATGTAGGTGTTTTATATGTAACTCTCCAGATCACCTAAGTAGAACTTGCCCTAATAAGACCAGAAAAGATACTCTAGTAAATATGAAGAGCAAGAAAGAGTTCTAATTATAGATAGTGTTAATGAAAATATACTAGTATGTGATGATGAAATAAAAGATGATGAGTCAATATATTCAATCATAGAAACAGATGAGTAGAAAATGAGACTCAAGAATATGATTCAAGTGAAGATGAAATAGACTTAATAGATGAGTTATCAGGTTTAAAAATAGAAATGATGAATCAAGTAGATTATGAACATGATTGGATTAAAGGAAAAGGTGATTATAATATCAAATGTGCTTTCTACATATATTATCCAAGCCAAGATAATAGCTCCACTTGTAGCTTATGCCTAAGGCAAGCTTGTGCCTCCTGTCTAAAAGCCAAAAATCAAATATAGAGAGAGGAAATAGAATTTGAGCCAGAAGAAAGAATATTATCTAGTAGAGTCAGAAATCTAGAAAATAGGATAAATACACTAGAAGCAGAGTTAGAAAAACTAATGGATAAGTTAGAAGAAAAAGAGGTTAATAGAAACACGAAAATAGAGGAACAAATGGTAACAGAAAGTGATAAAATATTAGAACCACATAAATAGCAAGAAAGGTTCTACCAGAACATGGAAGGCACCATAGCAGAGAATAGATATAAAGTAATATATCAACATATTAAAGGCAACTAAAATAGTCTACCAAACATATTTCTCTGATCACCATTTCTACAGGAATGAAGAGAAGTACACTCGCAGGAGGAAGGGAAGGCTACATATCTGGAAATAACACTAGATTAAGGATATTGCCTCCAAACACATTCAATTTCAAACCAAAGGATCATATCCATGTTGATGATATCGAAAGATGCTTATTAGATATTAAGGACATAATCAAAAGACAAGAGAAAGGTTATATGCGATCTAGTATCAATATCCCTGCAGTATATTTTACACCAAGACCATCATATATTATGTTCGATGGAATACCTATGACATGGGAAGAAATCCAAATAAGGCGTGATAAAATCAATTATGCCTCAAATTGGGCGAAGATAAGGAATAGTTGTTATTTCAATGTGACGCCCCCGGTTCAATCGTACACTAGTCATACACGCAAACGTGTACGATCAAGCCCAGGGACTCACGGGAAGATATCACAACACAACTCTAAACACAAATAAACGGAGGTCCACAATATTACAGACCAGGGATCCGAAGATCCGAATACATAAGTCAGTCATACAAATAATATCTGGGTACAGACATAGTTAGACAAGTTCTGCCTTAAGAAGGCTAGCACAAACAGCGACACTAGATCGAAAGGCGTTGGCCTCCTGCCTGGGAGCCTCCGATCCTACTCCTGGTCAGCTGGCTCGATCCAGTAGTACGTGCCCTCTGGACCCGCCTGGTAGTAGGCTCCGGTGGTGGCGTCTGGCTCCTGGACTCCATCGTCTGGTGTATCATCAAGGTGGGGTATATGGGGGAAAAGAGAAAATAAAGCAACCGTGAGTACTCATCCGAAGTACTCAGCAAGCAAGGATCTATACTACATATGCAACATTATCAATGGGGAAAAGGCTGTATATGTGGACTGGGCTGCAGAAATGCCAGAATAGAGAGAAAGGCCTAGTCCTATCGAGGACTAGCATCTTCAAACATCTTCTCAAAGCCATCATCTTGCAGCAGTAGAAGAGAGTAGAATAGCATTTTATTTAGCAAACATGTTGAAGTACAGCTCAAAGATCCTTCCTCGACTCCCAGCGAGAAAGTAATCCCGAAGCTTCAATTAAGTAACAAGTATCCAGTTTAAGTAGTAGATCGGGATACACAAACTGAGCGTCCTTTACCGTAGGACCGGCTATCGATAGAAGATTCATCCCTGCAGGGGTGCACTACTGTTACCCAACACGCTCGATCAACTCTGGCCGGACATACTTGCTGGGTAATGCCCGTCCTCGGAAGATCAACACGAAGCAGCGCTCTACCTAGGCTCAGCAGAGAGGTCAGCACGCCGGACTAACCTATGCACCCAGGGGTCTCGGGCCATCGCCCTGGGCACCCTGCGCGTTGCGTGGCTGGCCGGGGTGCAGGCACGACACTGAACTCGCCAGTGAAGTATCCAGCCCAATCCCGACGATCAGCCCGCACGGTGAATCGTGACGTCTGATAAGCTTTCGGAGAAACGTACATCGCAGAGGGCCCCATAACCATAATCCCGCGTGGTGGTAGTGCGTATAGGGCACGTCGACCCACTCAGATCACACACCCAAATCCGATCAGCTCATTTAGTAACAAGCGGAAACATTCAGAGTTTCTGAAGCTCCGCCACAGTACCACACTCGAGTGCCCTTCCGGCACACTCGACAACATAGATCCCCAGCGGGTACCCACCAGGGTAGACCCGCCTGTGACAAAGGTCAAGTAACCGTGTGGTCATTATCATCAGGGTGAACGTATGAGGTATCACCCTCGAGGTTCACACTGAGGGGTTGCACGACAGAGTCGTATCGGACATGGAGAAGGAGGAATCACCCTCAATGACCATGACCGAACAGCTATACTGCAGAGTATTCATCGTGAGTGCGTTACGAGGTATCACCCTCGGCACTCGATAGTTACTACGCAGAGTCGTACAACTTAGGGGGGGTGTGAAGTGAGGCGTCTGTCTCTGATCGACGATCACGTTGATCGAGTCGTCGATGAACAAGCAGGGGCGACAAAGTAAGGTGGTGGGGTCACAGATGGTTCATACCAACCTATACTAAACAGTTTATCATAGGCAGGTAAGGTAGCAATGAACAGGTTACAACAGCAGGCTATGCATCAGAATAGGAGCATACATTAACAGTAGCGAAATCTAATGCAAGCAGGAGAATAGAATGGGCGATATCTGGAATACTCAAGGGGGGGGGGGCTTGCCTGGTTGCTCTGGCAAGAGAGGGAGGTCGTCAACGGGCTGCTCGTCGGTAGAGTAGTCGTAACCTGGTGCAGCGTTGTCGGTCTCGGCGTCTATCGAGAGAGAAGGAGGGGGAGAGAAACAATAAATTTCACGGCAATAATGCAAACAATATGTATGACATGCCTAAATGATATGCCGGGGTGTTCTACTGCCTAACTAAACGATTTAGTTAATTTAGGAATTTATTCGGATTTATTTAATTAGGGTTGGACACTATTCATTTATCGAAATCGGTCTAATTGTTCAACGTTCTTATAGTTGCGGGCGTCTGACGGGAATACAGAGGGTGTATCCGGGTTCGTATCGTCGTTCTGAGCAAGTTTCATGTATAAAATATTTTCATCGGAGTTACGGTTTATTTAATATGATTTTCTAAAGTTTTTATTAATTTCTGAAATTTAATTAATTATTTAATTCAACATTATCCAGAATAGTGATTGATGACATCATCAGCATGACCTCATGCTGATGTCAGCGGTTAATTAAGTTAATTACTAATTACTGTTTAATTAACACTAATTAGTTAATTAGATTAACCTAATCAGGATTAATTAACTAATTAATTAATTAATTATTTTAATTATTTTAATTATTTATTTTTATTTCTTTCTTTCTAAAACATTTTTGGGGGTGGGCCCCCTTTGTCATAGGCCCAGAGGGGCGGGGCCCACTCGTCAGTGGCCCATGCGGCCACACGGGGCGGGCGTGGGCGCAGCCCGAGCGGGCGCGTCCCCGGGACGCTGGGCACGCACGACGCACGCCGGCGCCGGCGGCCAAGGCCAAGGGAGGCGGCGGGGTGAAGGGTGCGGGCGAGCGTGGAGCTCCAGAGGCGCGGGCGCGCATGGAGCTGGCGAGCCCGGGCGCGATGCGGTGGACGCAGAGGCGGGGCCGCGGTGCGAGGCTCGGGCGCGGCGAACGGGACAGCGCGGGAGGCGGGATGGCGCGACGCGGCGGCTCCGACGAGTGGTAGCGAGGGAGGCGAGGCCTAGCAGGGCAGCAGCAGCAGCAGCGAGGAGCATGGGGGGGAAGGAGAAGCGCGGGTTGAGGGGAACCGGAGCGGGGCGAGGAGCAGGGGCCGGGCGCGGTGAGCGTGGCCAGGTCGTGGCGGCGCGCGCGGGGGCGTGGTGCGCGCGGCGAGGTGCGGGAGCAGAGAGGGGGAGGCCTGGGGCCTCACCGTGATCGTAGGGACGGGGCAGCGGGGGGTCGGGGCGGTCGACGGGGACGACGGCGCGGAGGACGATGTGGCAGGCCGGCGGGGAGGCGCAGCTCGGGCGGCGGCGTCCTGGCGCGGGGCGGCAGGTCGTCGCGGCGACGAGCGACGGGATCGGGGGTTTGCCCCGATCCAGATCCAGTCGAGGGAGGGGGCGACCGGGGGGGGGGGGGAATGTGGATCGAGGGGGGCTAGGGTTCGGCCTGTGGCCATATAGCCAGGGGGCGCAGGTGGGCCGGCCGGCTGGGCTTCGGCCCAGTTGGGCCGTGGGGGGGGGGGGGGTTGCTCCTTTTTTTCTTCTTCTCTGTTTTCTATTTCTTTTCCTTTTTCTTTTCTTTATCTATTCCCTTTACTCTGCTAGTAAATAGCTAGGCCTCAAAATGGTTTTTGTAAAACATGAGACCTAGTTCATAAATACCAGTGCATTATTCCCTAACACCTAAAATTAGTTTGGACAAAATATAATTCCATATTTATTTCAGATTTAATAAATGGTTATTAAATATTATCTTTATCCACTGTTTGAGGTTGTTCGAGTCACTTATCCAATTCCAACGATGTTGGTTTCAATTTTAGAATAACCTCTGGAATATTTGTTATTTATCTGACATTTTAGTTTCTATGTTGGACAACTTTCATATTCCACTTTCGTTTAAATTTGAATTTGACTTAGGAGCTGAAATGCAATGTGATGCTAATGATGATTATGCACTGTTGATCATGCTAACATGTCATCATCAAAAGTGATTACTGTTGCTAATCACCGGGGGTGTTACATTCAAGTATCGAGAAGTGATACAAAGAATATAAAGTAAAATTTTCAAAATGTTAAACATATCAAGGATGCCTTCTAAAGGGGCTTGACCCTTTTGATAGTGAATACATAGATCAAGAATAAAAGATTGGAAGAATTTTCAAAAATAAGAAAGAAAGAATTAAAGGAAGGAATGGTTATCAAGTAATATGTGAGCATATTAAAGAATAATATTTTATCTTACATATCCTCTTGATCATCAATTTTACATATATGAAGCAAGGATTACACCCCCATGGGTTTGAAACAATCAGCTTTGGAGCTGAGAATAGTCTGAAAATATTTGAGCCAAATACTTTTAATTTCAGGCCTAAGAAGCATATTATTCTAGATGAAATTCAAGGATGCATACTTGATAATTTCTGGAATCAATATAATAACAAAAGAGATGGTAAAGGATATATGCTATCAATCCTAAATAGTTTAGCAGAATATTTCAATATGTTAAATAAAGGAAAGATGATGAATAAAGGACAAACGTCCGTAGAAAATATGGAATATCCAGAACATAAGAAGTTATATGTCTTGTTTAACGGGAAAAAGCCAGGAATATATACTTCATATGAAGAAATAAGCATAGAAAATCTAATAGCAAAGAATAATGGAGATAGCATAAGCTGGAAAGGTTATGCCTGTGTAGAAGAAGCTCAAAAACATGCAAAGGCTGTCATAGGATCCAAATATTATATACAACCATCAGCCAAAGATTATATCCAGAAGGTCAATAGAACAAATAATGCCAATCCGGCAACAACAGTTCTCAGGAACTTGAAAATAGAAGAGTGCTCTAAATATGAAGAAGAAGATATTTCTCCAAAATATAAGACATATAAAGAATGCCTCATCAAAGGAGTGGATCCTTTGGATGGAGAATATATAGATATGAAAATAGAAGAAAAATGGGAAGATACGTCAAAAGTGTGGAAAGAAGAATTGAAAATAGAATTAAAAGATGAAATATTAAATTAGTTAAGACAAGAAATAGTTGAAGAAATAAAGAAATAATGTGACCGAAAATACGTTTCTCATTTGTCTAACGATGATCATATGGACATCGCTGGGCATGAACAGCATATTGATTAGCAATTAATGATACGTGAATATTGGTATTAATCAATAGGCCATATACTTGAATTGATATTGCTATCAATTTTTCAGGCGCGGAGGACCTCCCCCGAATATTGATGCAACCCGAATATTGATATGGTATATCAATTATACTGGCGGGGAAGACCCCCACACATAAAAAAAATGGTGAAAAACAAATTCAGCAGAAGTCACTATCTGCGCGAAAAGCATATGCATGCATACATGCATCGTGAAGCCAAGACCAATTATATGAGTTACGCATGGCTGGCCACGTATTGAAGTTCTCACGAATTCCTGAAGCAAGGCGTGTCAGAGAAGATTGCCATGAATGGCTGCCACGTACTCTTCAGTACGCCAATAATTTGAGCCGTTGCTGTGACACCAACCGGATGCCACGGTGTGTCCTCGAAGAGAAGCTCCAAGAAGTGCCATGACACCAGCGCTAGAGGCTTCCCTCGCATCTATAAAAGCAGAAGAAGAGGCATCGGCGGAGACACAACACCTCACACAACACCTCGGTCTGAAGAAGCGAAGTGAAGCGAAAGCCAGAGCACTCTTTCCTTTGTAGCTTAGCCACCACCACCACTTAGTAGTATAGTCAAGAAGGTGCTGCGATCACCAAGAATATCAAGGTAATTTCCTAGTTTGTGTATAATCCCTTCGGGGTTTCCCGAAAGGGAAAACCATATGTAAATTATGTTGTTGAAGTGATGTAGTTTCTTTGGTTTCACTTGGTGTTTTTACTTATGAAATTACGAGTAGAGTTCTTATGCTAGGGATCCTATAGGAGAAACCTCTACGTGTGTAGTTCTCTGTGTAGCCCAGAGTTGGCGTTGAATGAGAACCTTATGGCCGTAGAGAAGTGTTCCCTTCGGGTGGAACTGCCTTGGAAGACGATAAGAACTTAGCCTAATAAATTTGCAATTAAAACCGTCAAGTGAACGTAACTAGCTACATGTGATGCAACATAATGATAAATATGGTGAGTACCGGGTAGGACTTCACAACCTCCGCAGCACAAACAGGCCGCATATTTTGGTCTCAGCAACCAAGCTAAGATCCTGCATATAAATATAAAGTTCTATTTTTTTTTTTGAAATAATCACGAATAGTAAACGAATAATTAACCAGACAGGCGCATATTATTGAAATAGTAATGAATAGTAATGCCGATTATTGGTACAGTGTGAATAGTAACCGTGCCAATTATTTGAATAGTGAATAGTGAACATTGTTTTGCCGCGAAGTTGCAAATCAGGAAGCCAAAATTTACAAATATCCATGATGAGGCGTGATGTCTCGTATTATGACTTAATCTTGATGATCGAGGAAGTTAGCTTTCAGGCAATTTATTATTTGACAACATAAAGTAATTTTTTTTCATTTTGTGACTGGGCATCCCTAATACCTTTGCCACACTCTCGTGCAATGACAAGTGAATAAACACTCATCTTGAGAATAACACATCTAACATGGAAAATATTGGCCACCCCCTGCCGCTTCATGAGTGGTACGAGCACATAAAAAGGAAATTTATTTTGAAAATTTGAGGTGGCACATACAAATTTGCTTAGAACGACACGGAAATACCGCATATAGGTAGGTATGGTGGACTCATATGGCTAAACTGGTTTTAAAGATTTTGGATGCACAAGTAGTATTTCTACTTAGTACAAGTGGAGGCTAGCAAATAGATTGAGAAGCAACCAACCAACAAACGAAAAATCACATAAGCGCAGCATTAAGCATAACTAACACCGAATAATGTACCATAAGTAGGATGTAATTTCATTGCATAACAATTGACTTTCGTGCTTGCATAGGGAATCACAAACCTTAACACCAATATTCTTACTAAAGCATAATTACTCACCAACATGACTCACATATCACTATCATCATATCTCAAAACTATTACAAAGACCATTGCCATGACTTTGCTATGACTTTGCCATGCTTAATGCTTGTCACTTTGGGCCCGGGTGCCATCATTTCAGATCTGAACCGTTTATGTTATCACCATTATATCTATGTTCTAGATCCGATCTTGCAAGTTATAGTCACCTATTACGTGTTATGATCCGTAAACCCCGGAGTAACAGTATTCGGGATACTTTCCGGTGATGACCGTAGTTTGAGGAGTTCATGTATTCACTATGTGCTAATGCTTTGTTCCGGTTCTCTATTAAAAGGAGCCCTTAATATCCCTTAGTTTCCTTATGGACCCCACTGCCATGGGAGGGTAGGACAAAAGATGTCATGCAAGTTCTTTCCATAAGCACGTATGACTATTTACGGAATACATGCCTACATTATATTTCTGAACTAGAGCTAGTGCCGTATCGCCCTAGGTTATGAATGTTATATGCTGAATATCATCCAACGAATTCACCGATCCAATGCCTACGAAATTTCCATATATTGTTCTTGCTAAGTTACTACTGCTGATGTTACTGTTACACTTGCTACAAAATCATTGCTATCATTGTTACCGTTACCGTTACTGCTACCACTACTATCAAAATTATCATATTACCGTGCTACTAATCATATTGCTGCAGATAATTAATCTCCATGTGTGGTTGAATTGGCAGCTTAGCTGCTAATACTTGCAAATATTCTTTGGCTCCCTTTTGTCAAATCTATAAATTTGGGTTGAATACTCTACCCTCGAAAACTGTTGCGATCCCCTATACTTGTGGGTTATCAAGACCTTTTTCTGGCGCCGTTGCCGGGGAGCATAGCTATATTTGTTGAGTCACTTGGGATTATTATCAATTTATCACCATGAAGAATCTGAAGGATACAAAAACCAAGATCGTTCCCTCTAGGACGAGGGGAGGTAAGGAACTGCCATCACACTCCGCACTTGATTCACCTTCTGTTTTGAGTAGACTTGCAACACCACCACATGCTATTAATCCTGATATGTCGCAAGTTATTGATGATGCTACTTCTATAAATACTACTCATGATGATGCTAGTGCCTTGCTTGATGATGATGTGCCACTAGGTGATTTTCTTGATGAACAAATTGCTAGAGCTAAAGATATTGAGAATGCTGAAATTGATGAAATTGTTGAAACTGATGAAATGCCTGAAACTAAAAATCTTGAAACACCTAGTAGACCTAGCTCTCCTATGTGATGCCCCCGGCTTAATCATGCACTAACCATACACGCAAACATGCACGATCAAGCACAGGGACTCACTTGAAGGAATCACAACACAACTCTAGACACAAATTTAAAATAATACAAGCTGTATATTACAAGCTAGGGGCCTCGAAGGCTCGAATACATAAGCTCGCTTACAAGCATCAGCGGAAGCATCATATATCTGAGTACAGATATAAAAGATAAAATGGAAAGGCCTTAAGAAGGCGGGGAAAAACAAAACACTACGATCGAAAAGGCGCAGGCCTCCTGCCTGGGACCCTCCAATCCTACTCCTGGTCGGCTGGCTCAATCCAGTAGTAAGTGCCGCCTGGTCCCTCGTGGTAGTAAGCTCCTGCGGTGTCATCTAGCTCCTGAGCTCCATCGTCTGAGGTAACATCAAAAAGGGGTATGGGGGAAAAAGAGGTAGCAAAGCAACCGTGGGTACTCATCCGAAGTACTCAGCAAGCAAGGATCTACACTACATATGCAACATTATCAAAGAAAGGCTGTATATGTGGGCTGGGCTGCAGAAATGCCAGAACAGAGAGAAGACCTAGTCCTATCGAAGACTAGCATCTTCACGAAGCCACCATCTTGTAGCAATTAGAAGAGTACAGAAAAGCATTTTATTAAGCAAGCATGTTGAGGCAAAGCCTAGAGATCCTTCCTCGACTCTCTGCGAGAAAGTGGTCCCGGAGCTTCAATTAATTAAACAAGTATCCAGTTCAAGTAATAGATCGGGATACCAAACTGAGAGTCCTATTACCGTGGACACAGCTATTCGAATAGATCACTTCCCTGCAGGGGTGCACTACTGTTACCCAACACGCTCGATCACCTCTGGCCGGACACACTTGCTGGGTAATTCCCGGACTCGGGAGATCGACACGAAGCAGCGCCCTACCTAGGCTCAGCAGAGAGGTCAACACGCCGGACTAACCTATGCACCCAGGGGTCTTGGGCCATCGCCCCGGGCACTCCTGCGCGTTGCGAGACTGGCCGGGGAGCAGGCACGACACTGAACTCGTCAGTGAAGTATCCAGCCCAACCCCAACAATCAGCCCACACGATGAACTGTGACGTCTGATGAGCTTTCGGGAGAAACATACGACGTAGAGGGCCCCATAAACCATTATCCCACGTGGTGGTAGTGCGTATAGGCCATTGGCCAACTCAGATCAATTACCCAAATCCGTTAGGCGTATTTAATAACTCACGGAGACGATCAGAGTTTTTGATGCTCCGCCACAATATCTCTCTCGGGTGCCCTCCTGGCAAACCTGACTGCATAAGTTCCCCGCGGGTACCCCTCAGGGTCGACCCGCCTGCGACAAAGGTCAAAGTAACCATGTGGTCATAACATCAAGGGGGAAACCCCGAGGAATCGCCCTCTGTGGATTCCACTCGATGAAATCATCAAGGTGAACGTAGGAGGAATCACCCTCGAGGTTCACACTTGAGGGGTTGCACGACAGAGTCGTATCGGGAGTGGTTAAGGAGGAATCACCCTCGATGACCATGACCGTACAGCTACACTGCAGAGTTATCATCAGGAGTGCGTTACGAGGTATCACCCTCGGCACTCGAGAGTAACTATGCAGAGTCGTACAACAAAAGGGGGTGAAGTGAGGTGTCGGTCTCTGGTCGTCGATCACGTTGATCGAGTCATCGATGATGAAGCAGAGGCAACAAGGACAAAGTGGGGGGTCACTGATAGATCACTAACCAACCTATATTAAGCAGTTTAGGTTAAGCAGGTAGGTATCAATAAGCAGGTTACAAAAAGCAGGCTATGCATCAGAACAGGAGCAATCAGTTATAGTAGCAAAATCTAATGCAAGCATGAGAGAATAGATTGGGCGACATCGGAATGTTCAAGGGGGGGCTGCCTGGAAGCTCTGTTGAAACAGTAGGAGGGTCGTCGGTGACGTAGTCGAACACAGGGGCATCGACAGCAGTCGCAGGGTCTACCGGAGAAGAAAGAGGAGGGAGAAACAAATAAATACACGACAACAAACGCAATCACAAAGCAAGACATGGTAATACGCAGTGCTAGGGGTGACCTAACGCCATGCTACACGTTGCAGACGGAGCGGGAATTTAACGGGAAGGTTTTCCCGGTTCTGGATGTCTGTCAGACAGATGAACCGGAGGAGACCGTTCCATGTTCAGGGAGTTAGGGGCACCTGACAGGCATGTGGTTAGCGTATTCAAATTCGTCTCATTTTTCTGATAGTTTTTCATATATAAATTATTTTCATCCGACTTATGGTTTATTTTATATTGAATTTCAAAGTTTTATCAATAATCTGAAATTTCTGAAATTATTATATTTAATTAATCTGAGTTGACAGCAGCGGTGGGTGGCGGCCCGCAGCAGCAGCAGTACGCACACATGCGTAAGCAGGGGCTCGGGCAAGCTCCGGTCCACGGCAAACAACGACACCATATGGCATGGATCGAAAGGGGAAATGGGGGGCGTCGGCAGAGGATCTCACAACGATGCTCGTAGACATGGTTAGGAGGTGCGGGGGTGGCAGGATGCGACGAACTCGACGACGAGATGCGTCGGCCGTGGGCGAAGACGACGGCGATGGCGAGCGTATGAGGCCTCCGAGCTCGAACCGGTGCACGTAGTCGGAGGAGTCGTCCGCGCTGAAGCTCCTGGACATGCTATCAGGCGACGGGGAGGCCAGTGGCCGCGATGGCGATGATGGCCATGGCACTCACGTATCGGGCGCCATCAAAACGAGAGGAAGAGAACGAGCGAGGGGGATTTGGTGGGCTAGGGTTTGTCCTGGGAGTTGAGGGCGTCCATATACTCCTCGGGGTGCCGACGGATGAGCGACACGATGACGTATGGCGCGTGGACGGCATGCGCACGGCCACGCCATGGCCCCTGCCTTCTCCTGTACATGAGGTAGCAGAAGGCCTGGTGGGCTGGGCCTATGTGCACTGTGCAACTAGAGTCCACAAGCACAGTAGTATGCTCCTTTTTGTTTTATTCTTTTCTGTCCTTATTTTCTCTCCTGTTTTGGATTAAGTTGAGTGGCCAAACGACTTTTGTTGCCTATGAGATTTGGCACATAAATCCTAGGTGACATTGTGGTGTAGCACAAAAAGTTTTAGGCAAATTGGAAATGTTTAATTATTTATTTATTTTGAAAAGGACATTTTATTTGCTGTTGAACCATTTATTAATTTCCTAGGAATTTATTTGCGAGTCAAATTAAGTTGGTTTCAAATTGACAATTACTTAGTGAATATTTGCAAAATTATGAAAACTTTAGTTTCATAGTTTGAAGAAATAATGATATGGCTTGTATTTGAATTTTGAATTTGAGGTAGAAATGTTTCTTAACTGATTTTCTTATGGCATAATGATGATGACTTGGCATGATTAAGAGGAGATCGCTGTAGTTGATACATGGGGGTGTTACAATTCTTTGAATGCTAGAATGAAATGTGATCCTAAGTTTGCTACTTCACCTATCTTTGTTGATGATAAGGATTATGAATTTTCTGTTGACCCAGAGTTGATTACTTTGGTTGAATTTGATCCTTTCCATGGTTATGAAACTGAAACTGTTGTGGCACACCTTACTAAATTGAATGATATAGCCACCCTTTTTGCTCATGATGAGAAGATTTGCTATTATTATATTCTCAAATTATTTCCGTTCTCATTAAAGGGTGATGCTAAGATATGGTACAATACTCTTGCTCCTGGTTGTGTGCGTAGTCCCCAGGATATGATTTATTACTTCTCTGAAAAATATTTTCATGCTCATAAGAAACAAGCTGCCTTATAGGAAATATTTAACTTTGTGCAAATTGAAGAAGAGAGTCTCCCACAAGCTTGGGGGAGGCTTCTCCACTTGCTTAATGCTTTGCCTGATCATCCTCTTAAGAAAAATGAAATACTTGATATCTTCTATAATGGACTAACCGATGCTTCTAGGGACTTCCTAGATAGTTGTGCTAGTTGTGTTTTCAGGGAACAAACTGTTGAACAAGCTGAGGAATTATTGAATAATATATTGAAAAATTATGATGATTGGACTCTTCCCGAACCACCGCATAAACCCACTCCAAAGAAGAGGGGTATCTTATATCTTAGTCCGGAAGATATGCAAGAGGCAAAGAAATCCATGAAGGAAAAAGGTATTAAGGCAGAGGATGTTAAAAATTTACCTCCTATTGAAGCGATACATGGACTTGACACACCACCACTCAAGGTGGTAGAGGTAAATTCTTTAATGAAATTTAATGAAAGGGACAATCCTTATAATATGCATCCTAGTCAATGCCTTTATGAGTTTGACAATTACATTAGAAAGCAAGATCACTTCAATGAAAATGTTATGAAACAATTGAAAATATAATTTTGATATGATTGCTCGCTTGAGTGACTTCTTATTTAGAATCTCCAATGGTGTTAGAGGTGTAGGAAAACATGCCTCTATGGTTCAAACTCAACTAGAACAAGTTGCTAAATCTCAAAGAGAGTTGCTAGATGAAATGAATAATAATATAAATGACTTTCCTCTTAGAGTAGCAACTAGAGGAGGTAAAATAACTCAGGAACCACTTTATCCTAAGGGACATCCTAAAAGAATTGAACAAGACTCTCAAAGAATTATCACTGATGCACCTAGTCCTTCTAAAAAGAAGAATAAAAAGAAAAATGATAGGACTTTGCATGCCTCTAGTGAATCTGAAATAGAAAAACCTCCTGATAATGATAATGATGTTTCTATCTCTGATGCTGAAACTCAATCTGGTAATGAACATTCACCTAGTGATAATGAAAAAGATAATGATGATGTTCATGAAGATACTCAACCAGACAATGATAAACAACCAGATAATGATGTTGAGATAGAACCAGCTATTGATCTTGATAACCCACAACCTAAAAATAAAAGATATGATAAAAGAGACTTCGTTGCTAGAAAACATGGAAAAGAAAGAGAACCATGGGTTAAAAAACCCATGCCCTTTCCACCTAAATCAACTAAGAAGAAAGATGATGAAGAATTTGAACGCTTTGCTGAAATGCTTAGGCCAGTCTTTTTGCGCACTCGTTTGACTGATATATTAAAGATGGCCCCTTATGCATAATATATGAAAAACATCATCTCTAATAAAAGAAAAATACCGGAAGCTGAAATATCCAATATGCTTGCTAACTATTCTTTTAAGGATGGAGTACCTAAAAAACTTGGAGACCCGGGAATACCAACTATACCTTGCTCCATAAAAAGAAATTATGTCAAAACTGCTTTGTGTGATTTAGGAGCTGGTGTTAGTGTTATGACCTTCTCTTTATATAAAAGACTTGATTTGAATAAACTCACACCTACTGAAATATCTTTGCAAATGGCTGACAAATTGGCTGCCATACCTATCGGTATTTGTGAGGATGTGCCCGTTGTTGTTGCAAATGTTACTATCTTAACTGACTTTGTTATACTTGAGATGCCCGAGGACGACAACATGTCGATTATCCTTGGTAGACCCTTCTTGAATACTGCAGGGGCTATTATTGATTGCAATAAAAGCAAGGTCACTTTTCATATCAATGGTAATGAGCATAGGGTGCACTTTCTGAAGAAACAATTCCAAGTGAACAGTATTAATGTTATTGAAAAATCTCCGACACTCACTATTGGAAGTTTGCAACTACCTCACTATTGGAAGTTTTCAACTACCTCTACCTATTGCGTCTCTTCGGTCTCACCGAGTTGGTGCAATTGGTGCCACCGAGTTAATGTTTGCCCTAAGCCCTAGCACATCGGTCCCACCGAGATTCCTAACGTTCACATTTTGAACTAAATCGGTCTCACCGAGTTCTTATATTCGGTCTAACCGAGTTGGGTCAAATGTGTGTAATGGTTGGATTTTGTGTGGAGGCTAGATATACCCCTCCACCCCCTTCTCCATTTATGAGAGAGCTATCAGAACGTGCCTACACTTCCACTACTCATTTTCTGAGAGAGAACCACCTACTCATGTGTTGAGACCAAGATATTCCAATCCTACCACAAGAATCTTGATCTCTAGCCTTCCCAAGTTGCTTTCCACTCAAACCATCTTTCCACCATAGCCAAATCTGTGAGAGAGAGTTGAGTGTTGGGGAGACTATCATTTGAAGCACAAGAGCAAGGAGTTCATCATCAACACACCATCTATTACCTTTTGGAGAGTGGTGTCTCCTAGATTGGTTAGGTGTCGCTTGGGAGCCTCCAACAAGATTGTGGAGTTGAACCAAGGAGTTTGTAAGGGCAAGGAGATCGCCTACTTCATGAAGATCTACCTGAGTGAGGCAAGTCCTTCATGGGCGATGGCCATGGTGGGATAGACAAGGTTGCTTCTTTGTGGACCCTTCATGGGTGGAGCCCTCTGTGGACTCGCGCAACTGTTACCCTTCGTGGGTTGAAGTCTCCATCAACGTGTATGTATGATAGCACCACCTATCGGAACCATGCCAAAAATCTCCGTGTCTTCATTGCGTTTGCACACTCCAATCCCATCCCTTTACTTTCTTGCAATTAGCAGACTGTTCTCTTTCCGCTGCTCATACTCTTGCCATGCTTGCTTGAAATGTATTGTGAATGCTTAAACTTGTGCTAAAACTCCACCTCAACTTGAAGAACTTAAAAATTGCCACTTTTACTTGTTGGGGGTCTAATCACCCCCCTCTAGACCCCTCTTCTCGATCCTTTCACCGTGCAAAAAAAAATGACCCAAAAATAAAAGTTCTCAGAATGCCCTGAAAATTTAATACAATTTTTTTTCTGAATATTTAAGAATTTTTGATGCAAATAACATCAGAGGGGGGGGTTGGGTGCACTAGGTGGGCACAACCCACCTGGGTGCGCCAGCAGCCCCAGGCGTGCCCTGGTGGGTTGTGGTCCCCTCGTGGGCCCCCTCACTTATCCCTTTAGCCCATGTCATCACCTACCTCCAAAAAAATCACCATTGCTCTCTCTCTCTCTCTCTCTCTCTCTCGTGTTCTTGCTCTCAAACCCGCGGATTTCGATCTCTTTGCTCGAAGCTCCGTTTCCGAAACTGTTTTGGGGGATTGCTACTTGGTATGTGACTCCTCCATTTGTCCAATTTGTTTTTGCTTTAGTGGATTATATTTTGAATAATTAGCTACTCTTGGTGCTGCTATAGATGAGCTTGCATGTTGAATTCTTAGAGTTCTAAGTAGTTTGAATGCTCAATATGGCCTCTATACATCTCTATGAGTAGTTGTTATCAATCTTGCAAAGTTTTGTTGGCAAAAATTTTGTGGACTAATTTTTTTAGAATTTTGTTCATAGGAAAAAGATGAGTTTCTTTAGGAAATTTTCTTCCAAGAAGAGCTCCAAGGGAGTCATTCGGGAGTCATCGGACAATGACCTCCGTAGACGAAGAATGGCGGAGGTGCAGCCGTGCGAATGGCCACACAACCCCTTCATGGATGAAGCCGAGATCCGTCAAGAGTTCGCACAATTGGCTGCTAATGCTGGTCTTACCGACTTCATCGCAGCTGAGTGTGAACAATACCATCTCCTTACAAATTCCTTTGTGCAAAGCTTTCATTTTCTGAGTAGGAATAACCCTCCTGAGGTGCAGTTTAATTTATATGCTGAAACCCGTCAGATACCACTCACTGAATTTTGTGATATTTGCTTGATCCCTTCTGACGGGGAAATAAGAAAGCCTAAGCTTGGGGGAGTATGTATTTCCACCGACATTACATTCATGTTCACACATTTCATTCCAGTTGTCGGTGTTCACACTTTTTCATTGTATTATCCATGCTTGATTTATTTCCTCGCTTTCTTCTTGTGTGTTTGAAAAACTTTGAGAAAATCACAAAAAAAATATTGTTTGCTTCTTTTCGGTTTTTCTTTCTAGTGTAGTTAGTTGTAGTATTTAAAAGAAAACCCAAAAAGATTTCCTTGTTCTTCTTTTGCTTGTTGGGAGCTCTCCCGTGTAAATAGTTTTTCTCGTTTTTGTTTTTCTCTTTAATTTGCTTTGTTCAAGAAAAACTAAAAACTCCAAAAAAATATTTTAGTGTGTTTCTCTAAAATTCTTTTCCTTTTATTGAGTCATACCGAGGAGAAGATCACGATGAAAATGTTGAGGGGCTCTCATATGCATTATTGTTGATCTAACAAAGAGCTCAAATTGCCTTTGTCTTCTCCTCTTGAATAAAATGTTTGCAGATTCCAGCTTAGTCCACGGCACTCTTGCACTATTATTATTTTCATATCATTCGGTCGTGCAAGTGAAAGGCAATAATGATGATATTTGATGAACTGGCTGTGGCAGAGAGAAACGGGTATAAACTCAACTTGTTCTGTTTTTGTAAATATGTTTAACCTAGTATCCATGATTCAGCCTATTATGATCAAACATGTTTGCAATGACAATTAGAGATTATAGTTTCTCATGCCATGCTTAAGTAGCTAGGAGCGGATAATGATTTATCTTGGATGTCAACATGCATTAAAATGATTGTGATGTGGTATGATGATATGGTATCCTCCTCCGAATGTTCGAGTGGCTTGACTTGGCACATGTTCATGCATGTAGTTGAATCAAAACCAACATAGCCTCTATGATATTTATGTTCATGGTGTTCATATCCTACTCATGCTAGTATCCAATATGACTTATGCATAATGCATGTTCATGACAGTTTTCGCTCTCTAGTTGGCCGCTTCTCAACCTATTTGCTAGCCTTCACCTGTACTATGCGGGAAAACTGCTTGTGCATCAAAATCCTTAAACCCAAGTTATTCCAGATGAGTCCACCATATATCTACCTATATGCGGTATTACCCTGCCATTCTAAATAATTTTGCATGTGCCACCTCTAAAAACTTCAAATAAACATCCGTTTTTGTGTGCTTGGATTGTTCATGGAGTGACAGGAGGTAGTCAATATCTTCCATGCTAAGCGGGTTATTCTCATGATGAGTGTTTATTCACTCGTCCTCGCACGAGAGGGGCGGTAATAGGGATTCCCATTCCCGAATTCAAAAATTGCAAATAATTAAACAAAACTCCCCCAGGACTGATGTTGGTATGGACGGTACCCGTGGATTCGGCTAGCCGTGGAGTGTGTTTGTTGGTGGAGGGGGAGTAAACTTTTACTTTTATCGCTTGGGAACTGCCACTAATGTGTTTAGCATGGAAGATATCGATAACCAATAGTCACAAAGTAAACAAGAAGGGTGCATTTCACAAAATTTCATTTATCTCTGTTTTAAAAATCTGAGCTCTGGCACCGCTGCAAATCACTCCTTCCCTCTGCGAAGGGACTATCTATTTAATTTTATGTTGTGTCATCACCTTCTCAAATAAGCGCCAGATCTGAGAGCACTATTGTCATCCTCATGCATTGTGTATAGCTAATGTTGGATGCATCATGACTGGATCTTTTCTACCATGAATTACAATGTTTAGTCGCTGCTTGAACTTTGGAGGTGCTCTGCATTTATGTTTTGCGGTCTCAGAAAGGGCTAGCGAGATACCGCTGTTGTCATATTATATCATGATTATTTTGACAAAGTGTTGTCATTTGAGATATCTTATTATTGCTCGCTAGTTGCTTATGCCATTGATATGAGTTAATATAATTTCTCAGAGTTATTGTTGACATGGTTAGTTATAATCTTTGCTGAAAACCTGGGTGCTACTTATGCTTATTTATGTAAACAAGAGCAAAAGAGTTCATAAAATTTTTTCTTTCTCACTTTCAGTTTATCAACTGAATTGCTTGAGGACAAGCAAAGGTTTAAGCTTTGGGGAGTTGATACGTCTCCGTCGCATCTACTTTTCCTAATGCTTTTACTCTTGTTTTGGACTCTAATTTGCATGATTTGAATGAAACTAACCCGGACTGACACTGTTTTTAGCAGAACTACCATGGTGTTGTTTTTGTGCAGAAATAAAAGTTCTCGGATTGGAACGAAACTTTTTGGAGAATTTTTATAGAATAAAAGAAAAATACTGGAGCCAAGAACCACCGGAGGGGGGGGGGGGGCCTGGGTGAGCACAACCCACCAGGGCGCGCCCCCCTCCTGTCACGCCCAGGTGGGTTGTGCCCACCTGGTGGCTCCGCTAACCCTATCTCCGACGCTATAAAATCCTATTTTCAGAGAAAAAAATTAGGGAGAAAGAATTATCGCGTTTCACGAGACGGAGCCGCCGCCACCTCCAGTTCTTCATCGGGAGGCCAGATCTGAAGTCCGTTTGGGCTCCGTTGAGGGGAATCTTCGATCTTCGTCATCACCAACCCTTCTCCATCCCCAATTCCATGATGCTCCCCACTGGGAGTGAGTAATTCCTTCATAGGTGATGCGGCTTGAAGCTACGTCGATATTTCCCCAAAGAGGAAGGGATGATGCAGCACAGCGGTGGTAGGTATTTCCCTCAGTGATGAAACCAAGGTTATCGAACCAGTAGGAGGACCAAGCAACACTACGTAAATAGCACCTGCACACAAATAACAAATACTCGCAACCCGACGTGAAAAAGGGGTTGTCAATCCCTTTCGGGCAACGGCATCAAAAATTGGCAAACGGACGTGAGAGAGTAGTAAATATTGATAGATCGAACGCCAAATAAAATAAAGTGCAGCAAGGTATTTTTGTATTTTTGGTTTAATAGATCTGAAAATAAAAGCAAAGGAAAATAGATCGCAAAGGCAAATATATTAAAGAAGAGACCCGGGGGCCGTAGTTCACTAGTGGCTTCTCTCGAGAAAAATAGCAAACGGTGGGTGAACAAATTACTGTTGGGCAATTGATAGAACTTCAAATAATCATGATGCTATCCAGGCAATGATCATTATATAGGCATCACGTCCAAGATTAGTAGACCGACTCCTGCCTGCATCTACTACTATTACTCCACACATCGACCGCTATCCAGCATGCATCTAGTGTATTAATTTCATGGAGAAATGGAGTAATGCAATAAGAATGATGACATGATGTAGACAAGATCTATTTATGTAGAAATAGACCCCATCGTTTTATCCTTAGTAGCAATGATACATACGTGTCGGTTCCCCTTCTATCACTGGGATCAAGCACAGTAAGATCGAACCCACTACAAAGCACCTCTTCCCATTGCAAGATAAATAGATCAAGTTGGCCAAACAAAACCCAAATATCAGAGAAGAAATACGAGGCTATAAGCAATCATGCATATAAGAGATCAAAGAAGACTCAAATAACTTTCATGGATAAAAAGATAGATCTGATCATAGACTCAAAGTTCATCGGATCCCAACAAACACACCGCAAAAAGAGTTACATCATTTGGATCTCCAAGAGACCATTGTTGTGATGCCCCCGGCTCAATCCAGCACTAATCATACACGCAAATGCACATGATCATGCCTAAGGACTCACGGGAAGATATCACAACACAACTCTAAAACATAAATAAAGTCATACAAGCTTTATATTACAAGCCAGGGCCTCGAGGGCTCGAATACATAGCTCGATGGCATACAAGCGTTAGCGGAAGCATCAGATATCTGAGTACAGATATTAAAAGAGAAACAGAAAGGCCTTTAGAAAGGCGGGGCAAAATAAAACACTACGATCGAAAGGCGCAGGCCTCCTGCCTGGGACCCTCCGAACCTACTCCTGCTCGGATCAAATATCCAAATCATTAGTGGACTAGGGCTTGCGGTAACGAGCAGAGACTCACGATCGATGTGACCCCGTCGCCCCATCTCGAGGACTTGCTGCAAGGGCTAAGAATGCCCGGCCACGCCTCGTATTCATCACTCGGGCACATTCCAGGTCAACCCGTCTCCACAACATTCGCCACCTAGGCTCACGCGAGTACCCCTCAGGGTCGACCCGCCTTTCCTCGTAACAGTGTAAAGTCCAAGTATCCATGTGTCCATAACATCAAGGGAATCCAAGGTATCACCCTCGATGGATACCCACTCGATGTAACTGTCAAGGTGAACGTAGGAGGAATCACCCTCGATGGGTTCACACTTGATGTGTTGCACGATAGGGTCGTATCGGAAGTGGAGAAGGAGGAATCACCCTCGATGACCATGACCAAATAGCTACTCTACAGAGTTAAGATCTGAAGTGCTACACGAGGTATCACCCTCGGCACTCGATAGTAACGCTGCAGTGTCGTTACAACTAAGGGGGTGAAGTGTGGTGCCGGGGCCTGCCTTCGATCCCGTCGATCGGGTCTTCTGTTAATCCAGCGGGGCAATCGGAACAAGTGGGGTCACTGATAGGTCTCTACCCAGCCTATACTATACAGTTTAGGATAAGCAAGTAAGGTTTCAATAGCAGGTTACAATAAACAGGCTATGCATCAGAATAGGTAAAGCAGTAGTATCAGCAATTCTAATGCAAGCATGAGAGAGAAAGAATAGGCGATATCGGTATGCTCAAGGGAGGGGGTGCTTGCCTGGTTGCTCAGCGGCAAAGGCAAGGTCGTCAATGGTGTCGTCGGGCTCCTGAGCTGCGTCGGACTCGGAAACTGCGTCGGTGTCGGGGTCTACCGAGAGAGAAGAGGGGGAGGAAACAGTAAATATAAAGCAAACAAGAGCATGACATGACAATACGCAGAGCTAGGGGGTGTTCTGATGCGGTGCTACACGATATAGGTGAAGAGGGAAAACATCCGGGAATGTTTTCCCGAAGTTCGGCATTTTTGGACAGAGGAAACGGAGGGGGGTGGTTGCATGTTTGCTATTCTAGGGACATGTGGCGGACGATCGGACCGTGTATTCGGATTTGTCTCATCGTTCTGAGCAACTTTCATGTACAAAGTTTTTCAATCGGAGTTACGGATTATTTTCTATGATTTTCTAAAGTTTAAAGTAAATTCTGGAATTATTTAAATTATTAAATCCAACATTATCCGAAACAGTGCTTGCTGACATCAGCATGACGTCACAGGTTAATTAGATAGAACTGATTAGTCCTAATTAGGTGATTAGTTTTACTAAGTTTAATTAGTTTAATTAAACTAGATTAATTAAGTTAATTAATTCACTAATTAATTACTTAATTAACTTTATTATTATTTATTTTATTTTATTTTAAAAAGCGGCGTGGGCCCCATTCGTCATAGGCCCAGGGCGGACACGTCCGGCTGTGCCCATTCGGGCGCCGGACATGTCCGGGCAAACGCATGCGCGCGCGCGGGCACGCAGCGGCGACGACTGCGAGCTGCGCACGGGCGCAGGCGGCAGCGGCGCGCGGCGAGACGCGGCGCAGGCAGCGGCGGGCGAGCGCGTGGGCGAGGCCAGCGCGGGGCGACGCGAGCGGGCGGACGGCGGCGACAGCGAGGTGGCTGCGGGAAGGCGGCAGAGGTGGGCGAGCGCGGGAGCGGGCGAGCGCGCAGGCGAGGCAAGGCGCGAGCGGGCGACGGGCGAGCGCGAGGGAAAGGCGTCGGCGGACGGACGAGGCCGCGCGGCGGCGACGACAGAGGGCAAAGGGGGAGACGGGGTCCTCACCCCCGATGCAGAGAAGAGGGCGGCGAGGCTCGAGGGAGTCCGGCGGGGAGGAGATGAGGACGATGGGGCGACGGCGAACGGCGGTGAGGACGGCGCGGCGTCGGGCGGCGCCGTCAAGCGCGCGGGCGAGACGGAGGGAGAGGGGATCGGGGGAAAGGGTTAGGGTTCGGTGGTGGGGAGGGGTTGGCCTAATAGGCCAGCGGCGGCGGTGTGGGCCGGCCGGCCAGCTGGGCCGAGGCCCAGTAATCCAGGGGGTCCTGTTTTCCTTCTTTTTTTTTCATTTTCATATTCATTTATTGTTTTGTCTTTTCTTTTAGCTCTAATGCAATTTTGTAAAATATGAATCTTGCCCGAATAAAAACTATGTAACTTCTACCACTGACAGAAATTTTTCTGGAGATTAAATGTTTCCATTTGATTTTTGGATTAAGCAAAAATGGGAATAAACGTTGCTGTTTGATACTGTTTAGATGATAGGGCCTTTTAACTAATCTCATTAATGTTGGTTACAATTTTATATTTGCCTCTGAATTATTTGCTATTTAATGAACATTTTAGTTTCTGTTTTGAATAACTTTTATTTATCACTTAAAGTTTGAATTTATTTCAGAGAGGAATTTGAATTTGGAATTGAAAAGAGATATGATGCAAATGATGATCAAGCACTGTTAAGCAGGTTGACTTGGCATTATCAAAATGGTAATCACTGTGGCTAACCACTGGGGGTGTTACAAATCTCCTCCACTAATAAGAATTCTCGTCCCGAGAATTAAGAGGTAGAAGGGAAAAGTTCGGGGTATTCAGCACGGAGACTATCCTCGCGTTCCCAACTGGCTTCATCTTCAGTATGATTTGACCACTGCACTTTGAGACGCCCCCGGCTCAATCGTGCACTAATCATACACGCAAATGCACACGATCAAGCCTAACGACTCACGGGAAGATATCACAACACAACTCTAAAACATAAATAAAGTCATACAAGCTTTATATTACAAGCCAGGGCCTCGAGGGCTCGAAAACATAGCTCGATGGCATACAAGCGTCAGCGGAAGCATCAGATATTTGAGTACAGATATTAAAAGAGAAACAGAAAGGCCTTTAGAAAGGCGGGGCAAAATAAAACACTACGATTGAAAGGCGCAGGCCTCCTGCCTGGGACCCTACGAACCAACTCCTGATCGTCGGCAAGCTCGTAGTAGTATCCATCCTCGGGGTAAAAGTGGTAGCTGAAGTCGTCAACCAGGGCAGCGGTCTCAGGGGCTCCGTCATCTGGTTGCACCAAAAGGATATGGGGGAAAAAGAAAGCAAAGCAACCGTGAGTACTCATCCGAAGTACTCAGCAAGCAAGGATCTACACTACATATGCAACATTATCAAAGGGAGGCTGTATATGTGGACTGGGCTACAGAAATGCCAGAATAGAGGGAAGGCCTAGTCCTATCGAAGACTAGCATTTTCAGCGGTCTTGCAGCATTAGAAGAGTGTAGATTAGCACCGTATAAAATAGTAGTATCATTAAGTCTCAACCTCACCCAGAGATCCTTCCTTGACTCCCTGTGAGAAAGCAATCCCAGAGCCATACAGTCATCAACCTCGTCCTGAGATCCCTTCTCAACTCCCTGCGAGAAGCAATCCCAGAGCCATATATCCAGGTATCATCTCAAGGTCTAGTTGTGTCGATCGGGATACAACTCCGAGTGTCCTTTACCGTAGGACCGGCTATCGATAGATGTGTTCTTCCCTGCAGGGGTGCACCAACGTACCCACCACGCTCGCTTCACTCCGGCCGGACACACTTTCCTGGGTCATGCCCGGCCTCGGCCAAACGATACACCGCAACCCTACCTACAGCTCAGCAGAGAGGTCCCCGCCGGTCTACTTCCTAAGCGCTCAGGGGTCTTGGGCCATCGCCCTGTGCACTCCGGGTCATTGCGAGCAGGGTGAAGCCAGGCACCAGGAGGGCGCCTGTCCGTCCCGGCCGCAAGGTTGAACTAGACATCTGATAGAGCTTTTGGCTGATGCTACGATGCAGAACGCCCATACTATGCCCACGTGATGGTTAGTACTATTAGGCTAGAGGCCTGCTCGGATCAAACATCCAAATCGTTAGTGGACTAGGGCTTGCGGTAACGAGAAGATACTCATGATCGATGTGACCCCGTCGCCCCATCTCGAGGACTTGCTGCAAGGGCTAAGAATGCCCAGCTGTGCCTCGTATTCATCACTCAGGCACCATCTAGGTCAACCCGTCTCCACAACATTCGCCACCTAGGCTCACGCGAGTACCCCTCAGGGTCGACCCGCCTATCCTAGTAACAGTGTAAAGTCCAAGTATCCGTGTGTCCATAACATCAAGGGAATCCGAGGTATTACCCTCGATGGATACCCACTCGATGTAACTGTCAAGGTGAACGTAGGAGGAATCACCCTCGATGGGTTCACACTTGATGTGTTGCACGACAGGATCGTATCGGAAGTGGAGAAGGAGGAATAACCCTCGATGACCATGACCAAATAGCTACTCTACAGAGTTAAGATCTGAAGTGCTACACGAGGTATCACCCTCGGCACTCGATAGTAACGCGGCATTGTTGTTACAACTAAGGGGGTGAAGTGCGGTGCCGGGGCCTGTCTTCGATCCCGTCGATCGGGTCTTTTGTTAATCCAGCGGGGTAATCGGAACAAGTGGGGTCATTGATAGGTCTCTACCCAGCCTATACTAGATAGTTTAGGATAAGCAGGTAAGGTTTCAATAGCAGGTTACAATAAACAGGCTATGCATAAGAATAGGTAAAGCAGTAGTATCAGCAATTCTAATGGAAGCATGAGAGAGAAAGAATAGGCGATATCGGTATGCTCAAGGGGGGGGGGTGCTTGCTTGGTTGCTCAGCGGCAAAGGCAAGGTCGTCAACGGTGTCGTCGGGCTCCTGAGCTGCGTTGGTCTCGGAAACTGCGTCGATGTCGGGGTTTACCGAGAGAGAAATGGGGGAGGAAACAGTAAATATAAAGCAAACAAGAGCATGACATGACAATACGTAGAGCTAGGGGTGTTCTGACGCGGTGCTACACGATATAGGTGAAGAGGGAAAACATCCGGGAATGTTTTCCCGAAGTTCGGCATTTTCGGACAGAGGAAACGGAGGGGGGCGGTTGCATGTTCGCTATTCTAGGGACGTGTGGCAGACGATCGGACCGCGTGTTCGGATTTGTCTCGTCGTTCTGAGCAACTTTCATGTACAAAGTTTTTCAATCGGAGTTACGGATTATTTTCTATCATTTTCTACAGTTTAAACTAAATTCTGGAATTATTTAAATTATTAAATCCAACATTATCCGAAACAGTGCTTGCTGACGTCAGCATGATGTCACAGGTTAATTAGACAGAACTGATTAGTCCTAATTAGGTGATTAGTTTTACTAAGTTTAATTAGTTTAATTAAACTAGATTAATTAAGTTAATTAAATCACTAATTAATTAACTAATTAACTTTATTATTATTTATTTTATTTTAAAAAAAAAGGGGCATGGGCCCCATTCGTTATAGGCCCAGGGCGAACACGTCCGGCTGTGCCCATTCGGGCGCCGGACATGTCCGGGCAAACGCGTGCGCGTGCGCGGGCACGCAGCGGCGACTGCGACCTGCGCACGGGCGCAGGCGGCAGCGGGCGAGCGCGTGGGCGAGGCCAGCGCGGGGCGGCGCGAGCTGGCGAACGGCGGCGACAGCGAGGTGGCTGCGGGAAGGCGGCAGAGGTGGGCGAGCGCGGGAGCGGGCGAGCGCGCAGGCGAGGCGAGGCGCGAGCGGGCGACGGGCGAGCGCGAGGGAAAGGCGCCGACGGACGGACGAGGCCGCGCGGCGGCAACGACAGAGGGCAAGGGGGGAGATGGGGTCCTCACCCCCGATGCAGAGAAGAGGGCGGCGAGGCTCGAGGGAGTCCGGCGGGGAGGAGATGAGGACGACGGGGCGACGGCGAACGGTGGCTAGGACGGCGCGGCGTCGGGCAGCACCGTCAGGCGCGCGGGCGAGACGGAGGGAGAGGGGATCGGGGGAAAGGGTTAGGGTTCGGTGGTGGGGAGGGGCTGGCCTAATAGGCCAGCGGCGGCGGCGTGGGCCGACCGGCCAGCTGGGCCGAGGCCCAGTAATCCAGGGGGTCCTGTTTTCCTTCTTTTTTTCATTTTCATTTATTGTTTTGTCTTTTCTTTTAGCTCTAATGCAATTTTGTAAAATATGAATCTTGCCCGAATAAAAACTATGTAACTTCTACCACTGACAGAAATATTTGTGGAGATTAAATGTTTCCATTTGATTTTTGGATTAAGCAAAAATGGGAATAAACGTTGTTGTTTGGTACTGTTCTTAGATGATAGGGCCTTTTAACTAATCTCAGTAATGTTGGTTACAATTTTATATTTGCCTCTGAATTATTTGCTATTTTATGAACATTTTAGTTTCTGTTTTGAACAACTTTTATTTATCACTTAAAGTTTGAATTTATTTCAGAGAGGAATTTGAATTTGGAATTGAAAAGAGATATGATGCAAATGATGATCAAGCACTGTTAAGAAGGTTGACTTGGCATTATCAAAATGGTAATCACTGTGGCTACCCACTGGGGGTGTTACAATTGTATTGAAGATCAAGAGAGAGAGGAAGCCATCTAGCTACCAACTACGGACCCGTAGGTCTACAAAGAACTACTCACGCAACATCAGAGAGGCACGAATGGAAGTGGTGAACCCCTCCGTGATGGTGTCTAGATTGGATCTGGTGGTTCTGGACTCTGCGGCGGCTGGAATTGATTTTCGTCAACCCCCCTAGGGTTTCTGGAATATTGGGGTATTTATAGAGCAAAGAGGCGGTTCGGGGGGCACCCGAGGTGGGCACAACCCACCAGGGCACCCAGGCGCGCCCTGGTGGGTTGTGCTCCCCTCGGAGCACCCCCAGGCGCTTCTCCGGCCCACTAGATGTCTTCTGGTCCAAAAAAAAAAATCCACAAAAAGTTTCGCTGCGTTTGGATTCCGTTTGGTATTGATTTCCTGCGATGTAAAAAACATGCAAAAAACAGCAACTGGCACTTGGCACTATGTCAATAGGTTAGTACCAAAAAATGATATAGAATGACTATAAAATGATTGTAAAACATCCAAGAATGATAATATAACAGCATGGAACAATAAAAAATTATAGATACGTTGGAGACGTATTAGCATCCCCAAGCTTAATTCCTGCTCGTCCTCGAGTAGGTAAATGATAAAAACAGAATTTTTGATGTGGAATGCTGCCTAACATGTCATCTCATATTGTTTCCTTTATAGCATGGACATTTGGACTTTTATATGATTCAAAGCAATAGTCTAGTTTTGACATGATGACTTAAATACTCAAGCATATCAACAAGCAACTATGTCTTTCAAAATATCAACGCTAAAATAAGTTATCCCTAGCCCATCATGCTCAACCATAGATCCATTCATGAAACACACTCGCATATTAACTACACCCAATGCTCAAGTACGATCATAGTGCCTCCTAGTTGGTGCTTTCTAAGAGAAGATGGAGACTCAAATTAAAAATAAAAATTGCATAAAGTAAAGAAAGGCCCTTCGCAGAGGGAAGTAGGGATTTGTAGAGGTGCCAGAGCTCAAAGTGAAAAACTTAGAGATAAAAACATTTTGGGAGGTGTGCTTTTCCCACCAACAAAAACGACTTAGAGTTCCCAACACTTTCCATGCTAGATATATCATAGGCGGTTCCCAAACAGAAAATAAAGTTTATTCCTTTTTCCACCATTTCTTTCACTTTCCATGGCTAACCGTATCCATGGGTGCCCTCCATACCAACACTTTCCAAGGAATTTATTATTTGACAACATAAAGTAAATTCATTTTTCATTTCGGGACTGGGCATCCCTAATACCTTTGCCTTACTCTTGTGCAATGACAAGTGAATAAACACTCATCGTGAGAATAACACATCTAGCATTGAAAATATTAGCCACCCCTCACCGCCTCGCGAGCGGTACGAACACACAAAAGAGAAGTTTATTTTGAAAATTAGAGATGGCACATACAAATTTGCTTAGAACGGCAAAAGAATACCGCATATAGGTAGATATAGTGGACTCATGCGGCAAAACTGGTTTAAAGGGTTTTGGATGCACAAGTAGTGATCATACTTAGTGCAAAATGAAGGCTAGCAAAAGATTGAGAAGCGACCAACCAAAAAATGAATAATCTCATAAGCGAGCATTAAGCATAATTAACACCGAATAATGCACCACAAGTAGGATATAATTTCATTGCATGACTATTGACTTTCGTGCTTGCATAGGGAATCACAAACCTTAACACCAATATTCTTACTAAAGCACAATTACTCATCAACATAGCTCACATATCACATCATCATATCTCAAAACTATTACAAGGAATCAAGTTTGTTTTGTCCAATGATCTTCATGAAAGTTTTTATTATATCCTTCTTGGATATCTATCACTTTGGAACTAATTTTCATGTGTTGCTTTTGATAAGCTCAAACAAATATAAGTGAAGATCATGAGCATAATACTTCTTTCTCTCAAATTAATTTAAGTGAAGCAAGAGAGAATTTCTTAAAAAAATTACTAACTCCCAAATAAATCTAAGTGAATCATGAGAGCATTTCTTCAAAAATAACAAAGCACACCGTGCTCAAAAAGATATAAGTGAAGCACTAGAGCAAATCCATAGCTCATAAAAATTTAAGTGAAGCATAGAGAGCAATTCTAACAAGTCATGGTATAATTTTGGCTCTCTCAAATAGGTGTGTCCAGCAAGGATTCATGACTTAGAACACAAACCAAAACAAGCAAAGACTCATATCATACAAGACGCTCCAAGCAAAACTCATAGTATGTGACGAATAAAAATATAGCTTCGAGTAAAATACCGATGGTCATTAGAAGAAAGAGGGGATGCCACTCGGGGCATCCCCAAGCTTAGTTGCTTGCTTCTCTTTGGATAATAGCTTGGGATGCCATGGACATCCCCAAGCTTAGGCTCTTCTTACTCCTTATTCCTTCATCCATCGTAACATCACCCAAACTTGAAAACTTCAATCACACAAAACTCAACAAAACCTTCGTGAGATCCGTTAGTATAAGAAAGCAAATCACTACTATAAGTACTGTATCAAACCAATTCATATTTTATTCTTGCATTATATCTACTGTATTCCAACTTTTCTATGGCAAAAACTCATCAAAGAAAACCATAGAATCATCAAAACAAGCACACAACGCAAAGAAAACAGAATCTGTCAAAAACAGAACAGTCTGTAGTAATATGAATATTTCGAATACTTCTGTAACTCCAAAAATTCTGAAATATTGGAAAAAGGAGAAAATTTATATATCAATCTTGTGTAAAAAATTCAGAATTTTCCGTCTCTGTTGTGAATTTTCAAAATTGTTTTACTGGACGAAAAAGTTTCTGTTTTCCAACAAGATCAAATAAACTATCACCCAAATCAATCCTAAAGCTTTACTTGGCACAAACACTAATTAAAACACAAAAAACTCAATCATAACAGTAGCATTATTATGCTAACACTCAAGAATAGAAAACAAAAGGCAAAAATAAATTTTATTCATTGGGTTGCCTCCCAACAAGCGCTATTGTTTCATGCCCCTAGCTAGGCATAAAGCAAGGATCTAAGTTTTGTCATCTTTGTTTCGAGATCCATAAGATGCCCTCATGATTGATTCATATGGAGGCCTAATTCTTGTTCTAGGGAAGTGTTCCATACCCTTCCTTAGTGGAAATTGAAATTTAATATTGCCTTCTTTCATATCAATCACGGCACCAATACTGCGTAAAAACGGTCTACCAAGAATAATTGGACAAGACGGATTACAATCAATATCAAGAACAATAAAATCTATGGGCACATAATTCCTATTTGCAAGAATAATAACATCATTAATCCTTCCCATAGGCTTTTTAATAGTAGAATCCGCCAAGTGCAAATTTAAAGAGCATTCTTCAATATCGTTAAAACCAAGCACATCACATAAAGATTTCGGAATTGTAGAAACACTAGCACCCAAGTCACATAAAGCAAAACACTCATAATTTTTAATCTTGACTTTGATAGTAGGTTCCCACTCATCATGTAATTTTCTAGGAATTGAAACTTCTAATTCCAACTTTTCTTCCAAAGCTTTCATCATAGCATCAACAATATGTTTAGTAAAAGCTTTGTTTTATTCATAAGCATGGGGTGAATTTATCATGGATTGCAACAAAGAAATACAATCAATCAAAGAGCAGCTATCATAATTAAATTCTTTTTAATCCAAAATAGTGGGCACATCACTAGTTAAAGTCTTGACCTCTTCAAACCCACTTTTATCAAAATTTTCAACAAGATTTTCACCCTCCAAATTATCGGGACGCCTTCTAACTAAAGTTGACTCTTCTCCAGTCCCTTTTTCATCAATATTAATTTTACTAAACAAGGAATCAATAGAAGAAACACCAATCATTTTAAGGTCTTCATCACTTTTATGAAAGCAATCACTCAAAAACGCCTTTTCTAAAAATTCTCTTCTAGCTCTAAGCATAGCTGTTCTTTTCTTACTTTCATCCAAAGAAACATAAAGAGAATTAATTGATTCCTCAACTTTAGGCACAAAAATTTTCATCTTGAGATTTTCCACATCATGAGAAATTCTATCAACACTTCTAGACAATTCATCGATCTTGTTCAACTTTTCTTCAATTGTAGTGTTGAAAGCCTTTTGCGTGTTGATAAATTCTTTAATATTATTCTCAAGATCAGAGGTGTTCCTATTATTATTGTAAGAGTGATTTCCATAGGAATTACCATAATTATTAGAGGAATAACTAGGAAAAGGCCTAGGATTAAAATTACCTCTATAAGCATTTTTGTTGAAATTATTTCGCGAGATAAAATTCACAACTACGGCATCACTATTTTGCTCAATCAAAGTAGACAAAGGCATATCATTGAAATCAATAGGGGCACTTTTACTAGCAACCAATTTCATAAGAGCATCAACCTTTTCACTCAAGGAAGAATTTTTTTCAACCGAATTAACTTTTTTACTAGTAGGAGCTCTTTCGGTATGCCATTGTGAATAATTTGCCATGATATTATCAAGCAATTTGGTGGCTTCACCCAAAGTAATTTCCATAAAAGTACCACCCGCGGCGAAATCTAGAAGATTACGAGAAACAAAATTTAACCCCGCATAAATTTTTTGTATGATCATCCATAGATTTAACCCATGAGTTGGCAATTCCTTAGCATCATTTTCATCCTTTCCCAAGATTGTGCAACATGCTCATGTTCAAGTTGCTTGAAATTCATGATCTGGCTTCTAAGGGAAATAATTTTTGCGGGCGGAAAATACTTAGTGTTAAAAGCATCTTTGCACTTATTCCAAGAATCGATACTATTGCGAGGCAAAGAAGAAAACCAAATTTTTGCAGAATCACGCAAAGAAAACGGAAATAATTTCATCTTCACCACATCATTGTCCACATCTTTTTTCTTTTGGATATCGCATAATTCCATGAAAGTATTAAGATGGGACGTGGCATCCTCATTAGGAGTACCGGAAAATTGATCTTTCATGACAAGATTCAGTAAAGCAGTATTAATATCACAAGATTCCGCACTAGTGGCGGGAGGAGCAAGCGGAGTGCCAATAAAATCATTGTTGTTGGTATTAGAGAAATCACACAACTTTGTGTTCTCTTGAGTCAATGTGACTACGCAACAAGATTGCACTCAAAAATAGATCCGGCAAGAAAATGGCGAACGAAAAAGAGGGCGAATAAAACGGCAAATTTTTGTGAAGTGGGGGAGAGGAAAACGAGAGGCAAATGGCAAATAATGTAAATTGCGAGGAGATGAGATTTATGATTAGGAACCTGGTATATGTTGAAGATCCTCCCTGGCAACGGCGCCAGAAATTGGCACGCGGCCGGGAGACTATCTTGAGTTGATCCTCCCCGGCAACGGCGCCAGAAATTCCTTTTGATGCGGCTTGAAGCTACGTCAGTTTTTCCCCAAAGAGGAAGGGATGATGCAGCACAGTGGCGGCAGGTATTTCCCTCAGTGATGAAACCAAGGTTATCGAACCAGTAGGAGGACCAAGCAACACTACGTAAACAACACCTGCACACAAATAACAAATACTCGCAACCCGACGTGAAAAAGGGGTTGTCAATCCCTTTCGGGCAACGACGCCAAAAATTGGCAAACGGACGTGAGAGAGTAGTAAATATTGATAGATCGAACGCCAAATAAAATAAAGCGCAGCAAGGTATTTTTGTATTTTTGGTTTAATAGATCTGAAAATAAAAGCAAAGGAAAATAGACCGCAAAGGCAAATATATTAAAGAAGAGACCCGGTTGCCGTAGGTTTCACTAGTGGCTTCTCTCGAGAAAAATAGCAAATGGTGGGTGAACAAATTACTGTTGGGCAATTGATAGAACTTCAAATAATCATGATGATATCCAGGCAATGATCATTATATAGGCATCACGTCCAAGATTAGTAGACCGACTCCTGCCTGCATCTACTACTATTACTCCACACATCGACCGCTATCCAGCATGCATCTAGTGTATTAAGTTCATGGAGAAATGGAGTAATGTAATAAGAATGATGACATGATGTAGACAAGATCTATTTATGTATAAATAGACCCCATCGTTTTATCCTTAGTAGCAACGATACATACGTGTCGGTTCCCCTTCTGTCACTGGGATCAAGCATCGTAAGATCGAACCCACTACAAAGCACCTCTTCCCATTGCAAGATAAATAGATCAAGTTGGCCAAACAAAACCCAAATATCGGAGAAGAAATATGAGGCTATAAGCAATCATGCATATAAGAGATCAAAGAAGACTCAAATAACTTTCATGGATAAAAAGATAGATCTGATCATAAACTCAAAGTTCATCGGATCCCAACAAACACACCGCAAAAAGAGTTACATCATATGGATCTCCAAGAGACCATTGTACTGAAGATCAAGAGAGAGAGGAAGCCATCTAGCTACTAACTACGGACCCGTAGGTCTACAAAGAACTACTCACGCATCATCGAAGAGGCACCAATGGAAGTGGTGAACCCCTCCGTGATGGTCTCTAGATTGGATCTGGTGGTTCTGGACTCTGCGGTGGCTGGAATTGATTTTCGTCGACCCCCCTACGGTTTCTGGAATATTGGGGTATTTATAGAGCAAAGAGGCAGTTCGGGGGGCACCCGAGGTGGGCACAACCCACCAGGGCGCGCCTGGGCTCCAGGCGCGCCCTGGTGGGTTGTGCTCCCCTCGGAGCACCCCCAGGCGCTTCTCTAGCCCACTAGATGTCTTCTGGTCCAAAAAAATCCAAAAAAAGTTTCACTGCGTTTGGACTCCGTTTGGTATTGATTTCCTGCGATGTAAAAAACATGCAAAAAACAGCAACTGGCACTTGGCACTATGTCAATAGGTTAGTACCAAAAAATGATATAAAATGACTATAAAATGATTGTAAAATATCCAAGAATGATAATATAACAGCATGGAACAATAAAAAATTATAGATACGTTGGAGACGTATCAGTGGGCTCGCTGGTCGGTGAGGGAGTTGGATGAGATTCATCATGTAATCGAGTTAGTTTTGTTAGGGCTTGATCCCTAGTATCCATTATGTTCTGAGATTGATGTTGCTATGAGTTTGCCATGCTTAATGCTTGTCACTTTGGGCCCGGGTGCCATGATTTCAGATCTGAACCGTTTATGTTATCACCATTATATCTATGTTCTAGATCCGATCTTGCAAGTTATAGTCACCTATTACGTGTTATGATCCGTAAACCCCGGAGTAACAGTATTCATGATACTTTCGGGTGATGACTGTGACACCCCCGGCTTAATCGTGCACTAATCATACACGCAAATGCGCACAATCAAGCCTAAGGACTCACTTGAAGATATCACAACACAACTCTAAAACATAAATAAAGTCATACAAGCTTAATATTACAAGCCAGGGCCTCGAGGGCTCGAATACATAGCTCGATGGCATACAAGCGTCAGCGGAAGCATTAGATATCTGGGTACAGATATAATACAGAGAGAGAAATAGGCCTTCACAAAGGCGGGGTAAAATAAAAGCTACGATCGAAAGGCGTAGGCCTCCTGCCCTGGACCCTCCGATCCTACTCCTGGTCGTCAGTCGGCTCCTCGTAGTAGTAGTACTCTCCGGGCTGGTAGTAGTACTGGTCGTCGACGAGGGCATCTGGCTCAAGGGCTCCGACGTCTGGTGGCATCAAAAGAATATGGGGAAAAAAGAAAATAAAGCAAACGTGAGTACTCATCCGAAGTACTCAGCAAGCAAGGATCTACACTACATATGCAACATTGTCAAAAGAATGGCTGTATATGTGGACTGGGCTGCAGAAATGCCAGAATAGAGGGGGAAAGCCTAGTCCTATCGAAGACTAGCATCTTCAACAGTCTTCAACAGTCTTGCAGCACTAGAAGAGAGCAGATGAACATAATGTAAAGTAGTAGTAGTATCATCAACCTCGACCTGAGATCCTTTCTCGACTCCACACGAGAAAGCAATCCCAGAGCCGTACTATCCAGTTCTCATCACATGTTCTAGTTGTACCGATCGGGATACAACTCCGAGTGTCCGTTACCGTAGGACAGGCTATCGATAGAAGTTTCTTCCCTGCAGGGGTGCACCAAGTTACCCACCATGCTCGCTTAACTCCGGCCGGACACACTTTCTGGGTCATGCCCGGCCTCGGCTAAGCAACACGCCGCAACCCGACCAAATACTTAACAAAGAGGTCAGCACGTCGGACTAACCTATGCCCCCAGGGGTCCTGGGCCTTCGCCCCGGGAACTCCTGCGCGTTGCGTTGGCGGCTGAAAGCAGACCTAGCAACCCCTTATACAAGCGCAGTTGCTTTACCAGTCCAATTCAGCGCGCGCCGCTCAGTCGCTGACGTCTATTAAGCTTCGGCTGAAGTATACGACGCAGAACGCCCATACTATGCCCACGTGATGGTTAGTGCTATCGGGCCAGAGGCCCCTCGGATCAAATATCCAAACCGTTTAGTGGTTTAGGATCGCGCGGAAACGAGCAGAGACTCACGATCGATGTGACCCCGTCGCCCCGTCTCGAGGACTTGCGGCAAGGGCTAAGAATGCCCGGCCACGCCTCGTGTTATCTCACGGGAACCATCCAGGTCCACCCGACTCCACATCACTTCGCATTAAGCTCGCGCGGGTACCCCTCAGGGCCGACCCGTCTTTAGTAACATGGTTTAGTGCAAGTCATAAAATCAAAGGTAACCGTGTGTGTAACACCAAGGGAATCCTGAGGAATCACCCTCGATGGAATCCCACCTGATGTTATCATCAAGGTGAACGAAGGAGGAATCACCCTCGAGGTCCACGCTTGAAGTGTTGCGCGACGATGTCGTTATCGGGAGTGGTGTAGGAGGAATCACCCTCGCTTACCACTACCGATTAACTAACCTACAAGGTTATCATCAGAAGTGCTAACGAGGTATCACCCTCGGCACTCGACGGTAACCCAGCAGTGTCGGCAACTAAGGGGAAGTGATGTGCGGTGCCAGGGTCTGTTCTTCAATCCCGATGATCGGGTCTTCTGATATCCAGTGGGGCAGTCGGGATCAAGTGGGGTCTCTGTCGGGTCTCTACCCAGCCAATTCTAAATAGTCTAGGATAACCAGCAAGGTAGCAAGGCAGGTTACAATAAACAGGCTATTCAGCAGATATAGGAAAACAGTAGCAGTAGCAGTTCTAATGCAAGCATAAGAGAGAAGAGAATAGGCGATATAGGCATGTTCAAAATGGGGGTGCTTGCCTGTTTGCTCTGGGGCAAGGGCAAGATCATCGGTGGTGTCGTCGGGGACGTAGTCATACTCCTGAGCTGCGTCTGCCTCGGGAGCTACGTCAACGTCGGGGTCTACCGAGAGAAAGAGGGGGAAGAAACAGGTAAACATAATGCAAACAAATGCTACACAGTGCGTGTGATGCTATGATGCAGTGCATGGTTGCCTGAATATGCATCTAAGTCATTTTAGTTATTTATAGGATTATTCTGGGATTTATTTACCGATGTGTGTGCACTATTCATCTACCGGATACGGGCCCAGAGTTACGAGTTCTTCTACGTAGGGGGTTCCGAAAAAGAAACGGGTGGCACGATCAGACTCGGCCCGTCGTTCTGAGCAAGTTTCATGTTTTAACTTTTTCGATCTGAGCTACGGTTTAAAAGTTATGAATTTTCAAAGATTAAATGATTTTCTGAAATTATTTTATTACCAGAAATGAATTATGACGTCAGCATGACATCAGCAATGCGTCAGCGGTCAGCTGAGCCGCTGACTGGTCAAATCGACTGGTGGGGCCCACCTGTCAGCCTCTTTGGGTTTAACAGAGGTTTAAACTAATCTAATTACACTTATTAGTGAGATGGGGCCCAGTTGTCAGTGACACCGTAGCTAACAGGTTAGTTTAATTTAATCCTATTTGCTACAGTGCAAGGGCCCGCGGTCAGTGGCTATTAGCGTTCCCAGTTAGCCGCTAATGACCTTACAGGCGGGACCCACCGGCGCTTAAACCTGAGCGCGCGCTGCGCGCCGGCGGCGTGCTACAGAGGCGGTGGCGATGGCCGGACTTTGCCCATAGGCGACGAAAATGCGCGCCGCGACTACCTACGGGACAAGACGGCTCGCGCGCGTCCATTCGTGGTCTCAGCTGGAGTTGGAGTGGACGGAATCGGTGGCGACGGCGACCGCGGCGGTCGCCGGATTCCGGTCGAGCTCGGGAACGACGCAAATGGTGACGAATCAAAGAGGAAAAAGGACGGGAGGTAGCGCAGCTCACCGCGGTGCTCGGTGATGCGCTCGGGGAGGCCGGGGAGCTGCCGGAGTGGCGGTATTCAGCGGCGAGGTGCGGCGGCCGTGGCGGAGAAGAGTGGTCGGTGGCGTCGATATGGAGCTCCCCGGCTCAAGCCAGAGGGCGGATCCGGCGTGGAAGAGCGCGGCGGGGCTCCCGGCAGAAGCGGAGGGCACGGGGAGGCTCCGGTCGCACGGATCGGTGGCGAGGCAGTCCGGCGATCGACGGGGAAGAAGATGATGCAAATGGCTTTGATGTGGCCCCCCAGTTTTGATCTGGTGCTGTAGTTGACGAAGAAGAGCGCGGCCATTCTCCTGGGCAAGCTCCGGTAGCACGAGGCGGCTTCGGAGCGCGAGATCGACGGCATGCGGCGGCGGCAGCTTTCGGTGGCTACCAGGGAATGAAGAGGCCGAGGCGAGGGGGGTGAATGGCCGTCCTAGGGTTCGGCCTGGGGTCGAGCTGGTTCTTATCTTCCTCGCAGCGGCAGCAGCGCCGGGGATGGCCGGCGTGTGGCGATGCGGCGGCGTGTCGGCGCGTGCGATCGACAACGCGGGAGGAGGGAGAAGAGCGGCTCGGCTGGGCTGGCTCGGGTGAACTGGGCCGCTGTTGCCGGCTGGGCCGCGGCGTCCAGGTAAATGTGCAGGTGAGTACACTGTGCCGTTACCTTTTATTTATTTTCTGTTATATAGATTAGCTCCTGTTTTGTAATTGTTTAGTTGCTATTAGGGTTTTGTAAAATACATGACTTAGCTCAATAAAAGCAGTGCATTATTACCTACCACCAAAAATTAGTTTGGGCAAAATATGATTCCATTTGGATTTTTAATAAATGAAAAGGAATCAAAAGGGTGCTGTTTTGCTACTGTTCTAGGTTGTTAGAGTTTCTTAACTGTTCTCATTAGGGTGGTTATCAATTTTATAATTGCCTCCAGATTATTTGCAACATTATGTACATTTTAGTTTTCATGTTTGTGAATTTATTTATTTCACTTATAATTTGAATTTGAATTTGAATTGAGATTTTTATCAAGGGGTAATTTGGCTTGGTAAACCTTGATGACATGGCATCATTAGTGTGGAGTTACTGCAGCATGACACTGGGGGTGTTACAAGTCTCCTCCACTACAAGAAATCTCGTCCCGAGATTTAAGTGGGGAAGAAAAGTAACTTCGGGAGAACTGACATTTGCAAGGTCGATTATCCGGCCGATAACTTAGGGAATGTGTTAAAAGTTTCTCTCGAGTTGAAACTTAGGAAACATCGAGAGCAAAGTATGAAGGTACAATAAGATGTATCAATCGAATGGACATTCGATCGATACCTGAACGAAGTGTGAACAGGGGTTCAGGGTATCGGGAATTGATCATCTCTCGAGGGGTGGCTCGGGATAACACACAAAGTCAAGGGCAAAGGATGCTTCAGAATCAAGGATGTTACAGGAGAGTCAGGTTCCGATCCTGTGGAACTGTGGAGGGGTGTCGATCAAAGTAGGGAGAATGGTGACATCTTATCGGTTACGACAACAAGGTATGTTAGAGGAAAGTATGTCACTATGTCGGCAACAACGTCGGTACCAAGGGCGAGGGACGAAGAGAACCATTTTCCTGCTCGTTAAACGAGGTGGACTAATAGGCAAAGTTCTCGTCCATCGGGGGTTACCGGAATGTCTTCGATGATAGTAGCAGGGTCTCACTGACAGGGTTGTAGGCCGATATGTTTTCATAAGCATAGAATTTATTTCTGCCCAGACAATTTAGATTACAGGAAAGGTTAAACAAAACAATGGAAAGGAAAATGTGTTTGCACACATGAACTAGGGGTATCTCATTTTCCATGGATAAACGGAGCATGATACACCTGATAGATCAGCAAGTCCAAAAGCATTTAGACAAAGGGGCGATGAAAGAATCATGATGTTTACCCGAACATCAGTGTTTGGGATAATTGATTAAGGAATAGGTGGTATGGATCTTCCAATGTTCTAAAGGACATTCAGAATACCGTAGTCATGCTTCGAGGAAGCAATAACATAATGTTTCAGTTAAGGGTTGGAGCAGAAGATCTCAAGGAATTCAAAGGATCATTTCCCAGAATATCGCGACCAAGTCTTTGTTGGTGAGAAGTCAAAGGATGTTATCGATGATATCACAAATCATCGAGGGGCAGAGATGGTATTTCGCATTATGAATTCAAGTGATAATCTGAAAGAAAACAAAATATTGATGATGATCACGACAATTTTTGTCGAGACGCTTTAAGAAGATGCCATCGAACAGCGAGGACATCTAGTAAGAAAATGACGAAGCGAAAGGTTATTGGAACCAAGGATACGGCACAAGCTCGAAATCAAGCTTGTTATTCGAGGTGAAATGATAAGATGAGGAAGATCGACGTAAGCTTAGCTCATCGTCGGAAGTTGCTCCAGGCATAAGGACCAGGTAGCACATTTGAAAGTTGGCATGATAAAAATATAGCCGATCAGGCTAGGGATGATGTGATGGGGTATTAAACTTCCCCGTAACAAGTACTAGGGGTAATACCGGAAGGTAAACCAGGGTAGAGGTTGGACGGGTGAAATGGTCTGCAGAGGACAAGTATTTAACTTATCCAGGAAATGGAATCAAGGAGAAAATATGGTCGGAACCACGATTGCAAAGGATCAATTCATAGATACAAGATTAACTTATACCAAGGGGGAATTATTTTTTACGAGCAGCTTCCATGATAAGTTCTACATCGGGTCCATGGGCATGAACACAAAGGTTCAAGGTCGACTCCCGCTTCTTTAATGCATAACCTTTCATTCACTTCTCGTTTTTTTAGTGAAGTTGACATGTTGAAAATTTATCTGCCATAATACCAGTAGAGTATGACTCATAGAAGTTTCTGGGTTCTCACAGATGGCAGAAGCATAGATACAACCCATCGGGACATTTTACGAATCTATTCAACCATCAACGAAGGCAAGGGATACGAGTTCGAAAGCAAAGTGTCGAAGTTTAAAACATGTGATATAACTTACCGAAGGTATCATGTATCAGGGGGAATAACTAACAAGGTTATGAAATATGGAAGACACTAACAGATAACGATCCACCATAAGATCTGGCGGACCGCAAAGGATAAGATTGTGAGTATCGGCACTCAATCAGAGGAGGAAGGGATGCAAAGGCATTGGACTATAGAAACATCAAAATAATTCGGCGCTTAAGCCCAAAGGGGTTATGAGTCCAAAACAAGGGATCAGAAGCAGATGCTCTGATCAAAAGATGAGTATGTTGGATAGCATTAGATGGCCAATCAATCAAAGATTGGTTTACCGAGAACCAGCTCATATCCAAAATGACGTCCGAGCCGGAAGGATGAGTTAGTAGGGAAGAACTGATGATTGCGAGTATTCGCACACATGTTGAATCAATGAGATCGGAATGATAATGGCAAGGAATATCAACCATGACTACTTGACATATGGAACTATCCATAATGCAAGCAAGCAAGAATTTTAGGAGTAGTAAGCTGCAGAGGATTCTCGGGAGATCAGATAATATTGCAAAGTGCTTTAGGAATCACAGGAACAACTGGGGATGAACAGATCCCCGGTAATGTGAGGAATTAACCGCAGTGCAAAAGAAACTGCCCGACAGTAGGTTCAAAGGATTCCCGGCTTAACGAGGAGTTCTACGGGGTACCTCGTACGTACATGAGTGACTGGCCACGATGATACAACGGCAAGGATGTGTAGATATCCACGGGGATTATCGGTGTTAGTAAACCGCAAAAGTAGTGGGTAAAGGGTCTCGGAAAACTTCGGGAAGTATCTTCGGAGTCTTCTGATGATGACACGCCATCTTCTGGAATGAGGGGGCTCTCCGGGAGAAAGCGGTTCCGAGAACCTAAGTATCGACGTTAGTAAAGTTATTGAACCCGAATAGAAGAGAGATCAGAGTTCCAGAGTAAAGGTCGAGAAGTAAAAGATCCTAATACCACCCAGTTGGCGACGTGGGCCCGTAAGCCACACAGCCAAGTTAGTAAAACAATTTTCGACCTCTAGACTCAACTTCGGCCAAGGAGTTGGGAAGGGGGGTTCCTACAGGCAGTCGGCTCTGATACCAACCCGTGACGCCCCCGGCTTAATCGTGCACTAATCATACACTCAAATGCGCACGATCAAGCCTAAGGACTCACTTGAAGATATCACAACACAACTCTAAAACATAAATAAAGTCATACAAGCTTAATATTACAAGCCAGGGCCTCGAGGGCTCGAATACATAGCTCGATGGCATACAAGCTTCAGCGGAAGCATTAGATATCTGGGTACAGATATAATACAGAGAGAGAAATAGGCCTTCACAGAGGCGGGGTAAAATAAAAGCTACGATCGAAAGACGTAGGCCTCCTGCCCTGGACCCTCCGATCCTACTCCTGGTCGTCAGTCGGCTCCTCGTAGTAGTAGTACTCTCCGAGCTGGTAGTAGTACTGGTCGTCGACGAGGGCATCTGGCTCAGGGGCTCCGACGTCTGGTGGCATCAAAAGAATATGGGGAAAAAAGAAAATAAAGCAAACGTGATAAAAGAATGGCTGTATATGTGGACTGGGCTACAGAAATGCCAGAATAGAGGGGGAAAGCCTAGTCCTATCAAAGACTAGCATCTTCAACAGTCTTCAACAGTCTTGCAGCACTAGAAGAGAGCAGATGAACATAATGTAAAGTAGTAGTAGTATTATCAACCTCGACCTGAGATCCTTTCTCGACTCCCCACGAGAAAGCATTCCCAGAGCCGTACTATCCAGTTCTCATCACATGTTCTAGTTGTACCGATCGGGATACAAATCCGAGTGTCCGTTACCGTAGGACAGGCTATCGATAGAAGTTTCTTCCCTGCAGGGGTGCACCAAGTTACCCACCATGCTCGCTTAATTCCGGCCGGACACACTTTCTGGGTCATGCCCGGCCTCGGATAAGCAACACGCCGCAACCCGACCAAATACTTAACAGAGAGGTCAGCACGCCGGACTAACCTATGCCCCCAGGGGTCCTAGGCCTTCGCCCCGGGAACTCCTGCACGTTGCGTGGGCGGCTGAAAGCAGACCTAGCAACCCCTTATACAAGCGCAGTTGCTTTACCAGTCCAATTCAGCGCGCGCCGCTCAGTCGCTGACGTCTATTAAGCTTCGGCTGAAGTATACGACGCACAACGCCCATACTATGCCCACGTGATGGTTAGTGCTATCGGGCCAGAGGCCCCTCAGATCAAATATCCAAACCGTTTAGTGGTTTAGGATCGCGTGGAAATGAGCAGAGACTCACGATCGATGTGACCCCGTTGCCCCATCTCGAGGACTTGCGGCAAGGGCTAAGAATGCCCAGCCACGCCTCGTGTTATCTCGCGGGCACCATCCAGGGTACCCCTCAGGGCCGACCCATCTTTAGTAACATGGTTTAGTGCAAGTCATAAAATCAAAGGTAACCGTGTGTCTAACACCAAGGGAATCCTGAGGAATCACCCTTGATGGAATCCCACCTGATGTTATCGTCAAGGTGAACGAAGGAGGAATCACCCTCGAGGTCCACGCTTGAAGTGTTGCATGACGATGTCGTTATCGGGGGTGGTGTAGGAGGAATCACCCTCTCTTACCACGACCGATTAACTAACCTACAAGGTTATCATCAGAAGTGCTAACGAGGTATCACCCTCGGCACTCGACGGTAACCCAGCAGTGTCGGCAACTAAGGGGAAGTGATGTGCGGTGCCAGGGTCTGTTCTTCAATCCCGATGATCGGGTCTTCTGATATCCAGCGGGGCAGTCGGGATCAAGTGGGGTCTCTGTCGGGTCTCTACCCAGCCTATTCTAAACAGTCTAGGATAACCAGCAAGGTAGCAAGGCAGGTTACAATAAACAGGTTATGCAACAGATATAGGAAAACAGTAGCAGTAGCAGTTCTAATGCAAGCATAAGAGAGAAGAGAATAGGCGATATAGGCATGTTCAAAATGGGGGTGCTTGCCTGTTTGCTCTGGGGCAAGGGCAAGATCATCGGTGGTGTCGTCGGGGACGTAGTCGTACTCCTGAGCTGCGTCTGCCTCGGGAGCTACGTCAATGTCGGGGTCTACCGAGAGAAAGAGGGGGAAGAAACAGGTAAACATAATGCAAACAAATGCTACACAGTGCGTGTGATGCTATGATGCAGTGCAGGGTTGCCTGAATATGCATCTAAGTCATTTTAGTTATTTATAGGATTATTCTGGGATTTTTTTACCGGTGTGTGTGCACTATTCATCTGCCGGATACGGGCCCGGAGTTACGAGTTCTTCTACGTAGGGGGTTCCGATAAACAAACGGGCGGCATGATCAGACTCGGCTCGTCGTTCTGAGCAAGTTTCATGTTTTAACTTTTTCGATCTGAGCTACGGTTTAAAAGTTATGAATTTTCAAAGATTAAATGATTTTCTAAAATTATTTTATTATCAGAAATGAATTATGTCGTCAGCATGATGTCAGCAATGCGTCAGCGGTAAACTGAGCCGCTGACTGGTCAAACTGACTGGTGGGGCCCACCTGTCAGCCTCTCTGGGTTTAACAGAGGTTTAAACTAATCTAAATACACTTATTAGTGAGATGGGGCCCAGTTGTTAGTGACACCGTAGCTAACAGGTTAGTTTAATTTAATCCTATTTGCTACAGTGCAAGGGCCCACGGTCAGTGGCTATTAGCGTTCCCAGTTAGCCGCTAATGACCTTACAGGCGGGACCCACCGGTGCTTAAACCTGAGCGCGTGCTGCGCACCGGCGGCGAGCTACAGAGGCAGCGGCGATGGCCGGACTTTGCCCATAGGCGACGAAAACACGCGCCGCGACTACCTACGGGACAAGGCGGCTCGCGCGCGTCCATTCGTGGTCTCAGCCGGAGTTGGAGTGGACGGAATCGGTGGCGACGGCGACCGCGGCGGTCGTCGGATTCCGGTCGAGCTCGGGAACGACGCAAATGGCTACGAATCAAAGAGGAAAAAGGACGGGAGGTAGCGCAGCTCACCGCGGTGCTCGGTGACGCGCTCGGGGAGGCCGGGGAGCTGCCGGAGTGGCAGTATTCAGCGGCGAGGCGCGGCGGCCGTGGCGGAGAAGAGGGGTCGGTGGCGTCGATATGGAGCTCCCCGGCTCAAGCCAGATGGCGGATCCGGCGTGGAAGAGCGCGGCGGGGCTCCCGGCAGAAGCGGAGGGCACGGGGAGGCTCCGGTCACACGGATCGGTGGCGAGGAGGTCCGGCGATCAACGGGGAAGAAGATGATGCAGACGGCTTTGATGTGGCCCCCCAGTCTCGATCCGGTGCTGTAGTTGACGAAGAAGAGCGCGGCCGTTCTCCTGGGCAAGCTCCGGTAGCACGAGGCGGCTTCGAAGCGCGAGATCGACGGCGTGCGGCGGTGGCAGCTTTCGGTGGCTACGAGGGAACGAAGAGGCCGAGGCGAGGGGGGTGAATGGCCGTCCTAGGGTTCGGCCTGGGGTCGAGCTGGTTCTTATCCTCCTCGCAGCGGTAGCAGCGCCGGGGATGGCCGGCGCGTGGCGATGCGGCGGCGTGTCGGCGCGTGCGGTCGACAGCGCGGGAGGAGGGAGAAGAGCGGCTCGGCTGGGCTGGCTCGGGTGAACTGGGCCGCTGTTGCCGGCTGGGCCGCGGCGTCCAGGTAAATGTGCAGGTGAGTACACTGTGCCGTTACCTTTTATTTATTTTCTGTTATATAGATTAGCTCCTGTTTTGTAATTGTTTAGTTGCTATTAGGGTTTTGTAAAATACATGACTTAGCTCAATAAAAGCAGTGCATTATTACCTACCACCAAAAATTAGTTTGGGCAAAATATGATTCCATTTGGATTTTTAATAAATGAAAAGGAATCAAAAGGGTGCTGTTTGCTACTGTTCTAGGTTGTTAGAGTTTCTTAACTGTTCTCATTAGGGTGGTTATCAATTTTATAATTGCCTCCAGATTATTTGCAACATTATGTACATTTTAGTTTTCGTGTTTGTGAATTTATTTATTTCACTTATAATTTGAATTTGAATTTGAATTGAGATTTTTATCAAGGGGTAATTTGGCTTGGTAAACCTTGATGACATGGCATCATTAGTGTGGAGTTACTACAGCATGACACTGGGGGTGTTACAATGACCGTAGCTTGAGGAGTTCATGTATTCACTATGTGCTAATGTTTTGTTCTGGTTCTCTATTAAAAGGAGGCCTTAATATCCCTTAGTTTCCTTATGGACCCCGCTGCCACGGGAGGGTAGGACAAAACATGTCATGCAAGTTCTTTCCATAAGTACGTATGACTATTTACGTAATACATGCCTAAATTATATTTATGAACTGGAGCTAGTGCCGTATCGCCCTAGGTTATGACTGTTATATGATGAATATCATCCAACAAATTCACCGATCCAATGCCTACGAATTTTCCATATATTGTTCTTGCTAAGTTACTACTGCTGCTGTTTACACTTGCTACAAAGTCATTGCTATCATTGTTACCGTTACCGTTACTGCTACAACTACTATCAAAATTATCATTTTACTGTGCTACTAATCATATTGCTGCAGATAATTAATCTCCAGGTGTGGTTGAATTGACAACTCAGCTACTAATACTTGCAAATATTCTTTGGCTCTCCTTGTGTCGAATTTATAAATTTGGGTTCAATACTCTACCCTCGAAAACTGTTGCGATCCCCTATACTTGTGGGTTATCAAGACCTTTTTCTGGTGCCGTTGCCGGGGAGCATAGCTATATTTGTTGAGTCACTTGGGATTATTATCAATTTATCACCATGAAGAATCTGAAGGATACAAAAATCAAGATCGTTCCCTCTAGGACGAGGGGAGGTAAGGAACTGCCATCACACTCTGCACTTGATTCACCTTCTGTTTTGAGTAGACTTGCAACACCACCACATGCTATTAATCCTGATATGTCGCAAGTTATTGATGATGCTACTTCTATAAATACTACTCATGATGATGCTAGTACCTTGCTTGATGATGGTGTGCCACTAGGTGATTTTCTTGATGAACAAATTGCTAGAGCTAAAGATATTGAGAATGCTGAAATTGATGAAATTGTTGAAACTGATGAAATGCCTGAAACTGAAAATCTTGAAACACCTATTAAACCTAGCTCTCCTAGATATGAATTGCCTAAGGTACCTGAAGGTTATGTTATGGATGAGGGGAGAGCTAGAGATTTTCTTGCTTGCAATGATAGAGATGATCTTAAGAAATTGTGCAAACACTCAAGAACAGAAAGAAAAAGCCAAAAATAAAATGTATTCATTGGGTTGCCTCCCAACAAGCTCTTTCTTTATAGCCATTAAGATAGGCTTAAGATTTCAACGATGCTCACACGAAAGATAAGAATTGAAACACAAAGAGAGCATTGGTACGTCTCCATCGTATCTATAATTTTTGATTGTTTCATGCCAATATTATACAACTTTTACATACTTTTGGCAACTTTTTATATGATTTATTGGACTAACCTATTGATCCAGTGCCCAGTGCTAGTTCCTGTTTTTTTGCATGTTTTTTGTTTCGCAGAATATCCATATCAAACGAAGTCCAAATGCAATAAAATTTTACGGAGAATTATTTTGGAATATTTGTGATTTTTGGGACTTGGAATTAATGCAAACGGGGGCCCATAGCCCCCACAAGACACCAGGGCGCGCCCCAAGGGCCAGGCGCATGGTGGTGGTTTGTGCTCACCTCGTACGTCAGTTGGGGCTCTACTTCGGGCGCAAGGAAGCTTATATCCAGAAAAAAATCGTGTTAAAATCTCAGCACAATCGAAGTTACGGGTCTTCGGGAATATAAGAAACGGTTTTCGGCCAGATCTGAGGAACGCGAAACAGAAGAGAACAGAGAGACAGATCCAATCTCGGAGTGGCTCTCGCCCCTCCGCCACCATGGAGGCCATGGACCAGAGGGGGAACCCTCCTCCCATCTAGGGGGGAGGCCAAGGAAGAAGAAGAAGGAGGGGGGCTCTCTCCCCCTCTCTCCCGGTGGCGCCGGAACGCCGCCGGGACAATCATCGTGTGACGGCGATCTACTCCAACAACTCCGTCATCTTCACCAACAACTCCATCACCTTCCCCCATCTATATTTAGCAGCCCACTCTCCCGCAACCCGCTGTACCCTCTACTTGAACATGGTGCTTTATGCTTCATATTTTTATCCAATGATATGCTGCCATCCTATGATGTCTTAGTAGATTTTTGTTGTCCTAACGATAATTGGTGAATTGCTATGGTTGGTTTAATTTTCTTGTGGTTTTGTTGCTGTCCTTTGGTGCCCATCATATGAGCGCGCGTGTGGATCACACCGTAGGGTTAGTTGTATGTTGATAGGACTATGCATTGGAGGGCAAGGGTGACAGCAGCTTCAGCCTAAACCTAGAAATTGATACGTACGGGATTGAAGGGGGACCAATATATATCTTAATGCTATGGTTGGGTGTTTTACCTTAATGAACGTTAGTAGTTGCGGATGCTTGCTAATAGTTCCAATCATAAGTGCATAGAATTCCAAGTAAGGGATGACATGCTAGCAGTGGCCTCTCCAACATAAAAGCTTGCTATCGGTCTAGCAACGTAGTCAATTGCTAAGGGACAATTCCACAAATCCTACCACCACTAATCCACACTCGTTTTACTAAACTTAATTGTTTCTTTATCTAAACAACACCTAACTTTTATTTTCACGTTCTTTATTATCTTGCAAACCTACCACACCTACAAAGTACTTCTAGTTTTATTCTTGTTCTAGGTAAAGCAAACGTTAAGTGTGCGTAGAGTTGTATCGGTGGTCGGTAGAACTTGAGAGAATATTTGTTCTACCTTTAGCTCCTCATTGGGTTCGACACTCTTAGTTATCGAAAAAGGCTACAAACGATCCCCTATACTTGTGGGTTATCAAGACCTTTTTTCTGGCGCTGTTGCCGGGGAGCAATAGCGTGGGGTGAATATTCTCGTGTGTGCTTGTTTGCTTTATCACTAAGTAGTTTTTTTTGTTCTAAGTTGTTCTCTATCTTTAGTTTATGAATATGGAACACGAAACACCAAAAAAAAAAGTTGTACTTGCTACTCATGGAGATGGGGAACCTCCTAAAACCCTCGATGCTCGTTATGTGAAAAATATTATGCAATACTTTGATAATCCTAAGAAAACCATATTCAACTTGATAATGGGAGACACATTGGATCAACATGAATACTTTAGGGATTATCGCATGACACAAAAAGGGAAATTATTATGGGATCAAATTGATATGTTGCATTGGTATGCTTGGAATTTATGCTTGAGATATGATTATACTTGTTGCTCTAGGATGAAGGCTCCACACCTTCCCTTTTCATGCAAATTTAATGATAATGAAACCTTGGCTTCTTTTGCTAAGGGTATATATGATTACTATGATGTGGAACAAATAGAAGAATTTGTGGCTTTTAAGGGTGCTTATGAAATTGAATCTTTGTTTGAAAAGTATGAAGATTTTGATGATTCAGTTTGTAGACCTGGAAATTTTGCTATCCTTAAATATTGCTATGAGAATTATAAATACAATTCCGATATTGATGTATTTCTTGAGAATGTCTCCGCTGTCCAAGAAGAGACTAATATTTTGCAGGAGTCTATGGAAGAAGGAATTAATGAAACTGTGAGCTCATTGGATGAAAAAGATGACGAGGAGAGTGAAGAACAAGTGGAGGAAGAGCGGATTGATCACCCGTGCCCACCTTCTAATGAGAGTAACTCTTCAACTCATACATTGTTTAATTTCCCTTCGTTCTTACCGAAGGATGATTGCTATGATAATTGCTATGATCCCATTGATTCGTTTGAAATATCCCTTTTTGATGAACTTGATGCTTGCTATGCTTGTGGCCATGATGCCAATATGAATTATGCTTATGGAGATGAACTTGCTATTGTTCCTTATCTTAAACATGAAATTGTTGCTATTGCACCCACACATGATAGTCCTATTATCTTTTTGAATTCTTTAAACTACACTATATTGGAGAAGTTTGCACTTGTTAAGGATTACATTGATGGGTTGCGTTCTACCACTACACATGATGATTTTGATGAATATAATATGCATGTGCTTGCTGCTCCTACTTGCAATTATTATGAGAGAGGAACTACATCTCCGCCTCTCTATGTTTCCAACACGATAGAATTGCAAGAAATTGCTTATACTATGCATTGGCCTTCACTTGATGTGCATGAATTATTCTTGTATGACATGCCAATGCATAGGAAGAGAGTTAGACTTCATGATTTCATGATATATGTTGCTTTGTGCTCAGTACTAAATGCCAAATCATTGTTAATTAAAATTGGCTTTGATATAACTTGGGATCCGGGTGGATCCATTACTTGAGCACTTTATGCCTAGCTTAATGACTTTAAAGAAAGCGCTGCTAGGGAGACAACCCAGAAGTTTTAGAGAGTCATTTATTTCTGTTGAGTGCTTTTATAAATTTTAAAAACAAAAAAATATAGAGGGGAACCTGAAAACCTTTTTCAAAAAGAGAAGCGATTGAAAGGTGATGCATTGGAGAAGTGAGGGTCGACCTTGAACACTTGTGTTCATGCTCATGGAAACAATGTAGAATTTTTCATGAAAGTTCTCGCAAAAATAATTATCCCCTTGTACAAATCCATTGTATTATAAAAATAATGTGCCAAGATTTGCCTTTAGGATGATTAGATTGCTTGTTGGTATGTGCGGTGTAAAAACAGAAACTTTGGCTGTAGTGCGTGAATTTACATTTTTTACTGGAACATCAAAAGTTTCTGAAACTTTTTGCACAGTATTTCTATAAAAATTGTTTATTTTGTCCTAATGCTTTAGAATTTTTGGAGTACCAGAATTATGGTGAATGTTCAGATTACTACAGACTATCCTGTTTAAGACAGATTCTGTTTTTGATGCATTGTTTTGCCTGTTTTGATGGAACTATCGATTTTTATCGGTGGTATAAGCCATGGAAAAGTTATAATACAGTAGATACAATGCAAAAAAAAAATATGAATTGGTTTGCAATAGTACTTAAAGTAGTGATTTGCTTTATTATACTAACGGATCTCACGAGGTTTCTATTGAGTTTTGTGTGGATGAAGTGATCAAAGATCGAGAAGGTCTCGATATGAGGATAAGGAGGAGAGGCAAGAGCTCAAGCTTGGGGATACCCACGGCACCCCAAGTAAATATTCAAGGATACTCAAGTGTCTAAGCTTGGGGATGCTCCAGAAGGCATCCCATCTTTCTTCAACAAGTATCGGTATGTTTTCGTCTTCGTTTCGTTCACGTGATATGCGTAAATCTTGGAGCATCTTTTGTGTTTATTTTTCATTTTTATTTTATGCACCATGCTGGTATGAGATAGTCCATGGTTGATTTATAGAATGCTCATTGCAATTCACTTATAATTTTTGAGTATGGCTTTATAGAATGCTTCATGTGCTTCACTTATATCATTTGAAGTTTGGATTGCCTGTTTCTCTTCACATAGAAAACCGTTGTTTGTAGAATGCTCTTTTGCTTCACTTACATTTGTTAGAGCATGGTCTTTTGTAGAAAGAATTAAACTCTCATGCTTCACTTATATCTATTTTGAGAGTCATCAGGAATTGGTCATTTGCATGGTTAGTCATAAAATCCTACATAAAACTTGTGGATCACTGAATATGATATGTTTGATTCCTTGCAATAGTTTTGCGATATAGAGATGGAATATGTGGGAGGTACTAGTAAACGGTTGTGGTTAGTAAGAATATTGGTGTTAAGGTTTTTGATTCCCAAATCATGCACGTATAGTCTCTCGTTATGCTATGAAGTTGGAGCATGATTTATTATTGATTGTCTTCCTTATGAGTGGCGGTCGGGGACGAGCGATGGTCTTTTCCTACCAATCTATTCCCCTAGGGGCATGCGTAGTAGTACTTTGCTTCGAGGGCTAATAAACTTTTGCGATAAGTATATGAGTTCATTATGACTAATGTGAGTCCATGGATTATACGCACTCTTACCTTTCCGCAATTTGCTAGCCTCCACGGTACCGTGCATTTCCCTTTCTCAGCTCGAGAGTCAGTGCAAACTTCGCCGGTGCATCCAAACCCCGAGATATGATACACTCTATCACACATAAGCCTTATTACATCTTCCTCAAAACAGCCACCATACCTACCTATTATGGCCTTTCCATAACCATTCCGAGATATATTGCCATGCAACTTCCACCGCTTCCGTTTTGATGACTTGAGCATTCATTGTCATATTGCTTTGCATGATCGTAAGATAGCTAGCATGATATTTCCATGGCTTGTCCGTTGATATCGTTGTTACGGTAGATCATTGCACATCCTGGTACACCGCCAGAGGCATTCATATAGAGTCATACTTTGTTATAGGTATCGAGTTGTAATTTTTATTTCTTTTGAGTTATAAGTAAATAGAAGTGTGATGATCATCATTATTCATTATTAGAGCATTGTCCCAGCGAGGAATGGATGATGGAGACTATGATTCCTCCACAAGTCGGGACGAGACTCTGGACCAAAATAAAAAAAGAAAAGAAAAAAGAAAAAAAGAAAAAAAAGAAAAAAAAATGAAAGAAGGAAGGAAGAAGGGGCATGCTAGTTCGACACTTGTGCTTCAAAGTAGCACCATGTTTTTCATATAGAGAGTCTCCTATGTTGTAACTTTCATATACTAGTGGGAATTTTTCATTATAGTATTTGATGCACACCCACTTAGTTTTCATATTGAGCTTTCATACACTTATACCTCTTAGTGCATTCGTTGCATGGCAATCCCTACTCCTCGCATTGATATCAATTGATGGGCATCTCCATAGCCCGTTGGTTAGCCACGTCGATGTGAGACTTTCTTATTTTTTTGTCTTCTCTATATTTACCCCTATCATCATACTCTATTCCACCCATAGTGCTATATCCATGGCTTGCGCTCATGTATTGCGTGAGGGTTGAAAAAGCTGAAGCGCGTTTAAAAGTATGAACCAATTGCTCGGCTTGTCATCGGGGTTGTGCATGATAAATACTTTGTGTTAAGAAGACAGAGCATGACAAGACTATATGATTTTGTAGGGATAGCTTTCTTTAGCGTTGATATTTTGAAAGACACAATTGTTTGTTGGGATGCCTGAGTATTAATGTCTTTGTGTCAAATTATAGACTATTGCTTTGAATCACTCGTGTCTTAATATTCGTGCCATGATTAGATATATGATCAAGATTATGCTAGGTAGCATTCCACATCAAAAATTATCTTTTTTATCATTTACCTACTCGAGGACGAGAAGGAATTAAGCTTGGGGATGCTGATACATCTCCATCGTATCTATAATTTTTGATTGTTTCATGTCAATATTATACAACTTTTACATACTTTTGGCAACTTTTTATATGATTTATTGGACTAACCTATTGATCCAGTGCCCAGTGCCAGTTCTTGTTGTTTGCATGTTTTTTGTTTCATAGAATATCCATATCAAACGAAGTCCAAATGCAATAAAATTTTATAGAGAATTATTTTGAATTATTTGTGATTTTTGTGACTTGGAATCAACGCAAACGGGGGCCCACAGCCCCCACAAGACACCAGGGCACGCCCCAGGGGCCACGCACGTGGTGGTGGGTTGTGCTCACCTTGTACGTCGGTTGGGGCTCTACTTCGGGCGCAAGGAAGCTTATATCCAGAAAAAAATCGTGTTAAACTCTCAGCGCAATCGTAGTTATGGATCTCCGGGAATATAAGAAACGGTTTTCGGCCAGATCTGAGGAACGCGAAACAGAAGAGAACAGAGAGACAGATCCAATCTCGGAGGGGCTCTCGCCCCTCCACCACCATGGAGGCCATGGACCAGAGGGGGAACCCTCCTCCCATCTAGGGGGGAGGCCAAGGAAGAAGAATAAGGAGGGGGGCTCTCTCCCCCTCTCTCCCGGTGGCGCTGGAACGTCGCCGGGGCAATCATCGTGTGATGGCGATCTACTCCAACAACTCCGTCATCTTCACCAACAACTCCATCACCTTCCCCCATCTATATTCAGCGGTCCACTCTCCCGCAACCCACTGTACCCTCTACTTGAACATGGTGCTTTATGCTTCATATTTTTATCCAATGATATGTTGCCATCCTATGATGTCTGAGTAGATTTTTGTTGTCCTATCGGTAATTGGTGAATTGCTATGGTTGGTTTAATTTGCTTGTGGTTATGTTGCTGTCCTTTGGTGCCCATCATATGAGCGCACGTGTGGATCACACCATAGGGTTAGTTGTATGTTGATTGGACTATGCATTAGAGGGCAAGGGTGACAGCAGGTTCAGCCTAAACATAGAAATTGATAAGAACGGGATTGAAGGGGAACCAATATATATCTTAATGCTATGGTTGGGTGTTTTAACTTAATGAATGTTAGTAGTTGCGGATGCTTGCTAATAGTTCCAATCATAAGTGCATAGAATTCCAAGTAAGGGACGACATGCCAGCAGTGGCCTCTCCCACATAAAAACTTGCTACCGGTCTAGCAACATAGTCAATTGCTAAGGGACAATTCCGCAAATCCTACCACCACTAATCCACACTCGTTTTACTAAACTTAATTGTTTCTTTATCTAAACAACACCCAACTTTTATTTTCACGTTCTTTATTATCTTGCAAACCAACCACACCTACAAAGTACTTCTAGTTTTATTCTTTTTCTAGGTAAAGCAAATATTAAGTGTGCGTAGAGTTGTATCGGTGGTCGATAGAACTTGAGGGAATATTTGTTCCACCTTTAGCTCCTCGTTGGGTTCGACACTCTTATTTATCAAAAAAGGCTACAAACGATCCCCTATACTTGTGGGTTATCAAGCATCATGAAGCATATGACAAACACATTTAATTCTAACATACTTCCTATGCATAGGAATTTTATAAGCAAACAAATTAACAAGACAAGAAAGATCTAACAGATGCAAAGATGAGGAATAAAACATTGACGATCTCAACATAACGAGAGGTATTTTAGTAACATGAAAATTTGTACAACCATATTTTCCTCTCTCATAATAAATACATGTAGGATCATAATCAAATTCAACAATATAACTATCGCATAAAATATTCTCTTCATGATCCACATGCATGCATAGTTGACATTCTTCCAAATTAATGGGATTATCATCAAATAAAGTCATGGCTCTCCAAGCCCACTTTTATAAAAAAAATCGTAAGATTGAACACTCCAAATAAGTGGGATTATTTTTACCTAGAGTTGACACTCTTCCGAACCCACTTTCAATATTATTGCAAACATATCAAGATCGTGAGGCTTAAATAAACTATCAAGATCATAAGAATCATTATCACCCCAAACATGATCATCGTAATAAGTAGCGGACATAACAAAACAAGCATCCCCAAGCTTGTAGCTTTGCATATCATTAGCATAATTGACATTAATAGAATTTATAATAATATCATTGCAATCATGCTTTTTATTCAAGGAGTTATCATGAATCACTTTATAAATACCTTCTTCTAACAATTCATCACAATTTTCAGATTCATGAATTTCAAGCAAAAATTCATAAAGATAATCTAGTGCACTCGACTCACTAGCAATTGGTTCATCATAATTGGATCTTTTGAAAAGTTTAGCAAGGGGATGAGGATCCATATCGATAGATTTTTAGCAAGTGAAGATGCAAGCAAATAGAAGACACATGGCAACACAAGCAAGGATCACAAACGAACAAAAAGGCAAACAGAAAGAAGGCAAATAAAAAGGCAAATTTTTGTGAAGTGGGGGAGATGAAAATGAGAGGGAATGGCAAATAATGTAAATTGCAAGGAGATGAGATTTGTGATTAGGAACCTGATAGATGTTGATGATGTCTCCCCGGCAACGGCGCCAGAAAGTTCCTTTTGATGCGGCTTGAACTACGTCGGTATTTCCCCAAAGAGGAAGGGATGATGTAGCACAGGTACGGAAGGTATTTCCCTTAGTTATGAAACCAAGGTTATCAAACCAGTAGGAGAACCAAGCAACACTATGTAAATGGTACCTGCACACAAAGAACAAATACTTGCAACCCGACGCGTAAGAGGGGTTGTCAATCCCTCTCGGGTAAAAGATAGATTGGTTTGTATGTTTTTGGATAAATAGATCTCGCAATAACACAAAATAAAATAAGTAACAAAAAAGTGCAGCAAAGTATTTTTGGGTTTTTGGAATAATAGATCTGAAAATAAAAGCAAATAAAAATAGATCTCAAAGCAAATAATAGATCGGAACACAAATATGATGAAGAATAGACCCGGGGGCCACAGATTTCACTAGTGGCTTCTCTCAAGAAATAGCACACGGTGGGTAAACAAATTACTGTTGGGCTATTGATAGAACCTCTAACAATTATGATGATATCCAGGCAATGATCAATATATAGGCATCACGTCCAAGATTAGTAGACCCGTAAGTCTATGATAACCCACAAGTATAGGGGATCGCAACAGTTTTCGAGGGTAGAGTATTCAACCCAAATTTATTGATTAGACACAAGGGGAGCCAAAGAATATTCTCAAGTATTAGCAGCTGAGTTGTCAATTCAACCACACCTGAAAGACTTAATATCTGCAGCAAAGTATTTAGTAGCAAAGTAGTATGGAAGTAACGGTAACAAAGGCAAAAGTAACAGTAGCAGTTTTGTAGCAATTGTAACAGTGGCAACGACAAAGTAACGTAGCAAAGATCAATATGTGAAAAGCTCGTAGGCAATGGATCAATGATGGATAATTATGCCAGATGGCATTCATCATGCAACAGTTATAACCTAGGGTGACATAGAACTAGCTCCAATTCATCAATATAATGTAGGCATGTATTCCGAATATAGTCATACGTGCTTATGGAAAAGAACTTGCATGACATCTTTTGTCCTACCCTCTCGTGGCAGCGGGGTTCTAATGGAAACTAAGGGATATTAAGGCCTCCTTTTAATAGAGAACTGGACCAAAGCATTAACACTTTGTGAATACATGAACTCCTCAAACTACGGTAATCACCGGAAAGAATCCCAATTATTGTCACCTTGGGGTATGCGGATCATAACACGTAATAGGTGTCTACAACTTGCAAGATAGGATCAAGAACACAAATATATTCATGAAAACATAATAGGTTCAGATCTGAAATCATGGCACTCGGGCCCTAGTGACAAGCATTAAGCATAGCAAAGTCATAGCAACATCAATCTCAGAACATAGTGGATACTAGGGATCAAACCCTAACAAAACTAACTCGATTACATGATAAATCTCATCCAACCCATCACCGTCCAGCAAGCCTATGATGGAATTACTCATGCACGGCGGTGAGCATCATGAAATTGGTGATGGAGGAAGGTTGGTGATGATGATGGCGATGAACCCCCCTCTCCGGATCCCCGAACGGACTCCAGATCAGCCATCCCGATGAAGAACGGGAGGTGGCGGCGGCTCCGTATCGTAAAACGTGATGAATCCTTCTCTCTGGTTTTTTTTCTCCCCGAACGTGAATATATAGAGTTGGAGTTAGGGTCGGAGGAGGTCCAGGGGACCCACAAGGCAGGGGGCGCGCCCTCCACCCTTGTGGACAGCTGGTGGGTCCCCTCTGCTTGATTCTTTCACCAATATTTTTTATTTATTCCAAAAATATTCTCCATTAATTTTTAGGTCATTTCGAGAACTTTTATTTCTGCACAAAAATAACACCAAGGCAATTCTGCTGAAAATAGCGTCAGTCCAGGTTAGTTCCATTCAAATCATCCAAATTAGAGTCCAAAATAAGGGCAAAAGAGTTTGGAAAAGTAGATACGACGGAGACGTATCAACTCCCCCAAGCATAACCCATTGCTTGTCCTCAAACAATTCAGTTGACAAATTGAAAGTGATAAAGAAAAACTTTTACGAACTCTGTTTGGTCTTGTTGCAAATATGTATAGCCAGCATTCAGGTTTTCAGCAAAGATTATGAACTAACCATATTCATAATAACATTTAGGTCTCACATTTACTCATATCAATGGCATAATCAACTTGCGAGCAATAATAATAAATCTCGGATGACAACACTTTTTCAAAACAATCATGATATGATATAACAAAATGGTATCTCGCTAGCCCTTTCTGAGACCGCAAAACATAAATGCAGAGCACCCCTGAAGATCAAGGACTAACTAGACATTGTAATTCATGGTAAAAGAGATCCAGTCACAGTCATACTCAATGTCAATTAATAACAACGCATACAAATGACAGTGGTGCTCTCTAACTGGTGCTTTTTATAAGAGGATGATGACTCAACAATAAAAGTAAATAGATAGGCCCTTCACAGAGGGAAGCAGAGATTTGCAGAGGTGCCAGAGCTCAAGCTTTTTGAAACAGAGATGAATATAATTTTGAGCGGTATGCTTTCATTGTCAACATAATAACCAAGAGATCTCGGTATCTTCCATGCTAGATACATTATAGGTGGTTCCCAAACAGAATGGTAAAGTTTTTACTCCCCCTCCACCAACAAGCACACTCCATGGCTGGTCCGAAACAACGGGTACCGACCATACCAACAACAATCCTGGGGGAGTTTTGTTTGAAATTATATTTTGATTTGATTTGAGCATGGAACTGGGCACCCCAATTACTAGCCAATTTCTCGTGAATGACAAGTGAATCAATACTCATCGTGAGAATAACCCACCTAGCATGGAAGATATTGACAGCCCCAGTCACTACATGAGCGATTCGGGCATACAAAATAGATTATTATTTGAAGGTTTAGAGTTTGGCACATGCAAATTTACTTGGAACGGCAGGTAAATACCGCATATAGGTAGGTATGGTGGACTCATATGGAACACCTTTGGGTTTATGGAAGTGGATGCACAAGCAGCATTCCCGCTTAGTACAAGTGAAGGCTAGCAAAAGATTGAGGAGCGACTAACTAGACAGCGACAACAGTCATAAACATGCATTGAGATTAACCAACATTGAGTGCAAGCATGAGTAGGATATAAATCACCATGAACATAAATATCGTGGAGGCTATGTTGATTTTGTTTCAACTACATGCGCGAACATGTGCCAAGTCAAGCCACTCGAATCATTCAAAGGAGGATACCATCCTATCATACTACATCACAACCATTTTAAAAGCATGTTGGCACGCAAGGTAAACCATTATAAACTCCTAGCTAATTAAGCATGGCATGAGTAACTATAATCTCTAATTGTCATTGCAAACATGTTTCATTCATAATGTGCTGAATCAAGAATAATGAACTAATCATATTTACAAAAACAAGATAGGTCGAGTTCATACCAGCTTTTCCTCATCTCAATCATTTCATCATATATCGTCATTATTGCCTTTCACTTTCACGACCGAAAGGTGTGGATAATAATAATAGTGCACGTGTATTGGACTAAGCTGGAATCTGCAAGCATTTATTCAAAGGAGAAGACAAGGTAATATGAGCTCTTTGTTAGATCAACAATAATGCATATGAGAGCCACTCAACATTTTCATTGTGGTCTTCTCCTCTCGACCCAAAGAAAGGAAAAAGAATTTCAAAGAAACACACTGAAATATTTTTGGAGTTTTTATTTTTCTTAAGAAAGTAAAAACAAGAACGAGAAAAACTATTTACATGGGAAAGCTCCCAACAAGCAAAAGAAAAAACGAGAAATCTTTTTGGGTTATCTTTTGATAGTACTACTAAATAAACATGGAATAGAAACTAAAAAGAAGCTACAACTATTTTTTTTATTTTCTCAAAGTTTTTCAAACACACAAGAAGAAAGCAGGAAAAATAAAATAAACTAGCATGGATAATACAATGAAAAAGTATGAACACCGACAACTGGAATGAGTGTGTGAACATGAATGTAATGTCGGTGAGAAATACGTACTCCCCCAAGCTTAGGCTTTTGACCTAAGTTGGTCTATGCCCATGGATCAAAGTAGCCCTCTCCTGGGTACTGAGGAGGATCCTGAGGGTTCCACTGGTTAGGGAGCTCATGTGGCTCCCACTGATAAATAGACTTCTCATACGGATCAGGTGATGGTTCTGGCTCAGGAACTCGGGATCACGTCCGCTCCCAGTATGCATAAATGTCCTCGGGCAAAATGAGGTACCTTCCTGAATGAATATCGAACAAAGAAGGTGCAGGCAAAGTAATAATCTAGCAAGTCTCCTGGCTGAATACCAGGTTATAGATGAGTCTCTTGTCCTTATCATCGCTAATAAAATCATGTGCTACCATACACTTATAGTCTAAGTATCTAGTGGGTAGCAGCATCTCCTCTTCCTCATCATGCCTAATGGGTATCTCAAAGCGTCTAGCAAGGCGGGAGGCATAGATACCTCCAAAGATAGGACCCCTCAAACGATTTAAACTCAACCGTCGAGCAACAATAGCGCCCAAACTAAAAGTTCTATCACGAAGTAAAGCATGGAGCAAAATAGTGAGGTCAGGGGCACTAAGGCCTCCACTCTCCCCACGACCAATTAAACATCTCCCCGCAAATAATGAGTAATAGCGCAAAATAGGAAAATGCAAACTAGCCACTCTCGCTTCCGACACCCTTCTCTCTTCCCCTACGGTAACTTCACCAATAAAATCTTCCACAGCTCTAGGACGTGGTTCACTAACGCTGCCCTCATAAGGTAATTTGCAAACCTCGCAAAAATCATAAAGCGTCATCTCCTTATGCTCATCATATAAATAAAACTCTACCGTGGGTGGTGATTTCCTAGCATGAAAGTGAAAATTTTGCACAAAGGTATTAGTGAGTAGGAGGTATTGATCACACTTATCGTGGAGGAAGTCGGTGATGCCTGCATTCTCAGCCAAATAATAAAAATCATCATAAATTCCGGAAGCCCCCAAGAATGCATCACTTGGCCATTCACACGGCCGAACCTCCGCGGTGCGAGGAAGGTTGTACTTGGGCTTCTTCTTCTCTTCATTTTCATTTTCCTTTGAACCCCGGCTTGAAGAGCCTCTCAACCATCTTTTCATCATTTCTTTCCTCTGAAAATTTCTGAAATTTTTAGTGACTCAAAATAAAAGTGAACCAAACTCAACAAAATTGATAGCAACTACTCCTACAAGTGTCTAGAGGCTATATCATGCATCTAAACTACTTTGGACCATATAAATTTGACATGCAAGCTCAAGAACAAGGTCACCCCAGCAGCAAAAATTTGCAATATATAAAGCACTAGAACCAAAACTAATTGGACCATTGGAGGAGTCACATACCGAAGAACAATCCCCCAAAACAGTTTTGCAAATGGAGCTTTACACAAGGAGATCGAAAATGGCAGCAAGATGAGCTAGAACACGGGTTTGAGCAACGGGATGATTTTTTCCGTAGGAAGACGAAGTGGATGGGTGCTGGAATAAGTGAGGGGGACCCACATGGGACCCACAAGGCAGGGGGCGCGCCCAGGGGGTAGGGCACGCCCTCCACCCTTGTGGTCCACTGGTGCAGCCCCCTAGTGCATTCTCAGTGCCAGAAATTCTAAAATATTCCATAAAAAATCATACTAAACTTTCAGGGCATTTGGAGAACTTTTATTTTCGGGACATTTTTTATTGCTCGAATAAATCAGAAAATAGACGGATAATACTATTTTTGCTTTATTTATTCAAAATAACAAAAAGTAAAAGGTGGGTACAGAAAGTTGTGCTTTCTAAATTCATCCATCTCATGCTCATCAAAAGGAATCCATTAACAAGGTTGATCAAGTCTTATTAACAAACTTCTTTCGAATAACATGAAACCAGAGAATTTTCGAATAATACTAGGTTACCTCAATGGGGATATGCATGTCCCCAACAATAAGAATATCATATTTCTTCTTGACAGTAGGGAGAGGGAATTCAAACCCTCCAATAGTAATAGTTGAAAATTTTCCAATAGAATTGATACTATGAACTTGAGGTTGTTTCTTCGGAAAGTGTATCGTATGCTCATTACAATTTACATGAAAAGTGACATTGCCCTTGTTGCAATCAATAACAGCCCCTATAGTATTCAAAAAGGGTCTACCAAGGATGACCGACATACTGTCGTCCTCGGGAATATCAAGAATAATAAAGTCCGTTAAGATAGTAACATTTGTAACCACAACAGGCACATCCTCACAAATACCGATGGGTATAGCAGTTGATTTATCAGCCATTTGCAAAGAGATTTCAGTAGGTGTCAACTTATTCAAATCAAGTCTACGATATAAAGAGAAAGGCATAACACTAACACCGGCTCCCAAATCACATAAAGCAGTTTTGACATAGTTTCTTTTAATGGAGCATGGTGTAGCTGGTATTCCTGGGTCTCCTAGTTTCTTTGGTATTCCACCCTTAAAAGTGTAATTAGCAAGCATGGTGGAAATTTCAGCCTCCGGTATCTTTCTTTTATTTGTAACAATATCTTTCATATACTTAGCATAAGGAGACATTTTCAGAATATCAGTCAAACGCATACGCAAAAAGACAGGTCTAAGCATTTCAACAAAGCGCTCAAAATCCTCATCATCCTTTTTCTTGGATGGTTTAGGAGGAAAGGGCATGGGTTTCTGAACCCATGGTTCTCTTTCTTTACCATGTTTCCTAGCAATGAAGTCTCTCTTATCATAACATTGATTCTTAGATTGTGGGTTATCAAGATCAACAGCAGGTTCAATATCCACATCATTATCATTACTAGGTTGAGCATCAACATGAACATCATCATTAACATTAGCACTAGGTTCATGTTCATCACCAGATTGTGTCTCAGCATCAGAAATAGAAATATCATTTGGGTTCTCAGGTGTATCTATAACAGGTTCACTAGAAGCATGCAAAGTCCTATCCGTTTTCTTTTTATTTTTATTACTATGAGGACTAGGTGCATCAGTATTAATTCTCTGAGATCCTTGCTCAACTCTCTTAGGATGACCCTCAGGATACAAAGGTTCCTGAGTCATTTTACCACCTCTAGTCATAACCCTAACAACATTATCATTGTTCTTACAATTCAACTCATTGAGCAAATCATCCTGTACCTTAAGTACTTGTTCTACTTGGGTTTTAACGATGGAAGCATGCTTACTAATAATCTTAAGATCACTAATGGTTCTACTCATATAATCACCCAAGCAGTCGAGCATGTAAGCATTACGTTTCAATTGTCTACTAACATAAGCATCAAAATTTTCTTGTTTAACAATAAAATTATCAAACTCATCCAAGCATTGACTAGCAGACTTATTATAAGGGATATCACCTTTATCAAATCTATAGAGAGAATTTACCTCTACTACCTGTGTCGGGTTATCAAGACCACGTATGCCTTCAATAGGTGGTAAATTCTTAACATCTTCTGCTTTAATACCTTTTTCTTTCATAGATTTCTTTGCCTCTTGCATATCTTCAGGACTGAGAAATAGAATACCTGTTTTCTTTGGAGTTGGCTTAGGAGTTGGTTCGGGAAGTGTCCAATCATTATCATTACTCAATATATTATTCAATAGCAATTCAGCTTGCTCAACAGTTCGTTCCCTAAAAACACAACCAGCACAACTATCTAGGTGGTCCCTAGAAGCATCGGTTAGTCCATTATAAAAGATATTAAGTATTTCATTTTTCTTGAGAGGATGATCAGGCAAAGCATTAAGTAATTGGAGAAGCCTCCCCCAAGCTTGTGGGAGACTCTCTTCTTCAATGTGCACAAAGTTAAATATTTCCTTTAAAGCATCTTGTTTCTTATGAGTAGGGAAATATTTTTCAGAGAAGTAGTAAATCATATCCTAGGGACTATGCACACAACCAGGAGCAAGAGAATTAAACCATAACTTAGCATCACCCTTTAACGAGAAAGGAAACAACTTAAGAATATAGTAATAGCGAATTTTTTCCTCATGAGCAAATAGGGTGGCTATATCATTCAATTTAGTAAGATGTGCCACAACAGTTTCAGATTCATAACCATGAAAAGGATCAGATTCAACCAAAATAATTAACTCAGGATCGATAGAGAATTCATAATCCTTATTAGTAACAAAGATAGGTGAAGTAGCAAACTTAGGATCATATTGCATTCTAGCATTCAAAGATTTTTCTTTCCACTTGCATAATAATTTCTTAAGATCATCTCTATCCTTACAAGCAAGAAAGTCCCTAGCTACATCTCCATCCATAAAATAACCCTCAGGCATAATAGGAAGTTCATATCTAGGAGAGCTAGTCTTATCAGGTGTTTCAAAGTTTTCAGTTTCAATAATTTCATCAGTTTCAGAAATATCATCATCTTCAGCATAATCAATAGTTCTAACTCTAGCAAGATGTTCATCAAGTAATTCACCCAGTGGCACAATTTTATCAAGCAAAGTAGTAGCATCATAAGCATCACTCATAGTAGAAGCAGCATCATCAATAACATGCGACATATCAGAATCAATAGCAGGTGTAGGTGTCGCAAGCTTACTCAAAACAGAAGGTGAATCAAGTGCAGAGCTAGATGGCAGTTCCTTACCTCCCCTCGTAGTAGAGGGAAAAATCTTGGTTCTAGTATCTTTCAAATTCCTCATAGTGATCAATAGATATAAATCCCGAGTGACTCAGAGAATAGAGCTATGCTCCCCAGCAACGGCGCCAGAAAAAGGTCTTGATAACCCACAAGTATATGGGATCACAACAGTTTTCGAGGGTAGAGTGTTCAACCCAAATTTATTGATTCGACACAAGGGGAGCCAAAGAATATTCTCAAGTATTAGTAGCTTAGTTGTCAATTCAACCACACCTAAAAGACTTAATATCTGCAGCAAAGTATTTAGCAGCAAAGTAGTATGGAAGTAACGGTAACGAAGGCAAAAGTAACAGTAGCAGTTTTGTAGCAATTGTAACAGTGGCAACGACAAAGTAACGTAGCAAAGATCAATATGTGAAAAGCTCGTAGGCAATGGATCAATGATGGATAATTATGTCAGATGGCATTCATGATGCAACAGTTATAACCTAGGGTGACACAGAACTAGCTCCAATTCATCAATATAATGTAGGCATGTATTCCGAATATAGTCATACGTGCTTATGGAAAAGAACTTGCATGACATCTTTTGCCCTACCTTCTCGTGGCAGCAGGGTCCTAATGGAAACTAAGGGATATTAAGGCCTCATTTTAATAGAGAACCGGACCAAAGCATTAGCACTTAGTGAATACATGAACTCCTCAAACTACGGTAATCACCGGAAAGAATCCCAATTATTGTCACCTTGGGGTATGCGGATCATAACACATAATAGGTGTCTACAACTTGCAAGATAGGAGCAAGAACACAAATATATTCATGAAAACATAATAGGTTCAGATCTGAAATCATGGCACTCGGGCCCTAGTGACAAGCATTAAGCATAGCAAAGTCATAGCAACATCAATCTCAGAACATAGTGGATACTAGGGATCAAACCCTAACAAAACTAACTCGATTACATGATAAATCTCATCCAACCCATCACCGTCCAGCAAGCCTACGATGGAATTACTCACGCACGGCGGTGAGCATCATGAAATTGGTGATTCAGGAAGGTTGGTGATGATGATGGCGACGAATCCCCCTCTCCGGAGCCCCGAACGGACTCCAGATCAGCCATCCCAATGAAGAACGGGAGGCGGCGGCCGCTCCGTATCGTAAAACATGATGAATCCTTCTCTCTAGTTTTTTTCTCCCCGAACGTGAATATATAGAGTTGGAGTTAGGGTCGGAGGAGGTATAGGGGACCCACAAGGCAGGGGGGCGCGCCCTCCACCCTTGTGGACAGCTGGTGGGTCCCCTCTGGTTGACTCTTTCGCCAATAGTTTTATTTATTCCAAAAATATTCTCCGTGAATTTTCAGGTCATTTCGAGAACTTTTATTTCTGCACAAAAATAACACCAAGGCAATTCTGCTGAAAACAACGTCAGTCCGGGTTAGTTCCATTCAAATCATGCAAATTAGAGTCCAAAATAAGGGCAAAAGAGTTTGGAAAAGTAGATACGACGGAGACGTATCAACTCCCCCAAGCTTAACCCATTGCTTGTCCTCAAGCAATTCAGTTGACAAACTGAAAGTGATAAAGAAAAACTTTTACAAACTCTGTTTGGTCTTGTTGTTGCAAATATGTATAGCTAGCATTCAGGTTTTCAGCAAAGATTATGAACTAACCATATTCAAAATAACATTTAGGTCTCACATTTACTCATATCAATGGCATAATCAACTTGCGAGCAATAATAATAAATCTCGGATGACAACACTTTTTCAAAACAATCATGATATGATATAACAAAATGGTATCTCGCTAGCCCTTTCTGAGACCGCAAAACATAAATGCAGAGCACCCCTGAAGATCAAGGACTAACTAGACATTGTAATTCATGGTAAAAGAGATCCAATCACAGTCATACTCAATGTCAATTAATAACAATGCATACAAATGACAGTGGTGCTCTCTAACTGGTGCTTTTTATAAGAGGATGATGACTCAACAATAAAAGTAAATAAATAGACCGCCTCCACCCTTGTGGACAGCTGGTGGGTTGATGACCCACAAGTATAGGGGATCTATTGTAGTCCTTTCGATAAGTAAGTGTGTCGAACCCAACGAGGAGCAGAAGGAAATGACAAGCTGTTTTCAACAAGGTATTCTTTGCAAGCACTGAAATTATCGGTAACAGATAGTTGTGTGGTAAGATAATTCGTAACGGGTAACAAGTAACAAAAGTAACTAAGGTGCAACAATGTGGCCCAATCCTTTTTCTAGCAAAGGACAAGCCTGGACGAACTCTTATATAAAGCAAAGCGCTCCCGAGGACACATGGGAATTACTGTCAAGCTAGATTTCATCATGCTCATATGATTCGCGTTCGTTACTTTGATAATTTGATATGTGGGTGGACCGGTGCTTGGGTGCTGCCCTTACTTGGACAAGCCTCCCACTTATGATTAACCCCTCTCACAAGCATCCGCAACTACGAAAGAAGAATTAAGATAAATCTAACCATAGCATGAAACATGTGGATCCAAATTAGCCCCTTACGAAGCAACGCATAAACTAGGGTTTAAGCTTCTGTCACTCTAGCAATCCATCATCTACTTATTACTTCCAAATGCCTTCCCCTAGGCCCAAATCATGGTGAAGTGTCATGTAGTCGACGTTCACATAACACCACTAGAGGAAAGACAACATACATCTCATCAAAATATCGAACGAATACCAAATTCACATGATTACTTATAACAAGACTTCTCCCATGTCCTCAGGAACAAACGTAACTACTCACAAAGCATATTCATGTTCATAATCAGAGGGGTAATAATTATCATTAAGGATCTGAACATATGATCTTCCACCGAATAAACCAACTAGCATCAACTACAAGGAGTAATCAACACTACTAGCAACCCACAGGTACCAATATGAGGTTTTGAGACAAAGATCGGATACAAGAGATGGACTAGGGTTTGAGAGGAGATGGTGCTGGTGAAGATGTTGATGGAGATTGACCCGCTCTCGATGAGAGGATCGTTGGTGATGACGATGGCTTCGATTTCCCCCTCTCGGAGGGAAGTTTCCCCGGCAGAACAGCTCTGCCGGAGCCCTCAAATGGTTCTGCCTAGGTTCCGCCTCGAGACGGCGGCGCTTCGTCCCGAAAGCTTCTTCTTCATTTTTTCCAGGTCAAAGCACATCATATAGCAGAAGATGGGCACCTAAGGCCTGCCAGGGGGCCCATAATGCAGGGGGCGCGCCTCCCATCCTTGTGGATGCCTGCTGGGTCCCCTCTGGTGCTTTCTTTGCCCAATATTTTTTATATATTCCAAAATAATTCTTCGTAAAGTTTCAGGACTTTTGGAGTTGTGCAGAATAGGTCTCTCAGATTTGCTCCTTTTCCAGTCTAGAATTCTTGCTGCCGGCATTCTCCCTCTTCATGTAAACCTTATAAAATAAGAGAGAAAATGCATAAGTATTGTGCTAGAATGTGTAATAACAGCCCATAATGCAATAAATATCAATATAAAAGCATGATGCAAAATGGACGTATCATGGGTCCCCTCTGGTTGATTCTTTCTCCAATATTTTTTATTTATTCCAAAAATATTCTCCGTGAATTTTCAGGTCATTCCGAGAACTTTTATTTCTGAACAAAAATAACACCAAGGCAATTCTGCTGAAAACAGCATCAGTTCGGGTTAGTTCCATTCAAATCATGCAAATTAGAGTCCAAAACAAGGGCAAAAGAGTTTGGAAAAGTAGATACGACGGAGACGTATCAGTCTACAATGAACTACTCACGCATTATCGGAGAGGCACCAATGAGGATCATGAACCCCTCTGTGATGGTGTCTAGATTGGATCTCGTGGTTCTGGAACTTGCGGCAGCTGGAATTGTGTTTCGTCGACTCCCCTAGGGTTTCTGGAATATTTGGGTATTTATAGAGCGAAGAGGCGGTGCGGGAGCGCCCAGGTGGGTCGTGCCCAGGTGGGTTGTGCCCCCCTCGGGGCCCCTCTGGTACTTCTTTGGCCCAACAGGTGTCTTCTGGTCCAGAAAAAATCTCCAAAAAGTTTCACTGCGTTTGGACTCCGTTTGGTATGGATTTTCTGCGATGTAAAAAACAAGCAAAAAACAGCAACTGACACTGGGCACTATGTCAATAGGTTAGTCCCAAAAAATGATATAAAGTTGCTATAAAATGATTGTAAAACATCCAAGAATGATAATATAACAGCATGGAACAATAAAAAATTATAGATACGTTGGAGACGTATCATCGCCGACCAAGCTCGCCGTGACTGAACTGCAGTGTTCCAAATTTCACTGGCGTGCCTGCGATTCTGGCGCCCATCTCCTCTGTTGGTTCTCTATGACATCTCGGGCATGTGCCAGCTCTGTTTTGGACGAAACCAAGCCGACGGTGGGATTTTTCGTGGACGAGAGTGAGGCGGTGGTGGTATGGGTTGATTGTGATGACGGGGAGACTAGCGAGTGAATTGAGTGCACTACTGCAGGATGCTGCTAACGCGACACTACAATCAGAGACCCTTCGATGAAACTGTGTGTGATGCATTAATCACAAACGGTGATGTAAAACAACGATAAAAAAGGTGCAAAATGTTTGCAATGCCGGATACATCAAACACGGTTCAGATTTTAGTTGCGTGTGCGATGCTAGGCATACGGTTCAGTTCAATGAACTGTTTGCGATGAGGCAGAACAACCAAAACGGGCAGCCAGATGAAGGCGTGTGCGATATACGGCATACAGTTCACTCAGATGAACTGTTTGTGATTAGGCAACACAAAAGAAATGGTCAGCCATATCAAGGTGTGTGCGATATACGGCATACGGTTCACTCAGATGAACTATTTGCTTTGAGCCAAGAGAACAGAAATGGTTCAATTTAACAAGATGTGTGTGATACGCGGCAAACAGGTCTGTAATCAGAAATGTGTGCAAAGACCAATAATAATACAGACGATTGCTGCTAATAAGCCGTGTGTGTTGTGGGCAAACGCTTGTTGGTATACAATTGTCAACGATTGATGAAATCATCACCGACGGGTTCCCTAGTATGGTCCGTGTGCGATGTCATTGCACATAGAACAACAGCATATGTACTTATAACTTATAAGGACTTGATTCCATAAACAGATTGAACATCCAATTACATAGGTGGCCAGTACACACATGACCTTTGCACACACCAAAGTATGTTCCAAAATGCCTAGAAAACTCAAATAATGTATAAAAAGGCAAAACAAACCCTGAATAATTTCATATTTTTAGGACGACGCTCCTATAGTTGCATGTTGCCTCTGTAAAATAAATCAAGGCGGGAAGAGACAGCGTATGTCGTTTCGCACACATAGGTGACAAGTTCCCTCTCGGAACCATGAGCCTTTTTGAGAGAAGCTCCGGTTTGTAAGAAGTTCATACCAAAACTTGTCCCAAATTGGACTAATTTTTTACCATAGCATGTTGGTGCCATGTCATAACACCATGCCAAGTTTCATGATTTTGAGGCGAGTTTTGGATTTACAGTAATTTTAAAACCAGGTTTCTCAATGTTTACTATCGAGTCGGCACCGCCCTGGATAGGCTTTTTCCTCGTGGGTCCCAAATGACAAATCCAAATCTATCACTACCATGCAGCTTTTCTTATTAAGAATTACAACCCATTTGGTGTGCTAGCTGAAAATAAGTTTGTGGGCGCTAAGAACTTGCGGGTTCTGTAATGAACAAAGATCTCAAGGATCCCGCGAGAGTGATGTTCTTTCCCTATGTTGTGAATGCTTATAATATTTATGTCTTAATTAAAGAAATGGCAAGCCATTGGCCCAGTATGAAAGAAAATATGGGTCAAAGCCGAGTTGAAAAGGGCAATAATATCTAACTCCAGCTTACAAACGGTACAAAAGCACGAGGATTAATTGCTCATCAGGTTTAGACAAAATCCAGATTGAACAAGACAATGACATCTAACTCAACCAAAGTTTTCGGCAGTCACAATCAAATGGATCGGTCTGATCCATAAAATCAAGATCCCGGGCCATAAATTCTACTGGTAAATGAGGACAAGCTGTTGTAAATAGAAGCCGAGCACGATCAGAAGCCCTTAGGTCCACCTGAAACTTCTTTTTATGCTGTTCAACACTTGCAGCTGTGAGAAATTTCTTGTCAAAAAATTTAATCCTCACGGATAATAGTGCCCTCGCATTCAACATGAAGAATGTGACAAAGCTAGCGTTTGCATTGTTGGATGCATATCCTTCCAGCGTTACTGTCTTCAAACGAATGTCATGAGATCTGAGAAAATCCTGGTGCTTCTTGAACCATCAATTGGTTATACCTTTTTTTCCATGTGTTAGTGCCTAAATAGAGACAAAGATTGAAAACAGTTATTGTCTAAAAAAGATTATGTTGAAAGAGTGATAGCTGAACGATTAATTATAGTACATTATATATGGGCTTTCAATGTGCGTGAAATCATCACCTTTATATACAAATTCTCCAGACATGGAAAGCATTGCAGCAAGCCAATAACCGTGTTCAGATCAAAACACCACATACTGATATGTAAGGTCTTGACAGAATTCACCACCACTGATAGGATGGACAAGCTCTTCATTGAGCATAGAACATAATATTAGTACCAAAAGTGTACTCCAAGATGACACTTAACTTATGCGCACAAATGAAAAAAGTAGATTACAAAAGTTTACGTGAATAATATACAGTACCTCAATAGGTGTGAAGCCAAATACCATATTGAACCATCTAAAAGGATCACAAATTGCACCCAAGGTCTCCAGTTGAGGCGCAGAGACTACAGTTATTTGCAAAGGTACTATAGTAGAATCAAGGAGCAACCTTTGAAGTGAAGGGGCATTTTTGATGATGAGATCATGTACAAAAAAAACAAATTCCCATGCTTACAAGGTGGGGTGACTTTATTTTGAGACAACGGATACGAATTTCTATTCCAAAAACAAGCAACAAGTGCTCTAGGGCAGGGCAGCTGGAGTGGATGATGTTGTGCAGTGCGGCCTCCGACAGATCAACCAACACAAGTGCAAGTTTTTTTAGCAGTGGGAGTCGAAGCATTTGTACCAGATTGTCTGCTAGATGGCACCAGGCGAAGGTGGCGGTGTGGAGAGAGGAGGAAAACCACGAGATGGACATCGGTGGTGAGGGCACAGATACATCGGTTCGTGGTATGTTACATACATAGTCATGGTAGAACTCAAGCTGCTGGAGTTTATCGAATTGATGAGATGTTAGCCAGGCGGCCACCATGCAGGGTATGTCTAGCAGGTAGCATGCCGGGATGCAGATGCGTTGAACAGAGCCTTGTGGGAAGAGATGATGGCTCTAGGGAGTTCAGAATCATCATCGACAGATAGCTGATGACAGTCGAGATTAAGAGGTGTGATGCGCCACTGAGTGCGCCACCGAGATGCGAGGACTTGTGTGTGGCAGCCATCCTTGGTGGGGAGAAGGGAGATGATCTCCCCAAGGATGGCGTCCGGGAGATCATTGATGCGGTCCGCTGGAGATTCTACTGGTTCCTCAGGTCCAGGGGGGTGTGGCCGCTTCTGGCCGCGCTGCCGGGTCCAAGATTTACATCCGACGGCGGCGTTGGCCGGAGCCTCATCTGTGTACATACCAATCTAAAAGAAAAAAATGGCAGAAACATACATGTAAGACATTCAAAATCAATTCTCAAGATCTGGAAGAAAAAAAAGGCACAAACATATATGTAGGACATTCAAAATCAATTCTCAAGATCTGGCCATGAATTATTAGCACGCACGCTAACCCTAGTCAGATTATTAGCAAAAATCATTTGTAGAGAACAAACAATGAATCACTAACCCTAAACGGATACCATTCAAACAATCAATACACTACGTGCATCTAACGGATCTTAATTACTCTGATTTCATGGACTGAGAGAACATAACCATACGATTTGTATTCCAAAAAAATTAGGGAGGGGGGGGGGCAGTAACCAGAGAAAACACATGATATGTTTGCCACACAAATGGGTATATAGATGACTAACCGGTTTTCTGTCGGAGTCGCAGTCGTTGCCGGAGTTGCTGTTGACCTTCGGCTCCGGCTGGGGGGGGGGGCATGACGGCGCCGACGAAGTCAAGGTCGTGCTACTGCCCGCGCAAGACCTCGTCGGCGGCGACGACAACCTCCATGCCCAGCTTCACGCGTTGCGCGGGTGCTTCACCAGCCCCGGCGTCGCCACTCCCTCCGATGGTGCGCTTCGGCGGCATCCTCATACACTCCAGAGTCCAGACGTTGGTGACCACTGTGGACCGGGGGTGCGGCCGCCTATTATGGCCGGCGGCTCAGGCGCGCCATTAATATGGACCAGTGGGAGCGAGGCGGGCGGCGGTCAAAGGCTGTCTCGCCTCCCGGTGAGCCTGCGCAGCGGACTTCTGGCATTCCTATACCATCATTTCACACAGCTACTCACACGCCTCCCGGTGACACTGCGCAGCGAAAACGCCTCCCGTCAATTCACACACCTGCACGCATGCCTCCCGGGCTGCCTACGCGGTGGACTGCTCGCATGCGTCCCATCAACTCACGCCTGCTCGCACGCCACACGGGGCGTGTGGCGGCACGTATATTTTTTCTGTTTTTTGATGATTCATTCTGTCGCTTTACTGCTTAACCGAAGCTTGGCACGGTCTAAAGCACACGATCCGAATAAATATTCCGTATGAGATATTGGTTGCCAGTTATTAACAGTCTCCCGTTTGTAAGTAGATTATATCAAAACTTGTCTCAAATTTGATGAAAAAATACAATATCACTGTCTACTGGTGTCCATATATGACACCACGATAAGTTTCATGAATTTTAACTAAGTTTTGGATTTACTGAATTTTAAAAATCAACATTCTCAATGTTTTGAAATTTCTTTCACGGGGAAACATGCAACCAGGGACACAGATATGATTTTGCAATCCATTTTGGTGCACATGTAGCTCAAATTTGATTTTTGCACATTAAATCCCTAGGAAATCAATCAATGTATAAAACGGGCGAATGATCTCTGTTTTTTTTTCAAACTTTAACATGACACTCCTTTGGTCGTCTGTTCACTGCAGAAAAAGTTTGAAATGTGTCCTTGATACGTCTCCAACGTATCTATAATTATTTATTGTTCCATGCTATTATATTATCTGTTTTGGATGTTTTATATGCATTAATATGCTATTTTATATTATTTTTGGGACTAACTTATTAACCTAGAGCCCAGTGCCAGTTTATGTTTTTCCTTGTTTTTGAGCTTCGCAGAAAAGGAATACCAAACGGAATAAAACTTCACAATGATTTTTCTTGGACCAGAAGACACCCAGAGGACTTGGAGTCCAAGCCAGAAGAGCCACAAGGCGGCGGCAAGGGTGGAGGGCGCGCCCTAGGGGGCGGGGGCGCCCCCTACATTGTGGGCCCATCGGAACTCCCCTGACCTAGCTCTTCCTCCTATATATTCACATATATTCTAGAACCACCAGAAGCATCCACGAAAATACTTTTCCGCCGACGCAACCTGCTGTTCCCATGAGATCCCATCTTGGGGCCTTTTCGGCATCCTGTCGGAGGGGGATTCGATCATGGAGGGCTTCTACATCAACCCTATTGCCCTTCCGATGAAGCGTGAGTAGTTTACCACAGACCTACGGGTCCATAGCTAGTAGCTAGATGGCTTCTTCTCTCTCTTTGATTCTCAATACCATGTTCTCCTCGATGTTCTTGGAGATCTATGCGATGTAATCTTCTTTTGCGGTGTGTTTGTCGAGATCTGATGAATTGTGGATTTATGATCAACTTATCTATGAATATTATTTGAATCTTCTCTGAATTCTTTTATGCATGATTTGATATCTTTGTATTTCTCTTCGAATTATCGGTTTGGTTTGGCCAACTAGATTGGTTTTTCTTGCAATGGGAGAGGTGCTTAGCTTTGCATTCAATCTTTCGTGATTTCACCCAGTGACAAAGTAGGGGTAGCGAGACACGTATTGCATTGTTGCCATCGAGGATAAAAAGATGGGGTTTTCATCATATTGCTTGAGTTTATTCCTCTACATCATGTCATCTTACTTAAGGCGTTACTCCGTTCATTATGAACTTAATACTCTAGATGCATGCTGGATAGCGGTCGATGTGTGGAGTAATAGTTGTAGATGCAGGCAGGATTCAGTCTACTTGACACGGACGTGATGCCTATATGCATAATCATTGCCTTGGATATCGTCATAACTTTGCGCGTTTCTATCAATTGCTCGACAGTAATTTATTCACCCACCGTATTATTTGCCTTCATGAGAGAAGCCTCTAGTGAAACCTATGGCCCCCGAGTCTATTTTCCATTATATTAGTTTCCGATCTACTATTTTGCAATCTTTTATTTTCAGATCTATACACCAAAAAACCTAAAAATATTTTATCTTTTATTTATCTATCTCTATCAGATCTCACCTTTGCAAGTGACCGTGAAGGGATTGACAACCCCTTTATCGCGTTGGGTGCAAGTGTTTGATTGTTTATGCAGGTATTGGTGATTTGCGTGTTTTCTCCTACTGGATTGATACCTTGGTTCTTAACTGAGGAAATACTTACCTCTACTGTGCTGCATCACCCTTTCCTCTTCTAGGGAAAAACCAACGCAAGCCCAAGAAGTAGCAGGAAGAATTTCTGGCGCCGTTGCCGAGGAGATCTACGCCAAGTCAAGACTAGTCTCTCATTGACTTGCCAATTTCTAGCTTCGTTGTTGGAGGGATCTACGTCGAGCATACCAAGTACCATCATAAAACTCTCATCTCTTGCATTACATTATTCACCATTTGCCTCTCATTTTCATCTCCCCCACTTCTAAAATGATTTTTGAAAAGATTTGCCTTTTTATTCGCCATTCTTCCGTTCATCTTTTCATTTGCTTTTTGTTTGCTCGTGTGTTAGATTGCTTGCCACGTCTTTACCTTTTTCTTCTCTCTATGACTAGCGCTTTTACCCCTCCTTTGTCTCCTGACTTTGAAGTTCTTCACTTCAAATAGAAACAAGGAGAAAATTTAAAGGATGCTTGGTATAGGATGATAGAGTCTTATCGCAACTGTACTATAGAGGGGGATATTAAGATTTTACTTCGTAATTTTTATGTTGGACTAACCATGTCCCATAGGCAACTTTTGGATTTCGCTGCTAAAGGAAATTTTATTGAAATTGATGCCAACGTTGCTTATGAGATAATAGAAGGAGTAGTAGGAATATCACCCCCACAAAAGGTATTACATCATACCCAAGAGGGAACACAAGTTATTGAGAAATTGTGTGAATTACAGAAATTTTTCCAAAAATCTCTTGAACCTGTCAAAAATATTAGTGGAAATCTCCACCTCATGAATATGTTGATCACTCTTTGCAATAAGCGGTTGGATGCTCTAAATATAAAGATTTCTGAAGATGATGAGAAACGCAAAGAACCTCCTGGATTTGAGCATAACTCCATTAAAAAGATAAAGACCAAAGACGACAATACCTAGATCTATGTGTTTTTATGCCTAGCTAAGGGCGTTAAACAATAGCGCTTGTTGGGAGGCAACCCAATTTTTTTTGTGTTTTTTTGTTTTGCTTCTGTTTTTGAATAAAATACACATTACTACCTCTATAGTAATTGTGTTTTGGTGTTTTAATTAGTGTTTGTGCCAAGTAAGACCTTTGGGATGGCTTACGGTGATAGTTGATTTGATCTTGCTGAAAAACAGAAACTTTTGCGTCCAGTCACAGAATTGTTTAAATTCACTGGAGGGTGGAAAAACCCTGAATTTCTTACACAAGATTTATACACAAATTTACTATGTTTTCCTAATTTTTTAGAATTTTTGGAGTTATATAAGTATTAGAACAATTCAGATCTTCGCAGACTGTTATGTTTTTGACAGATTCTGTTTTCCATGTGTTGTTTGCTTATTTTGATGAATCTATGGGTAGTATCGGGGGGTATGAACCATGGAGAAGTTGGAACACAGTAGATATTACACCAATATAAATAAATAATGAGTTCACAACAGTACCAAAAGTGGTGATTTTATTTTCTTATACTAACGGATCTCTTGAGATTTTCTGTTGAGTTTTGTGTTGTGAAGTTTTCAAACTTTGGGTAAAGATTTGATGGACTATGGAATAAGGAGTGGCAAGAGCCTAAGATTGGGGATGACCAAGGCACCCCAAGGTAATATTAAAGGACAACCAAGAGCCTAAGCTTGGGGATGCCCTGGAAGGCATCCCCTCTTTTGTCTTCATCCATCGGTAAATGTACTTGAGGCTATATTTTTATTCACCACATGATATGTGTTTTGCTTGGAGCGTCTTGTATGATATGAGTCTTTGCTTTTTAGTTTTCCACAATCATCCTTGATGTACACACCTTTTGAGAGGGACACGCATGAATCGTGATTTATTAGAATACTCTATGTGCTTCACTTATATCTTTTGAGCTAGGCAATTTTGCTCTAGTGCTTCACTTATATCTTTTTAGAGCACGGCGGTGGCTTAATTTTATAGAAATTGTTGAACTCTCATGCTTCACTTATATTATTTTGAGAGTCTTTCTAAACAGCATGGTAATTTGCTTTGGTTATGAATTTAGTCCTAATATGATAGGCATCCAAGAGGGATATAATAAAAAATTTCATATAAAGTGCATTGAATACTATGAGAAGTTTGATTCCTTATGATTGTTTTGAGATATAAAGATGGTGATATTAGAGTCATGCTAGTGAGTAATTGTGGATTATAGAAATACTTGTGTTGAAGTTTGTGATTCCCGTAGCATGCACGTATGGTGAACCGTTATGTAACGAAGTTGGAGCATGATTTATTTATTGATTGTCTTCCTTATGAGTGGCGGTCGGGGACGAGCGATGGTCTTTTCCTACCAATCTATCCCCCTAGGAGCATGCGCGTAGTACTTTGTTTCGATGACTAATAGATTTTTGCAATAAGTATGTGCGTTCTTTATGACTAATGTTGAGTCCATGGATTATACGCACTCTCACCCTTCCACCATTTCTAGCCTCTCTAGTACCGCGCAACTTTCGCAGGTGCCTTACACCCACCTTATACCTTCCTCAAAACAGCCACCATACCTACCTATTATGGCATTTCCATAGCCATTCCGAGATATATTGCCATGCAACTTTCCACCGTTCCGTTTTATTATGACACGCTCCATCATTGTCATATTGCTTTGCATGATCGTAAGATAGCTAGCATGATGTTTACATGGCTTGTCCGTTTTTTTATGTCATTTGCTACGCTAGATCATTGCACATCCCGGTACACCACCGGAGGCATTCATATAGAGTCATATTTTGTTCTAAGTATGGAGTTGTAATTCTTGAGTTGTAAGTAAATAAAAGTGTGATGATCTTCATTATTAGAGCATTGCCCCATGTGAGGAAAAATAAAAGAGGCCAAATAAGCCAACAAAAAAAATGAGAGAAAAGAGAGAAGGGGCAATGTTACTATCCTTTTTCCACACTTGTGCTTCAAAGTAGCACCATGATCTTCATGATAGAGAGTCTCCTATGTTATCACTTTCATATACTAGTGGGAATTTTTCATTATAGAACTTGGCTTGTATATTCCAATGATGGGTTTCCTCAAATTGCCCTAGGTCTTTGTGAGCAAGCGAGTTGGATGCACACCCACTTAGTTTCTTATTGAGCTTTCATAAACTTATGGCTCTAGTGCATCCGTTGCATGGCAATCCCTACTCACTCACATTGATATCTATTGATGGGCATCTCCATAGCCCGTTGATACGCCTAGTTGATGTGAGACTATCTCCTTCTTTTTTGTCTTCTCCACAACCACCATATTCTATTCCACCTATAGTGCTATGTCCATGGCTCACGCTCATGTATTGCGTGAATGTTGAAAAGGTTTGAGAACATCAAAAATATGAAACAATTGCTTGGCTTGTCATTGGGGTTATGCATGATTTGAATACTTTGTGTGATGAAGATGGAGCATAGCCAGACTATATGATTTTGTAGGGATAGCTTTCTTTGGCCATGTTATTTTGAGAAGACATGATTGCTTTATTAGTATGCTTGAAGTATTACCATTTTTATGTCAATATTAAACTTTTGTTTTGAATCTTATGGATTTGAACATTCATGCCACAATAAAGAAAATTACATGGATAAATATGTTAGGTAGCATTCCACATCAAAAATTCTGTTTTTATCATTTACCTACTCGAGGCCGAGCAGGAATTAAGCTTGGGGATGCTTGATACGTCTCCAACGTATCTATAATTTTTTATTGTTCCATTCTATTATATTATCTGTTTTGGATGTTTTATATGCATTAATATGCTATTTTATATTATTTTTGGGACTAACTTATTAACCTAGAGCCCAGTGCCAGTTTCTGTTTTTTCCTTGTTTTTGAGCTTCGCAAAAAAGGAATACCAAATGGAGTCCAAACGGAATAAAACTTCACGATGATTTTTCTTGGACCAGAAGACACCCAGAGGACTTGGAGTCCAAGCTAGAAGAGCCACAAGGCGGAGACAAGGGTGGAGGGCACACCCTAGGGGGGCACCCCTACCTTATGGGCCCCTCGGGACTCCCCTGACCTAGCTCTTCCTCCTATATATTCACATATATTCCAGAACCACCAGAAGCATCCACGAAAATGCTTTTCCGCCGCCGCAACTTTTTGTTCCCGTGAGATCCCATCTTGGGGCCTTTTCCGGCATCCTGCCGGAGGGGGATTCGATCACGGAGGGCTTCTACATCAACTCTATTACCCTTTCGATGAAGCGTGAGTAGTTTACCACTGACCTACGGGTCCATAGCTAGTAGCTAGATGGCTTCTTCTCTCTCTTTGATTCTCAATACCATGTTCTCCTCGATGTTCTTGGGGATCTATCCGATGTAATCTTCTTTTGCGGTGTGTTTGTCAAGATCCGATGAATTGTGGATTTATGATCAGCTTATCTATGAATATTATTTGAATCTTCTCTGAATTATTTTATGCATGATTTGATATCTTTGTATTTCTCTTTGAATTATCGGTTTGGTTTGGCCAACTAGATTGGTTTTTCTTGCAATGGGAGAGGTGCTTAGCTTTGGGTTCAATCTTGCGTGATTTCACCCAGTGACAAAGTACGGGTAGCTAGACACGTATTGCATTGTTGCCATCGAGGATAAAAAGGTGGGGTTTTCATCATATTGCTTGAGTTTATTCCTCTACATCATGTCATCTTACTTAAGGCGTTACTCCATTCTTTATGAACTTAATACTCTAGATGCATGCTGGATAGCGGTCGATGTGTGGAGTAATAGTAGTACATGCAGGCAGGAGTCGGTCTCCTTGACACGGACGTGATGCCTATATGCATAATCATTGCCTTGGATATCATCATAACGTTGTGCTTTTCTATCAATTGCTCGACAGTAATTTGTTCACCCACCATATTATTTGCCTTCATGAGAGAAGCCTCTAGTGAAACCTATGGCCCCCGGGTCTATTTTCCATAATATTAGTTTCCGATCTACTATTTTGCAATCTTTTATTTTCAGATCTATACACCAAAAAACCCAAAAATATTTTATCTTTTATTTATCTATCTCTATCAGATCTCACCTTTGCAAGTGACCATGAATGGATTGACAACCCCTTTATCGTGTTGGGTGCAAGTGTTTGATTGTTTGTGCAGGTATTGGTGATTTGCGCGTTTTCTCCTACTGGATTGATACCTTGGTTCTTAACTAAGGAAAATACTTACCTCTACTGTGCTGCATCACCCTTTCCTCTTCAAGGGAAAAACCAATGCAAGCTCAAGAAGTAGCAGTCCTCAGAGTGGAGGTGGTGGTGCGGGATGTGTGTCTCTATGTGTGTGTGTGGGGGGGGGGGTCCATCAGTACACTACTACTCACGAGCCTCCTGGGATTATTGATCATTTTGTGAGTCATGTATATATGCCACACGAAAGTCCTAAATTGGTTATTTAAAGCAGTACACAACCCTTTCATACATACATGTTCGGGTGACATGCATGCATTGGTTGTCCTCTCGGACACTCCCTCATGCGGTTAGCAGCGACATGCACATTCGTTAGCCCGCAAAGGTTTTCAGTTTCCACCGACAATGAGAGGCACCGGACCGAAGATGGATTCATCTTTGGCATGTGTGTTATGTGGATCATGGTGAGATTCCATATCAAAGTTCGGGCACGTGTGTACACATGAGTCCCTCCCACCAGCTCGAAGTGAGGGGGCTACGCATCGTGAACCTCTGTGTAGTGCGTGCGTTTCCGGTTTGCGAAGCATGTGCCATGTCAAAGTTGTGCACTGGGTATTCAAACATCACATAACACACGACAACATGCACGCGGTGGTTGTCCTATGACACTCGCTCGCGTGTGACTCTCTGTGGACCCGCGAGGTCTTCGTCGATCAATTGAACGTACAACGAGAGAGAGGTTAATTTGACCAACAAGGATGGTTCTTTTTTTTGTTTGTATTACGTATATGCACGGTAGGAGTATGTAGTACATGTCAAAGAGGGGGCAACATGTATACTCTCTCTCTCTATCTATATATATACGTGTGTGTGTGTGTGTGTGTGTGTCATAACCTCGCTCCATGTGGGGACTTTCCGGTTCCCGAGGCAGGTGCCTCATCAAAGTTATGCATTGGTATTCAAACATCACGCAATACCGTGCCGGCGGTGGTTGCCCTATAGGAACTCACTCGCGTGTGGTGCTTCCATCTGTGGGCCCACGAGATCGTCCTCCATCACTTTGACCCAACGAGATAGAGGCACATTTGACGAACAAGGAGGATTAATTCTTTTGTGGCTGTGTTAGGGTAGGAGCATATATATAGTACGTGTCGAAGTGGGGATGGGACCAACATATACTAGGTGTCACACATGAACCTCACTCTGTGTGGGGACTTTGCGGTTTTTGAGGCAAATGCCACATCAAAGGTTGTGCATTAGGTATTCAAAACATCACAACCACACACCTCTCCATATATATGTTTTGGCACACATGCAAGCAATGGTGGTTGTCCTGTGGCACTCACCCACATGGTTATCGGCGATGCTTCCATCTGTCGGCCCGCTTGGTCCATCACTTTCACCGACAATGAGAGAGGTTAGTTGTTTTGACTTAGGAGGGGATTAATTTTTTGTTTGTCTCGCGATAAAGGTCATGATGTGAGATTACATATATAATAGCGCATGTGTACACATGAATCCACCCCGCTGGATCGAAGGGGGGGGGGGGTGGGGCGAGCACACGACACGTCATGAACCTCTTGCTCTGTGTGGGGACCTGTGCGATTTTGAACGCATGCACCACATGAATGTTGTGCATTAGGTATTCAACACATATGCATGCATCACACACCTCCATAAATTTGTTTGGGACACATGCATGCAATGGTTGTTTTTGGACACTCTCACTCGCTTGGTTATGGGCGGCAAGCCTATATATATATATATATATAGGGTGGGTCTATTATGATAACACCCCTTAAGAGTCTTATTCTGATAACACCTAGCTTATTCTGCATATCCCCCACCAGATCGCCGCCGCCCCTCCCCTCCCCGCCTTCTACCGCGGGAGCGGCCTGGGAGCGCCGCCGCACCTCCCCTTCCAGCCTTCTTCCGTGGCGGCGGCCTGGGAGCGATGCCGCCGCTTCCCTCCCCGCTTTCTCCCGCGGCGGCGGCCTGGGAGCGCCGCCGCCCATCGCCTCCCGGCCTTCTTCCACGGCAGCTGCCGGCAGCGACGCCGCCCCTCCCCTCGCGGCCTTCTTCCGCGGCAGCGGCCAAGCAGCGCCGCCGCCCATCGCCTTTCGGCCTTCTTCCACGGCAGCAACCGAGCAGTGCCTTCCCGCTCGCATATCAGCCTTCTTCCGCGGTAGCAGCTCGGCAGGGCCGCCGCCAATCTCTTCTGGGCCTTCTTCCACGGCATTGAGCGGCGCGTCTTCAATTACATGTACTTCATCAGATGTGGATTGGTGCTGCCTCGACATCACACCAATTCGAGCAAGGAGGACTGTGCGCAAGGTTCCTTCATCCACGGCAGCTTCTTGGATTAAGGCTGCAACGACCTTCAGAGCAAATCCTCCATCTCCACTCACCTTGAGCAACGTCCAGAATGCTCATGAACTTCTGAAGGGCAAGTGGACTGCACGGGTGAACGCAAAAGTGGTGCAGACGGACGAGAAGGGAACTTCCTCCTGCAAACACAAGAAAGCACTACAACACGAGGTAAGCTGTACACTTCCTCAACTATCTCAGTTTACTTATTCCAGACAAAGCAGTGCACGCAGTCCAGCACGCCTCCAAAAAACGATGCAGTGCGATTACTTCAGTTCGCCGTGAAAAAAAATGCAGTGCACTTGCTCGGTTATGCAGTATGGTTGTATAGGTTCACTATGGACAATGATGCAGTGCGGTTACTTCAGTTCACCATGCGGGATGATGCAGTCCGCGTGCATTAGTTCACAGTACCCTTTCAAACACATTGCAGTTCATATGATTCAGTTCATTTTACCTGACAATGCAGCTCGGCCGTTTTGTGCAGGAAATGACGTTCATCAGATACAAAATGCCTCGCATAATTGACAACCCAGGGAACAACAACTTTCAGAAGAGTAAAGCTTCTTCTGAAAGAGACACTGGCTGGGTTACCCCTGAGATTCCTCGAGGATTCTTCACGACAACAAGCAGGGTGCAATACTCTCCGGAAGAAGATTTTTTCCAGGAAGAAGAGGTAGTCGAAGATGACGACGATGTCACCTTCATGTGGGAGGGCACTCACCGACAGGATGATGAAGATGATGACGATGAAGATGAGGCAATAACAGTTCTCAACCCAGAGTACAAGCACGAGTTCACTAAATTTGGACAGCATGTCCGAACAGACAATGATGATGCTGTTGAACATGGTGTTGCAGCAGATGATGATGTGCCGCCGCTCCAAAAATTTCAAACCAATCCACTGAGACATCGCCACAACACTGCATTACCACTGCGTCCACCTGCTGCACCACAAAACAGAGCTCAGCGTCCACCTGCTGCGCCGAAAAACAGAGCTCCGAGTAGACCTGCTGCATCAACTTCGACAGTGCGACCACCAAGGGTGCCTCGATCAGAAGTCAACGGCAGGTACAAATCCTCCTCACTATTGCTGCTGCGAGATCCTCAACTACACAGATCTGCTATAACCCCACCATGTCCAATACAACCTGGCGAGCTGCAAACGCCATCGGATGAACGACATTACACACATGTAAGTTTATGTCCTACAAAAAAACTGTAGTCCATTCAGATAACATTGCAATGCACACTGATATTTCTTGTGAGGTTTGGCCTAACATCTAATACAGTCGATTCTTCTGAAAACTTAGGAATGTTGCAGTGCTTTATTAAACTCGTATGCACTCCTCGTATTTAAACAGAATAGAACACTTTGTCTCATAGAGCATTGCACTTGATGCAGGATAAAAACATGCCGCTGAACCTCATACCTGCCGCTGGAATGAAGTTCACCACATACGACAAAGCATGGGACTTTTACAACACTTACGCAAGATATGCAGGGTTTGGCATACGCAAGAGGGCAAAACACAAGACAAATGCCTGCATTGTCTGCTCAAGAGAAGGGACGCACAAGCAGACTATGTCAGATTATGACCGGAAACGTGAGAAGACATAAAAAAGGATTGGCTGCAAGGCAAAAATTAGAGTCAAAAAGAGGAAGGATGGCAAATTTGTGATAGAAATGGTTGAACTCAACCACAATCACAAGATGCTGGAAAGCCCCGGGATGCTTTTGCACATGCGCTCGCACAAAAGAGACGATCCTTTGATTGACCAGTTGGTGAAAGACATGCAGCTGGACAACCACACACACGCACAGATGATGTCAACGCTGTCGCGTATGTCCGGTGGTCTGCAGTACATGGGACATACTAGCCACGACTGGGTCAACAAGTAAGCACGTCACAGAGCATATCACTTGAGCATTTTGTCGGTAATTATTTCCTATTTGATGAGATGAGTTTGCATTGCGCTTGAAATGCAGGAAATAGAAGTTTGCCAGAGAAGAGTCCCAAGATGACGTCAAGAAACTTCTGGATTTCTTCGAGAAGATGCAGAAGATAAACCCAGAGTTCTTCTATGATTATGACGTTGATGCAGATAATCATGTAAGAAATGTCTTTTGGGCCAACGCAAGTTGCAAAGGATCGTATGAAGATTTTGGAGACTGCGTTACATTTGACACGACATATAAAACTAACAAATTCCACATGCCGCTGGGAGTCTTCTTGGGAGTGAACCATCATCTACAGAGCACCATATTTGCTGTCGCCCTCGTGCGAGATGAAACAATACCGTTGTTCGAGTGGGTTTTCAAAACATTCCTGAGGTGTATGAACAACAAGCCGCCAATCTGCATGCTCACATGTACAAAAAAACAACACCTGTATACTTACGTTTGTTTGGTACACTTCTATTTCTTCCGTCTTTCTTACACACAAACAACTTAATAAAAAAACACTATTTGTGCCTTCTCAGACCAATGTTCTTCGATGAAGGCAGCATTAAAAACTATCCTCCCAGATACATTACATAAGTTGTGTTGGTGGCATATCATGAAGAAGTACAAAGACCACCTCGCCTTGCTGTATAAGGCACACGAGAAACTCAAGGATGACCTCACTGCGGTGGTGAACCACCCACTAATGCCGTCAGAATTTGAACGGGCATGGAAGGACCTCATGCAGAAATACAACTTGCAAAACGACGAAGTGATGAATTCGCTGTGGGATGACAGGCACGAGTGGATCTCGGCTTACTACAAGGAAAATTTCTGTGCTCGGATGACTTCTATGCAGAGAAGCGAGAGCATGAACCGCATATTGAAGAAATTTTTTGTCAAAGAGAAGCATGATCTCCATCTGTTTGCTCAATAGGTGGACAAGTGCATTCAGACCAGGAAGGCCGTCGAGCACGCAGAGATAGTAGCAAATGAGGTAAATAAAATGTCCATAAAAAACTGCTAAATATAACTACAAAAACAAACAAAATTTTCATTTCTCTGATTCGTAACGCTGCATTTCTGATCATGCAATCAGAGGTAAAGACAACAACCTAGTTTGGGTTCAAAGTTCAGCTATCAAAAGTGTATACAAGGGCAGTTTTTGCAGATTTCAAAGAAACACTCTACCGCAGGACTGCATTCAGAGCAGAACGGTGCCCTGAGAACCCGACAAAGTACCTCGTACACCACTACAATAGATCAGATGCATTTGACTGGGCAAGGCATAATTTCCAAGTGGTCACCGATGAAGAGAAAGGTGTCTACGAATGTGAGTGCAAACTCTGGACACACACAGGAGCGACTCGCTAGCAAAAAAAATTCTAATTTCTGATAGTCATGCATGAAAGCTCACTTACTGAACTTTAAAAGTCCACATGCATGAGTAATTCACAAAACCAAGTGAAGTTCACTTCCTTAAAATGAACAAATAACAAAAAAATATGTGTTTATTAATTTCATGCAGTTCACTTACAAAACAAAAGAAAACATGTGTTGTCTGCAGGGCTCTTTTGCGTCCATGTGTTATGCATTCTTTCTCACCTGAGAGTACTCAAGATTCCTGAGGTGTACATCATGAAAAGATACACACGGAACGCAAGATCAAATGCAACGTTTGAAAGAAGAGACTACGAACAAACATCACCAGATGGAAGTTTGCTTTTTTGCCGTAGAAAATTGCTGACAGAAACAGCAATGGACCTTGCAAACAGAGCGACAAGGTCCGACTCTGGGTGCCACAGAGCGTTGTCTGGTATGAGGGCATTGATCGAGGAAGTTGATGTGCTCAACGAAGAAGAAGAAGAAGCAGCAAAAATAAAGCAAGCAGAGAAATCCCAGGATGACAACAATACCGAGCAAGTAGAAAATACCGAACACAGCGCAACTGGTGCAATCAAAAAAGAAACAATTCTTCCACCTCCTATTTCAAACACAAGAGGAAGGAAGAAAGGGGGCGATGCAACCCAAAAAAGGTTGCATGCAAGGAGAATACTGATGACAAAAATAGTAAGCCACAGCCTGAGCTGGACAGTGATGGTCAGCCACTGGGAATAAACAGGTGCAAGACGTGTAATGAAATCAGCGGCCACAATTCCAGGACATGTAAAAAAAGACATGAACAAGAAAACCATGGACATGGCGATGCACAACCAAACAGAGATTCCGCTGACAACACTAAGAAATGGACGAAACCAAGACATTGCAGCATCTGCAAAAAGAGGAAGAGACACAATTCAAGAACCTGTCCCAAAAGAACAAGATCAGAAAATGAGGAAGACGAAAAAGATGAAATCATAGAAGAAGATGGTGACACAACTGAAGAAGAAATGGCTTATGAAGAAGCAGATGAAGAAGAAGAGAGTGGAGAAGAAGAGAGTGAAGAGGACAAAGAACATGATGAAACTGAAGAAGGAGTGGATTATGAAGAAGCAGATGAAGAAGAGGAAGAAGAGAGTGAAGAGGACGAAGAACATGATGAAGCAATGCCCACAAGACCACCAAACAAAAGACGGAAAACACAAGGGAATGCTGCTGTACAAAAACAACTGAGAATGACATCACATACAAAAAACAAAAGCCGCCATCAACCATCACGCGAGGAGCAAAGAAGGTTGCAGTTCACAGCGCTGGAAAACAAAAGCCACCGTCAACCAGCACGCGAGGAGCAAAGAAGGTTGTAGTTCACAGCGCTGGAAAACAAAAGCCGCCATCAACCAGCTAACGAGGGGCTACAAACACAATGGTGCAAAGACAAGAACCAGCAACACCGCGACGGAAAACAAAAGATAGTGCAACATTAGACACACTCCAGTCACCGCGAAGAAGCAGCAGGTTAACGACCAAATAGATGTAGTTCAATAAATTAATCATATATATAGCAGTTTGCATATCTGTATGACTTGTGTATCAGTTTAAATTTTGTGTAAACACAAATTTCCCGCTGACTATGAGTTCTTCAACTAAACCATATGAGAGAAATGATGTATAGAGTAAACCATATATATAGCAGTCTGGAGTAATCATTGACACATTTTGATCCACAACCCATAAAAAAATGCAGTTAGCTCATAGACAGCACGAAGTTCTGACTTATAATCCAAGCGGTTCAGATCACAAAAGTACTTATTACAAATCACATCAAAAGATGAAGCGTTCGATACGCAAAAGTACTTATTACAATCAACCTCATAACCTTAATCAATCACGTCAAACGTGATTCTAACCATACGATCCTCGAGTTCAAAGAAGTTGAGGACAACAACTTGCTGAGACTTCAGGCCACTATCAATGACAAATTCCTTCCAGCCTTTCTACAGATACAACCGCCCATCAACGCCTACACGGTACTTGGCTAGTTTCAGGTGTCCATTGCCGAGAACAACTTGGAGAATTCCCTTCATCTTAAGCCGGAGATACCTAATAGCTCGTTGGGGGATTTTCTGCAAAAAATAATAAAACTGTTTGAGGACGATACTAGCAGTACAATTCTCATACTATGCACAGAGCAGCAAAAACCTACACATAGTACAGGCACGAGCTCGATGAAGTGCACAACAGTCCAATAAGCAGTACAGATAAAACGCACGCTAGTATGCAGTACGGAACATGCTAATATGCAATACGCTTCTAACTATCATGCAGTTCTTGAGAATAGCTGCATGTAGTACACACCGTACAAGCGGGAAAATTGTGAAAACTAGTAGTGCTCATCTAATATCTAAGCAGTTCACATATTGTAACCATGCAAACTAAAACACGAGCTCCATGCACACAAGCAAAAAAATAAAAACAAGATATAAGTACACAGTGCAGTACACTTCAATAAAACAAAATAAGCGCGTTCCTAAAATACTAGAAGTTCAGACTAGTATGGAATTATACAAAAAAATAAAAGACACAAAGAAAAAATCAGATCAAGCGAAAAATACCATCTTGTAGTGAGTCTCCACGTCTGTTGGCATAAGCTAATGGACAAAAGGACTTGTGCGGCCAAGGCCATGGCGAAGCAGGGCGGAATAGAACGCAACAACATTGATGTGGCCCATATCCAATCCTTTCGTGAATACTGTGCCATATGCAAGCTGCTCCGCTCGCCCAGCTCGGCACAAGACCTTGCCCCCCGGCGAGCACGACGGGCCTGCGAGCAAGCTGAGCAATCGCAGTGCATCGGCACACCACAACCATGGCCGCAGCAGGAGAGATTCGTGCAGGGGCCTGGAGCCATCGCAACAAAAACCTAGAAAATGAAAAGAAATAAAGAGAGGCTAGAGGAGGGAGAGAAGTTGCGGCTAGAGGAGAAATGAACTGCAAAGGAAGGTTAGAAGTTAGCCTACATTTATAGAAGAGGAATGCAAAAAGGTCTAGACACGCAGAAAATAAAAGTGAAAATTAAATGAGAGTTAATGAAACTTATGTTACCAAGAATGAAGGACAATCAATAAAGGCTTATGTTACCAAAGAAAAAGGACCAAAAAAAAGGTGTACTTTTACTGCAGCTCTTCCCACCCACTAACCGCAGCTCATTAAATATTTATATTTCTAAAAAATTATAATCCGCAGACTATTCTAAACAAAAGTGAATGTAGTTCATCAAAGTAATAACAGGCAGTTCACAATGTGTGTGCATGAAGTGCAGTGCAAGCTTAAAATGAAGCATAAGAGAAGCACTTTCGTGCAGTGCACAACACATAGACTTAGTGCACGTAATGCTGTCCTTAAATGCAAGCAATGCAGTCTGCAACGTTGGTACAAGCAGTCACAACGTTGGCACGAAAAAGGATGCATGCAGTGCAAAATGTGTACACCTGCAGTACAGGACTCTGACGAATGCGGTGCACACAGACCTAACAAAGTAGTGCACACCGTATATTAGAAAAAGAATACGTAAGAGAAAAAACACTAAAAAAATGCGACCAGCATGCAGTGCACAAAAATGCACCTGCATATGTAGTGCAGAATGTGTGCACATGCAGTACACAAACCTGATGAATGCAGTGCAAAATGATTTACTAAGCAGTGCACGCCCTATATTAGAAAAATACTTAAGAGGAAAAATATAAAAAAAAATTGACCACCCAGGTGCAACCAGGCCCCAGCCAGTCTCATAGTAAGTTTGCGCCCACAGTAGGCGAGTCCGTTCTGAGCCACGATGCATGGGGTCGGGCACACATGGGCCCACAGGTCAGAGAGGATAGAGCAGCGAGCGCCGTGTATAAGCGCCCAAATAAGTAACCAGAGGAGTTCGAGACCGTTGCCTCGCCAGGGCTTATAAACAGGTCCGGCACGCTCTCAGCGGGCGAGGTGGGACTAAACTTTAGCGCGCGCGCACAGCGCACCGGGAACCAGCCGGGCTGACAGGCCTACTTGGGCCGAATGTGTTTTCACTCCCCAAACACAGGCCCAACACGCTAGAGTGGTTAAAATAACACGGCCCGCTAAAAAACAGTAAGTACAAAAATAAAACATCAAAGAAAAATGAGAAACTTTTTTTAAATGAATAACAACCACAAAAAAAAAAGTGTGTGGGCACTGCCAGAAACTACAGTTCGCTCTCATAAATAAAATGCAGGAAGCCCCAAGTCAATGTACAATTGCAGTCCGCGACCTACAACAATGCAGTTCATCACGTGGAAGCAGGAAGTATTGTTACTTCTGAAATGCAGTTCCCTTTCTACTGCATTGCAGTAGGGCTAAAATCAAGAATGCGACCCTGTTAGTTAAGCAAAGCAGTCCGATACACCTATCCACACTACCCTCCATCCACACAAAAGCTGCATCACCATCATCTATAAAAAAAGAGAAAATAAGAAAGAACTCCATCGAAAAAGTAATGTGCGTACATCTGTATGAATCCTAATCCAATCTAATATAGTATATGAGGAATAAAAATCAGTTGCATGCAGTACAATTTATGGACATAGGCAGTTCTATCATGATACCCAAGAAGTGCACTTACTAGGAAAATTCACCGAAAACACAATCATCACATTTTCTGACAGTTGCGTGCATACCTGAAGTTGTCACGAAAAAAGAGGCGACGACGTTTCGGATTTCCAACGCACTAAGACAGCCTCCACATAGCAGAACCTCTCTGCAGTTGCCACGTAACAGAAAACACAACCCCACCACGCTACCACCCCCCTCCACCACTCCCACGTCCGGTCACAGAGAGCAGAAGAGAAAACACAACTACTTCGTCCCCCAAAAACCCAATTGCAGCTTCTTCTCCCCACTTCCTTGCACTAACCTCTCTCTCCAGAACAAACGCGAGAGAGCAGAGGAGAGCCATGGCGGATGCACCTCTGTACAAGCAGCGCCGCAGGTACACCAGGGAGCTCCATGACGTCGACCTCCACGGCAACCACAAGCTCCACGTCGTTTGCACAAGCAAGGGTCAAGACATGGACAAGATGCTGTCCACGCTCAGGAGGAAGCTCGGCGGAATGCCCGTCAAACTAGTCGGCGTTGATGTCGAGTACACGCACTACGTGAAGCCACAGCGGGCAGCAGAGCTCCAGCTATGCGTAGAAAAAGAGTGCCTTGTCTACCACATCTCTGCAGCTAAAGACAGGTGACAATAATTATCAATCTGTACTATTGGTTGTCAATATTGATTTTAAATTTTCTTCATCGCAAATGCCATTATACAAACTTTGGTTCTCATTTTTAAAAAGCATGCCATAGGAATTCATTGACAGTTTTCATTTGGCTCCATGTAACTCATGTGTTCAATTCTTGAATTAGATGATCTAGCAATCCACGCAGTTTTATTTTGTTTTACCAAATACAAATTATCTGCCTGAACAATAGAAAACTGCACATTACTGCCTACTTTCAATCCTGTATGGATTTGGATGTAAAAAGATCATAGTCCAGACTATCTAAAACATGTATGAAATTCAATTCAAGACAACAAGCATGCACAAACATGCATTGTTTATGGAATCTATTATGAGAATTACTAGTTATGCTGTACAAAGTATTAGCAGCTACTCACTGCAACAGATTCAGGGATTCATATTGCACTTCAGTTTCAGAAAAATCAAAAAAACATTGGTGGTTCTAAAAAATAACTGGTACTGTCTCACTATATTCAGTCTATACAAACATCTTGCAGGCCAATGGAACTAGACAAATTCCTCATGAATGATGAATACACCTTCGCCGGATTCGCCATTGAAGGAGACAAAAACAAGCTGAAGCTATCTGGCTTGGAGATCAACTCCGACAACTACATTGATATTCAGGTGGAATGGAGAGACCCATACAAGAAAAAGAAGTTTGACTCTTTGGCTGATGTTGCCGGCAGGCTGATCGACATTCACTACCATGACATGAAGAACAAAATCAACCGCAAGGAGGACCATACTCTGTGGGGGTTTTGCCCGCTGCCAGACAAGCTTATCAAGTATGCAGCAATAGATGCATTCGCAACCTACGAGTCATGGAGAATCATCTACGATGTCATAATGGGACTAGACAGGGCAAAAAGATAAAAAAAAAAGAAGAACAATGTTGTAATCCCATACAGCAACTAGAAATGAACAGGGCTATGTTTAGTTTCATTTTACTTTAGTAGTTGTGTTGTTCCTTGTTTCCTGTCTGCTAGGTTTTGCTTATGTCCGTTGCTTCATATTGAATGTTTCTTTGTAAAAACAATGTCGTTGCACTAGATAATGATTGTTGAGTTTGTATTAGAACAAGTATCCAGACAAGTTTGAAAAATCTGATGTGTGATACCAAAACATACTACACACATACAAAACAGATTCAAAAACAACGTTAAACAAAAAAATTAAGTACTCTGACTGCAACTCATACCTAAAAAAGAAAGATGAATGCAGTTCACAATGGTAAACATAAGCAGTGCCCATGTGTCTACATGCAGTCCACAAGAGTAATTAAAGGAAGACCATTAATATTCATATTTCTAAAAAATTATAATCCACAGACCATTCTAAACAAAGGTGAATGCAGTTCATCAAAGTAATATCAGGCAGTTCACAACGTGTGTACCTGAAGTGCAGTACATGCTTAAATGAAGCACAAGAGGGACTACAGCCACTTTCGTGCAGTGCACAATACACAGACTTAGTACACGCAGTGCAGTGCGCAACATTGGTACAAGCAGTACAAATGATATCATTTGTACTGCCACGAATACATGTCGTGCAAAAGAAAAAAATGCTTGCAATACGAAAAGAAAAAAATTGACCACCCAGGTGCAACCAGGCCCCAGCCAGTCTCGTAGTAAGTCTGCGCCCACAGTAGGCGAGTCCGTTCTGAGTCACGATGCATGGGGCCGGGCACATATGGGCCCACAGGTCAGAGAGGATAGAACAGCGAGCGCTGTGTATAAGCGCCCAAATAAGTAACCAGAGGAGTTCCAGACCGTTGCCTCACCAGGGCTAATAAACAGGCCCGGCGCGCTCTCGGCGGGCGAGGTGGGACTAAACGTTAGCGCGCGCACACAGCGCAAGAGCAAAGCACCCGTACAACAAAACAAGGCCGACTTGGGCCGAATGCGTCTTACACCACAACGGACCCAACACATTCTCACAGCACAAAACCAACAAGCCCCACGACCCACAACTAGCACGCAACTCCAGTTCCCTCACACGTAAAAAAAATGCAGTCCGCTATGCAGTTCGGTATGGGAAGCAAGATGTGCTGTCAATTAAGAATTGCAGTTCGCTTAGATGGTTGTTTTTTCCAGGCAACCGCGAGCACTGCCACTTGGCGGTTGCCATGACGAACTAAAACGACGAGCACACGTCCACTACCCACACTACCACAGCTAGCCCGCATCCAACCGCCTCCTCCACGACCGAAAACACAACCCCCCGTCACACCCCGGCTTGGTTGACAGGCGCACGGGGTGTGACGTGGGGGCGACAGGGTGTGACGGACTCGCCTCTGCATGCGGCGCCGCGGCACGCCGCGTCGCCGCCTGCTCCGGCTTGTTCCAGGCTCAGCCTCGTAGGGGGGTGGGGCGACCCCCTCCCCACCCCCCGCTCGGCCTCGCGCTAATGCACGCAGTGCGCTTGGTTGACAGGCGCAGTGCGGTTATTCTGTTTTCCAAACCCTAGAATGCACGCAACCCCAGAGCCAAACCCCTAAGATAGACAGGGGCGACGGGGTGTGATGGACTCGCCTCCGCATGCGGCGCCGTGGCACGCTGCGTCGCCGCCTGCTCCGGCTCGTTCCAGGCTCGGCCTCGCAGGGGGGTGGGGAGGGGGTCATGACCCCACCTGCCCACCCCCCCCCCCCCCTCGGCCTCGCTCAACCACAGCCTTCGCTTGGTGGACAGGCGCAGTGCGGCTATTATGTTTTCCAAACCCTAGCATGCACGCAACCCCAGAGCCATACCCCTAAGATAGACAGGGGGCGACGGGGTGTGACGGACTCGCCTCCGCATGCGGCGCCGCGTCGCCGCCTGCTCCGGCTCGTTCCAGGCTCGGCCTCGCATGGGGGTGGGGAGGGAGGTCACGACCCCCCTCCCCACCCCTCCGCTCGGCCTCGCGCTAATGCACGCAGTGCGCTTGGTTGACAGGCACAGTGCGGCTATTCTGTTTTCCAAACCCTAGCACGCACGCAACCCCAGAGCCACACCCCTAAGATAGACAGGGGGCGACGGGGTGTGACGGACTCGTCTCCACATGCGGCGCCGCGTCGCTGCCTGCTCCGGCTTGTTCCAGGCTCGGCCTCGCAGGGGGGTGGGGAGGGGGGTCACGACCCCCTCCCCACCCCTCCGGTCGGCCTCGTGCTAATGCACGCAGTGCGCTTGGTTGACAGGCGCAGTGCGGCTATTCTGTTTTCCAAACCCTAGCACGCATGCAACCCCAGAGCCACACCCCCTAAGATAGACAGGGGCGACGGGGTGTGACGGACTCGCCTCCGCATGCGGCGTCGTGGCACGCCGCGTTGCCGCCTGCTTCGGCTCGTTCCAGGCTCGGCCTCACAGGGGGGTTGGGGAGGGGGGTCACGACCCCCCTCCCCACCCCCCGCTCGGCCTCGCGCTAATGTGGCACCCCGGCTCAGAGGAAATCGGAACGCCCCGTATTCCAGTCCCAGGGACAAGTCCACTGGAATACGGCACTGTTGGCATAGAACAAATCAGCTCTTTATTGCTATAAATACGATTACAAGGGTACAAGGATTACATCGGCACGACGACACTACGCCTGCTCAAAATAGCTCTATGCTAACAGCGAATCGACCTGAGGGAGCGAAGCAACTCTCGGCAGCGGAACAACGTCGGTGGTGATGGACTCCACTCCGCAGGGACTCTGGCTAGAACGCGTATCCTAGCTCGCGCGATCAACATCTTCAACAAACAATCAATCATGGCATGACCTGCAAACTGGCATGACACGCCAGGTGAGTACTTTGAATGTACTCGCAAGCTCACAACAAACATCAGCATTAAGGCAAGACAACATCACAACAATCAAGATTAAGTTAAGATTTATTGTTACCGAAGGAATGGTTGAAATGAGCAATAACAGGCTACTCTCCCAGCATTCTGGTGACCAACTCATGATCACTCCAAGAACATCCAACGATCATCCTCGAGATCGTTACCAAGACTTGCCCATGGCATACTGTCCAACTGTTACCAAACTCAGATGAGTTCTCCCATCATTACTGTCATTAAAACGGTTGATCTCCTATAGAGGTCTAGACGGGCTGTCCAATACCGTGGACACGGCTATTCGAATAGATTTAACACTCTGTAGAGGTTGTACACTTTACCCACACCACGGAACTCATGGCCTCGTGCTCCCATTCGGGTGGACCAACGACGTTCCGACGAAACCTGTCTGACCCGTGACTCTTCCATCGTACCACCGGCCATCACACTCCCTCTTGGAGTCAAGCCCTGGGTGGCCCCGTGTCCTCAAGACACCTGCCAGCGTCCTGGCCGAACAAACTGTCCCAAACGGGGACCTGGATCCAATAACTCAACTGGGCTCACAGGGTTATCGCCGCCTACCAGGCCAGGGTAGCGCGCGCGCATAACCCTCCCTCTTTGGAGGTACCGGTGGAAGAGCACACGATCAGACCAAGTCAAGGCCGTCCCATACCGGCAAATGTGGCTGCACGAATAAGCCCGGACAGGTGACTCTCGATCAACCAACTAAGTTCACTTATTACCAGGTTGTTTCATCAAGTTAACTTAGTTGGTCAAATTAAGCATCTTATCCCCGAACAATCTTTCTGTCACAGCTGATACTCCGATATCATAGTAATCCAATAACCGGCAGCTTAGGCTACTGCTACTAGTTCATATCCACAAGTTACCGGATGAAGCTCAACATAATCATAGACAGTAATCTCAACATCATATCCTCAACGAGTGGGGAAACTACTAGTCATTAACAATCCGGTATTCAACATCTACTCATGCATGTCATAATCCAATCCATGCTACCGATAACATTCTTGCTATTAAAGTAATTAATTAAACTATGATATTGCATTGCAATTATGCAGATGAGGGTTGTGGCTTGCCTGGGGATGAAGGAGTCATCGGAATGAAGTGCGAAAATGTCGCGGGGACGAATGCCGGAAACAGTTCTCTCTCGGAGGGGCTGTTTACGGCCAAGGGCAAAATGGTCATTTTCACAGTAGGACCACATAGTGAAAATGATACCAACACGACGGGCTCGACGAGACGAAGACGTGGGCGTTGGATTCACCTCGACCGGAGTCTCGGGCAAAAAGTTATAGCCGTTTGAAGTCCAGGGACCAATCTGCAAAAAGTTTATTTACACACAAGCCCCTGGTGGCTAGAACTGAAAGCGCCTTCGGCAGAGTACGTTTTCTGAAAGAGAAAACGTAAACATGGCTGCAGTAGAAAGAAATACGTTTTCAGCGTTCTGAAAGCGTATTCGAAGAAAATGCGTCTCCACTTATAGCGCGGGCCCGGGCGTTGACCTCGGCGTGTGGCTGACGGGTGGGGTCGCTGGGTGGTGGGGCCCGCCTGGCCTAGTCATCTCCTTCCTCCTCGCGCTGGCCCGACCAAAGCAGAGGAGAGGCAGGGGAGGGGCGGCGCCGGCGGTGGTCTGGGCAGCTCAGGCCGTCTTCGGTCGAGCGGAAGGCACCGGCGGACTCGGGCGGCTGCGCCGAGCTCATCCAGAGGAAGGGTCGGCGCCGGGGAAGAGAGGAGGGACCGCGGTAGCAGGCAACAGAGGCTCGGCAGCAGCGGCCGGACCTAGGCAGCGGCGGCCACAGGGGCTCCGGCGGCGTGATGTGGTTGTGGGGAGGATCTCCGGTGAGTGGGGGACCTTGTGGAGAGGTCAGGGAGGAGAGGAGGGGTCGGTCTAGCTCAAATTTGAGCCGGAGGAGGGCGGCGTCCATGGCGGTCAATAGAGGCAAGGAGGGCGGCTTGAGCTCCGGGGAGAGGACGGGGAGGCGTAGGGGAACGAGGTGGAGCTGGTGGTGAGCTCGGAAAGGCTCGGGGCAGCCTATAAATAGCCGGACGGCGCAGGGCTCGGCCACGGCCGCGGCGAAGCATGCCGGAGCTTCGGGAGAGCTCATGGAGGAGGGGAGAGATGACCAGAGAGATTGGAGAGAAGCTGAGAAGGCTCGGGAGCGCTCAGGAGGGCTCAGGCGAGCTCGGGAAGGCTCGAGACGGAGAAAACGCCAACGGCGGCTACGGGCAGAATAGGGCGGAGCTCGTTGAGGAGCGGCGAGGATGGGGCTGGAGGGGGAAAGAGGTCTGGGGAGAAGAAGACAGCAAGGGAGAGCTGTGGGACAAGACTAATCGCGCGGATACGACGATTAGAAGAGGGGCCCGAGCAAGAAGTCGCGCAGCTCGCGTCCACGGTGCGCCAGGGCGGCGGTCACCGCGTGGACACGGCGATGCCACATGTCCTGGTCAACCCCACTGTGTCAAATCGATCAGTCATTCAACAGATGAGGTCAAGGAGGAAATAACCAAGCATAGTGGCACTCGAGGTGACCACAGCTAGTAGGTTTACTCAGGTACAGCAAGGTGTTTGAGACTTGGAGAGGAAGATGGAGCAGGGAGTAGACTATGGTTTTTGGCATGGTGTGATCACATGCTAAGAGGATCATGTCTGCAAATTTGCAGCCCATTTGGATGAAGATACATAGCACTTGCAGTTCAAAGGGCTCTACTGACCAGATTTGCAAAGTATGAAGTAGCACTCACATACTTCATTGGATTGAGCTGAATTTTGGCAAGGAAGAGTTATTTGGACATATGAAGATGCTGTAAAAATTTCATACCAAATGGACAAGCCATAATGGTACTTGCTTCACAAGCATCCTCTCTGTCCAGAAACTTGGAATAATTTTTGAGGAAAATTGGAAAGATGAATTGAGCCCAAATTTGGTGGAGAAGTTAGATATGGGTAGAAGCATGTTCTGGAAATTATTCATGAATTATGGAGCAATAAAAATTATAGTTGCTTCACAACCCATAATAATTACCAGAAACAAAGATTTGATACTGTGATCACATAGATGATTGGATAAGGTTGAAACTTGGTGGAGAGTCATGATTTGGGAATATTTGAAGATTCTTGCAAAATTTCAACTCATTTGGATACTCCTAGCTAGCACTTGCTTCACAAAGATTCCAGTTGACCAGAAACTTTGGAAATTAGCCAAGAGAGTTTTAATATCCAAATAAAGTTGAATTTTGGCATGTGGCGATGATATGGATAGGAAAGAATGCCCAAAAAGTTTGAGAGCAAGTGGGCCAATATAAAGGGTACTTGCTTCTCAATCTGACAACTGGAGCAGAATCAGAAAAGGAATATTTGTGAATTATTTTTGGACATGGCAAGGAATATTTTGACATATCTGGATAAGATATGTCCCAAAGGATTTATGAGAATTATTTGGGAATTTTGGGAATGATAGAAATATGAGTTGTTTCACAACTCAGAGCTGACAGGGTTATTCCTTTAATAGAAAAAGGAATATTCCCAAGAAAAGAATATTGGGATTGGTCCAAGATGGAAATGACAAGGTCTTGGGATGATTTTGAGGTTGGCAAGCCACTTGGGAGAGGAATCAAGGGTGATCTCTCCAGGTTTCAGGACTACTAGGCCATGGAAGAGCAAATCCAGACCAAAATAAAAAGGAAAAAAGAAATGGGCAAAATCCAGGGTGTCACAAACCTACCCCCCTTAAAGAAATCTCGTCCTCAAGATTTGGTTGCTCAGGGGTTAAACCAGAATATTCCCCTTTGAGGAAACCGTTTCCCACTCGGGTTTCCTTTTTAACCTTTGTGTTATGCTCTCGCTGATTTCTCCGATTGACTGCCTGGCTTTGATGTGGTTCATTTCACTGGATTCTCATTCTGACAGGTCTTTCCTCATATATTATTCTGACTTTAATCCTTTTATGTCTAATGGACTGCCTAGGTGCAATGAATTATCCTGACTACAATACCCATCCTTCTCGCAAACCCGAGAGTTGTTCCTTATGGACGTGTTGTGATGAAGTCCAATACGGATGATCATGAACAGATCCTCTCGAGGGACATGAAATCTTTTACTCATCGTGCTTGGGTGTCCTCAAAGGGCTGTATGTCCTCCAAGTTTGAAACAGCACTGTGATTCATATCGTTCTCCTTCTCGCATGGTTTACTGAATCATCTTTGGTATCTGTACTATCTCAGGTATCACATTGGTACCAAAGATTTAATTGTCACCTGTCGTGACCAGCATAAAGGTTTACGGTGATATTATCCATAGACTTGACTGACAGTGGTCCTGGCAGCAGAATCTTGTTCATGGCAGGTTATTCTTTATCTGTTTCCCATATGTGAGGACATGTGCTGCGAGACTGTTGCTCATCCTTCTGAGTGCTCAGTCTGACAGGCTTGACTATTCTCTTCTGATGATTCTGGGAATATTTAGTTGGTTGAGCGGATTGACTCGATATGGGGTCCTTGCAAATGGATTAGACCCCATGGTGTGTATCCCCATGGTGATCGGTATCGAACCAGTCTATTCTGGCATTTGTACCAAGTTGATCATGTAACCATTATCATATCTGTATGGCCAATCTTGCTCCTTCATTATGGTTTTCTTTACCTGAATCCTTAGCTAAAAGAGCTTGGCCTTATGTATTCTCGATTCTTCGGGTGACCATGGGTACTGCCAGATGCAACATTCCGGCAGGCATATTACTTTACAAGTTGTAGCTGTAGGGTAACGACTGTCTGAACCCTTGGATGAAATCGGCAAATAAACCAGTAGCCACCAGAACGGTCTTTACAACTCAGATCTGGGACATTACTGGAGTAACTCAACCCCGACTCAAGATGGCTGAAAAGCAGCTCAGAGCATGAGACGGTGTTGATAAGAAGAAAGTAGCAGCTCCCTAAGACGGCCGAGAAACAGCTCAGAGCATAGGGTCACCGCTACGGAAAGAAATTCAACAACTGTCCGAGACGGCCGAAAAGCAGCTCAGAACACGGGCCAGTTGCTGACAAAAGAAATAAAAAATCAGCATCCACCCCGGACGGCCATAAAACAGCTCGGAACACAGGCGTGGTGCCATTACTAAAGAAAGGCAGGCAAGGGTTCAGTAGCGTCCCATACAGCTCGCTACTACGCAGACAAGCACAGGTATGTTAATTGAAACTGGGCTGACATCATGGTTTGAGTAACTCATGTAACCTTGGCAGCATGTCCATCATATCCATAAAAACATGTGTAGCTGGCACTTGATTTCTGAGGCAGGCTTGTGTCCTGACTGGTTCTTGCATTCCGACCAACGGTTGCGGACCTGACTCTTGGGATGCATTGTCATATGCTGCCAACTGTCTGGGGAGTATCTTGTACTCTGAGGCTTCCTTTTTGCCACATACGGACTGAGTGCATATATCTATTCCTTAATGTTTCTGCTGTCAGTTACTTGTTGTAAGCCACATGGTATTCAGCTATCCTTCTTGCTGAACACCGCACTCATAACATATTCTGGCTTACTTCCGGGATATATCAGGGTTCAACCTGTACTCATAGCAGACTCAAACCGTATATGGTAACCATACCTTTGACATGAAATGTACTGTGGATCAGCACACAATTTGTCGTCTTGCTGATCCGATGATTTCTGCTGTGAAGGTTGCAATGATGCATACTGGATGCTAATAATCAATCCAAAATACCATTGGTAGTCAGGCCAGGTATTTCCCGATATCAGGCAGTCAGTGGAAAATTCCATATTGTTGAGCTGAGCCCCCAACTAACTGTCTCTTCACTGATTTCTTTGAGTCCGGTGTCGGGGAGCAACTTCCATAAGGGGAAATAAGGTAACACCAAGGACCCGACGAAAGAAGCAAAAGAAACGACTAAACAAAAGCACACAAAGCACTAAGATCACACACAAGCAATATCATATATTACAGCTATCCACAGCAATGATATGCATGCCTACCTAAGCACACAAATCTCGCGGAGACTCCGGTACTACGGTCTAACATGCTGTGGCGGTGTGCACGAAAGTGAATGCATGTGTGGAAAAAGTTGGTGTAAACAAAGCTACACCAAACAGGGGCTTAACACTGGTTGCAGCTGGAAGGATACAGAGGCGAGGATGGACTTGATGATCATGGATCGGGACACAGAGGTCACGACCACATCGTCATCAAGCGTACGGAAGAAACCATACTTGACCGGGGAATGGATGGCTGGGAAGGATAGCGATGAAAAGAAAGGCTCGCTGGCATTGCCTCTTTTCTGATAGCCAAGATCAGTAAGGGTTGCCAACGCGGCTAGAGGGATGGCACGATCCGGGATAGAAACATGTCTATCACTGAACCATAGGAATAGCTGAAAAGGATAAATTGGTGTGGTACCTGTGCATCAATCCAGCAAGGGATCGATACTACCAAGCACCTAGGCATCACTCCGCTGGGACGAAGATGACACCAGACACCACGGAACATGCAACTGGAGAGCACAGGTAGTGGATTGCCACCTATACTCACCAGATCAATCGTTAGTGATAACTAGTCTATATGCATGCTACGCAGCAAACAAATGCGACAAACAAGTGCAGCAAACCAGCTAGACTCTATGCTACCGCTTTCTAACGCTCGCGCCTAGACTGCGCGTCCTATAGCCAGACCTGGCTCTGATACCAACTCCTGTGGCACCCCGGCTCAGAGGAAACCGGAACGCCCCGTATTCCAGTCCCAGGGACAAGTCCACTGGAATACGGCACTGTTGGCATAGAACAAATCAGCTCTTTATTGCTATAAATACGATTACAAGGGTACAAGGATTACATCGGCACGGCGACACTACGCCTGCTCAAAATAGCTCTATGCTAACAGCGAATCGACCTGAGGGAGCGAAGCAACTCTCGGCAGCGGAACAACGTCGGTGGTGATGGACTCCACTCCGCAGGGACTCTGGCTAGAACGCGTATCCTAGCTCGCGCGATCAACTGTACCGAGGCAAATAGGTTTGCCACAAAGAACGGTATGTTTTTTGAAGAAAATGGTTCTTTCAAAAAGGTGAGTGGGAGAATAATGCAACTCAATGAGATAAGCAGTATCTCCGTCATCAGGTCAAAGGAAAGAGACCTTGGAAGTAATTCCAGAGTTTCCTACTGCGACTGATACGGAAGTCTCTACAATAAAATGTATGGACTTCGGTCGAACTTGCAGCTGAACCATGTAGGCAAGGCTCGTGCAAACCTCTCAGGTGCGCAAACGAGATATTGTTGTTAGACAACAGTATACCTACGATACACAAGGAAGCGTTGATGGGCCCTGACTCCGGAATTGGCTAAATGCCAATACAATCCGAGATAGTTTCCATATAAGTGATTCAAGATTAAAACCTTGATACACCTTTCGGAAGACTTAGAGTCTGAAGAATATTTATGGAACTATAACTGATACGAATAAAAATGTTTTATCCATAAAGCTCGACTTGTTGCAATATACAAGTTCAAGGAGTTGACTACGATGAGGTTGCTTCACCGTAGCGATGCTTAAAGTCGGTTCGGGTTGAACTAGCAATTAATACATATTTCAATCATGAGATATGAAACAAGGATGACGAAAGGATTTACATCTGATGGAAATAAAACCAAGGACTTGCATGTGATACAATCCAAGGTATTTTGTCAGTCCAAAGGATGCTAGTAAGTATGCAAACTTCAGAGTTCCAGCGATGAACAGAAGAGAGCAAAATGGAGTTGGAATCTTCGTGTTTTGATGAAATGGTCAAAAGGGTTTGACTTCATCAATGGGTAACGAAGATGCTTGTGATTCAAGAAAGTAAGTGGGAGCATAATAAAATTTCTGAAAACCTTGTGTGCTTGACACATTGTTAATTGGAATTAAAATTCTTGACATGAATTAGGACTTTATTTGAAAATAGTTTTTCAATGAAGTGCTTGGGCTAAATAGCCTTTATATTAGGCATGATGATCTATGGAGATAGATTTACCTAATGGGGCTAAGCAATAAATACATATTGACAAGATGCTAAAAACTTTTTAGCATTTAAAAACGTCAAAGAGTGATTCTTGCCGAAGTCACATGGAAAGAGTTTTTGCAAGACTCGGTGTCCCAAAACACTGATGAGCAAAATACATGATGGAGACTCCACACACTCTTGTGTTTGGATTAATCATGTATTCCATGGTATGTAAAAACAACCAGATATGTCCAATACTCCCAAAGTTGTTGCGAGTATAGATACCAAAGTGATCAAAAGTACTGATCATAGGACAACAGTGAAAAAGGGTCATTGAGTACTATAGTAGCACTGATGACATGTTTTCTCGCAAGCAGAGATCATGAAGAGTTCGTTGTAAAAGGTTACATCGATACAGTCTTCATCCATGCTCCAAGCGATTTTCGATTTAAGTTAAGGGTTTTGTGCAATACACTATATGGTGGCACGGTAGTTGGAAATTGTTCCAAACAAGTTACTGTGGCGAATTCTATAACAGAGGCGAAGTATGTTGCCGCTTTTAAAAGCGACAAAGAAGATGTTGAATCATATAGTTCATTCATGAACTTAGTATGGTTCCAAGATGGCTTTTGTCAATGGGACACTACTGCAGGTAGTTGCCCCATAACTCAGTCTGAGGAATCCAGGTTCGACCTGTGATTCACATACATACAAAGCCAAGTCCACACAAAATATGAATTTTGTGAAAGCGTGAAAACGTGAGGATATGCAAAGATACACACGAATCTGAAGTCGTCAGATCCGTTGGACATCAGGCTATACCACAAGCGAAGCATATTTACACCGGTGTGCCACAGGTGTAAAGTGCATTAGCATTAACTAGATTATTGACTCTAGTGCAAGCGGGAGTCTGTAGGAGATATGCCCTAGAGGCAATAATAAATGTTATTATTTATCTCCGTGTTCATAATTAGGTTTATGTTCCATGCTATAACTGCTGTGGTTCCCGAGCCCGTATATCCATAAAAGCTCTGGGGAAAACCCATGTGCACGTGTGGAATGATAAACGGTAAAATGTATTCCTAGTCATGCCTCTAAGACTAGCTCAAGTGTTGCATGATGATTATGTTTTCCCAATCATAGGCATGTCTATGCCAGCAACTTTGAGGGCACAATGTCAGGAAGGACATTTGTGTTGAATCGACCCGAATTGATGTTATGCTATGAGATACATTCGTCATGAGTTAATGGTTAATAACACAGAGATAGTTAACGTTTGCATGATTCCTCAGACCATGAGAGTATCGAGTTTCTTCATGCTTGATTCATGAACTTTGGGGTTTGGTAAACGTCATCCGTAAATGGATGGCTATTACGGCGGCTTACGGGTTCATGGGAAAGTATGTCAAGTAACTTGATAGCTCAAGATTGGGATTTGCTCCTCCGACGATTGAGAGATATCTCTGGGCCCTCTCGGTGTTACGGTATCCATCATCGTCTGGCCAGACACTTTGTGATTTGATCACGGGGATGCCGGAACACGGTAACGAGAAAAGAGAACAATACTGGTAACGAGGTAACTAGCATAGTGGACAAGTTGTTGATCCACGGGAATGCCAACATGTCTCACCTCAGGTATTTGTAACATATCGCGAAGCAACAGGAATAGCACACGACAACTGGAGGTTCACTCGAATATTCATTCGTGTGGGTATAGGGGTCAATATGGGTGTCCACGGCTCTGATGTTGATCATTGATCGGAAGGGATTCCAGGTCATGTCTATACTTCACTGAACCTATAGGGTCACACGCTTAAGGGTCATCTATCTGCTGAATACTAGACAGGGAGTCTGAGAGAAAATCACCGAAAAAGTTTCGGACACCGAAAAGTTTCGGACAGCGGAAAAGTTCCGCAGAGAGAGGTCACCGGATGAGTTCCGGTGAAACTGAAAAGTTGTTTCAGGGGATACCATTAAGTCAAAATGGTTTCGGCACTTGCCTGATAATTACTGGAGGATGCCAGAATCATTCTGGAAACTTCTGGGAATTTTCTGGAAGAAAAACAGGAAATGTTCCGGGGCTGCCGGAACCGCTTCAGATGCTTTTCGCAGATGAAATCACTAAACTGGAATTGTTCCAGAACGCGTTGAAAATTATTTTAGTGGGTACTGGAAATGTTCTAAGCCCACATAAATATTTTCAGTTCGAACGGACGCTGAAAAATGTCGTCGTGAATAGTGAAAGTGCTTTTTGGAATTTTTTGGAAAGCCACCTTTTAGGGCTTTTGCTAAAGGCTTCTAGAAGGTGATGTGGATGGATGAGGGCTCCCATGGGGGGGCCCCTCCTAGGTGTGGCTGGCCACATGGGGACTCCTCCTTGGAGCCCCCTCTTGTGCCTTGGTTTCACATTTGGGTCCTTGTGGAAGGACTTCATCCATGTGCTTTTTGGGTTTTCTTGTAAAACCACCCTACCCCTTGAGATTTTCTATAAATAGAGGTGGAGGGGCAGCCCTCCACACTCATCCCTTGCTCTCATACACATGCCAAGATGTTATCTGGCTTCTCTCTCCCTCCCACGAAAAGAGTTTCGTAGAGCCGAAAGGCTGTCTGGGTTCCGGCAGGAACTAGTTCTGGACGGCGAAGCCCTGCCGGATAGGTGACACCGTATGTGTGCAACTCTATAGAGAGGTCGTAGTTTCGATCTTTGTGCCCGAGGGGCTGTTTGAGAGTGCCTCCCGAAGGGCTGTCCAAGTGACGGTCCGAGTTCTGTGAGTCCTCCCGAAGGGCTGTCCGAGTGACCGTCCGAGTTTCGAAGGTCCTCCCGAAGGGCTGTCCGCGACACCGTCCGGGGGACTGTTCGACCGCCTCCCGGAGGGCTGTCTGAGGGGCAGATGAGGGAGTACATCCTCGCGGTTGGGAGGTTGTAAATCCTAGCTGCGGGGATCTGCACCGCCGAACGTCATCGACTCTACTTCCGCTGCGCTACGAGTCGGTAACGAAAATGATCAAACCTTGTATGCAGTCTCCATAGTGGTCCTGGGCTGGTGCGTAGGTCGAAATTTTTTTGTTTTCTGCTGCGTTACCCTACAGTGGCATCATGAGCCGTGCTATGCGTAGATGCAGGTTGCGATCTAGAATACATAGAGATGTATGGGTGTTGCACAATATAATTAGGTAGTAGATGAGTTCTATTACTGAAAATTATTTGTGCGGGTAGCAGATGAAATCTGTTACCCGATGTTCTTGTTGCTTCCCTTGAATTTGCGTAGTCCTGATCTTGACAGCATTGTGGAATCTCACAAAGTTCTGGCAATCCGCGATCCTTTCATGCTGCTCCTGAGTATGCTGATTGACAGATCAACGAAGTGCTAACAGTTCTTTGGGTTCCACTTTAGTTAAAGAAAGATGGATGTTTCGCAGACGAAAGGGCAATGCAGGTATGATCTGCACGGGGGTCATGCGTATGACGAAGTTCAGTATGGGGCTCGAGATTTTATTATCTCGTGTTTCATACACCCCGCATTGTTAATCTAGCGACTTGGATTATCATACTTGATGATGGACGTTGGTAGCTTCGGTTTGTTTCGAAACCTTAGAAGCCACGAAAAACAAGTTTTTGCATGAACCGATTAGAGGCATCTAACTTGGTTTTGCAGGAGGGTTTGCATGTGCATTTGATGTGGTATAGCAGTGCTCATAATAATTTGATTATGTATGAGATGACTATATGATGTAAATTAATTAGCATGACCTGCGTGTCATGATTCGGCATGATGGCTGGAGCCATATGATTGCACTTTAAATGACCTGCGTGTCAAACTTGTGTAATGCACTTATTTTATTAGCTATAGAGATAGCAATATTATCTGGTGCATCGACAAGGTGGTGGCAATCTTCGCAAAGGTGAACACCGACGCGAATGCCGAAGACGAAGAAATACAAGACTTCCCCGTCAGAAAGGGCTATACCATATCATGCTATTATGAATTGCCTGAGATGTTTATCCCTTATGTTGCACCATTCTTGATTGCGCGGTAGTCGCTTTTATTAGGGTGATCTCTCACAAAAATATCAAGTAGTTAGTGTTCTCCCAATTGTAGCACCGTCACGGCACCTAACTTTTCGGGGTGCGCCGTGTCACACGGGTACGAACGATTAGGGAAGTGTGAGGCGGGTGAGTTGAGTCCTCGCAGCGAGATCACTTGGTTGTCTTGACGTTCAGGCATGACCGTCATGAGCTCGGAACACATGCATCGAAAGATGAACAAGAGTCACATAGAGATGTGATTGGCACGTTGGCCTACCGGTTGAGATTTTCGTCATCAGTGGTGTTACACCAATGGCGAACAATTGAAATGCGGATCTTGAATCACTCAAAATCAATTATGAGAGATATTGATTTGAGTGGGAGCGCACTGTAGAATTAATTCTTTTAATTTTCAGTGCAATTAATTTTGAACACTGTCTAAGTGTTATTTGCATAATAGTTGTAGAATAGTGGCTCGCGTTTCCACCTTCCCTATTAAATTTGAATAGCTGTTAAATATCTGGTTAAATCTTTACGGTTGGTAACGTAAAGTGAGGATTGTCCTCAAGAGTGCCGAGAAGGACTTTGTCCTATCGCATACTTTCGGTATTCTTTCGCTTATGCTATGGATCATGTGACTCTCGTCCTTCGATCCAAAAGCTAGAATTCCGTTTCAGTCAGGTGCAATACATTTGCTTCCATGAGACCCGAACTTCGAAAGTTTGGATAGTTATGTGATATTCATGGAATCTGAAAATCATTTTCAGAGACAGACAAAGGCTAAAAGATATGAGATATCCAAAGCAATGTTTGCTTGCAAACTATTAGTAAAAGAGTTTACTATGCATTAGACTGATAAGAGAGGGATCCAGTAGAACGCCTGTCATATGATGAAAGGTGAATAAAACAACAACTTAAAGAGAAAGGAAGTGTCCGAAGGGTGTTAGTGTGACTTACACACCTAGGAAGTCCGGGGCTAACGCCACTATTAAGTTGAGTGCTTCTTCTGAGAGTAGGAGAAATACTGAAAGTTAAACTGTTAGAAGTATAAAGGCAATAAGAAAGAAGACTGGAATATCCAGCTCATGTATGAATGTCATACAAGTTTTTGATGTATAGAAGGCTGGTCAAAGATATAGTTCTTGGGAATTATGATTAAATTGTTAATCACTAATTCTTGGGTATTGTGAGTTAATCACAAAGATACCCGCTCGATTGCTTTCTATTGCAACTCGATGTAAGAACTACTACGGCCTGAAAGACTAGCCAGGAATGAGGTTGAGATACACACATGGAACATAGTAAATGTTACTATACCTTCCATCGGTGTATTACCTATGTATTTACTTTCATAATTCATTTTAGAGTTTTACACTCTAGGCCTTTGCATAAGGTATCTTGCAAGAAGGTCGTTCATAAGAGAACTTTTTATGTTCGATGTTATGAATAACATAAGGGCCATACTTTCATTGAGAATGAGATGTATGTTATGAATAATGATATTAATATATTACCTCTGGATTTACTTTCATAATTCATTTTAGAGTTTTACACTCTAGCCCCTTGCACAATGTTGTTGCAAAAGGGTTGTTCATAAAAGAACAATTGTTGTTCAGTGTTATGAATAACATGAAGAGCCATGCTTCCATCTCGATGGGACGTATGTTATGAATATTGATGGTAATATGATACATCCATAACACTGACGCTAAATGTCATAAGACTAAAAGAATACCACACAAGTGTGGCACTGCATTTGGTCACATTGGAGAAACCCGCATGGAAAATTCCATTATGATGGATTTTTGAAGTCGTTTGATTTTGAATCACCTGACACTTGCAACTTTCCTCCGAAAAGTGAAGTGACTGAAATACCGTTCACAGGCCATAAGGAACGAGCAAAGAACTTATTGGTGATCATACATTTTGATGTATGTAGTCCGATAAATGTTGTTGCAAGTAGTGGATTTATCTATCTTCAGAAATGACTCAAGTAGATATATGGATATTTACTTGATGAGACGTAAGTCTGGATCTTTTGAAATCATTTGAAAGGTTTTCAAAATGAAGTAGAAGTTATTGTAACAAGAAAATTATGTTTCTACAATTCGATTGCAGAAAGAAATATTTGAGTTACAAGTTTAGCGAATGTCTGATGAGTTGTGAAAAGAGTTTCATAACTTACACCTCCCGGAACACCACTATGAGTGGAAAGCCCGTGAAGATGTAATCGAACCATTTATGACATGGTAAGATCAAAGATGACATAAATAAATTTGCCATTATACCTTTTAAAGAGTGATGCTTTAGAGACTGCGGCTTTTACACTGAAAAGAGCTTCATCAGGTCTGTTGAAATGACGCAATGGTATGGTACGCCCAACCATGTTATATCTTTTCTTAACATTTGGAATATGGGGCTTGTGTAAAAGGTTACAAACCTATTCCAAATCAGACAAGTGCTACTTTGTAGGTTATCCCAAGTCATTGGGTATTCCTCCCTCACTATACCGAGGCAAATAGGTTTGCCACAAAGAACGGTATGTTTTTTGAAGAAAATGGTTCTTTCAAAAAGGTGAGTGGGAGAATAATGCAACTCGATGAGATAAGCAGTATCTCCGTCATCAGGTCAAAGGAAAGAGACCTTGGAAGTAATTCCAGAGTTTCCTACTGCGACTGATACGGAAGTCTCTACAATAAAATGTATGGACTTCGGTCGAACTTGCAGCTGAACCATGTAGGCAAGGCTCGTGCAAACCTCTCAGGTGCGCAAACGAGATATTGTTGTTAGACAACAGTATACCTACGATACACAAGGAAGCGTTGATGGGCCCTGACTCCGGAATTGGCTAAATGCCAATACAATCCGAGATAGTTTCCATATAAGTGATTCAAGATTAAAACCTTGATACACCTTTCGGAAGACTTAGAGTCTGAAGAATATTTATGGAACTATAACTGATACGAATAAAAATGTTTTATCCATAAAGCTCGACTTGTTGCAATATACAAGTTCAAGGAGTTGACTACGATGAGGTTGCTTCACCGTAGCGATGCTTAAAGTCGGTTCGGGTTGAACTAGCAATTAATACATATTTCAATCATGAGATATGAAACAAGGATGAGGAAAGGATTTACATCTGATGGAAATAAAACCAAGGACTTGCATGTGATACAATCCAAGGTATTTTGTCAGTCCAAAGGATGCTAGTAAGTATGCAAACTTCAGAGTTCCAGTGATGAACAGAAGAGAGCAAAATGGAGTTGGAATCTTCGTGTTTTGATGAAATGGTCAAAAGGGTTTGACTTCATCAATGGGTAACGAAGATGCTTGTGATTCAAGAAAGTAAGTGGGAGCATAATAAAATTTCTGAAAACCTTGTGTGCTTGACACATTGTTAATTGGAATTAAAATTCTTGACACGAATTAGGACTTTATTTGAAAATAGTTTTTCAATGAAGTGCTTGGGCTAAATAGCCTTTATATTAGGCATGATGATCTATGGATATAGATATACCTAATGGGGCTAAGCAATAAATACATATTGACAAGATGCTAAAAACTTTTTAGCATTTAAAAACGTCAAAGAGTGATTCTTGCCGAAGTCACATGGAAAGAGATTTTGCAAGACTCGGTGTCCCAAAACACTGATGAGCAAAATACATGATGGAGACTCCACACACTCTTGTGTTTGGATTAATCACGTATTCCATGGTATGTAAAAACAACCAGATATGTCCAATACTCCCAAAGTTGTTGCGAGTATAGATACCAAAGTGATCAAAAGTACTGATCATAGGACAACAGTGAAAAAGGGTCATTGAGTACTATAGTAGCACTGATGACATGTTTTCTCGCAAGCAGAGATCATGAAGAGTTCGTTGTAAAAGGTTACATCGATACAGTCTTCATCCATGCTCCAAGCGATTTTCGATTTAAGTTAAGGGTTTTGTGCAATACACTATATGGTGGCACGGTAGTTGGAAATTGTTCCAAACAAGTTACTGTGGCGAATTCTATAACAGAGGCGAAGTATGTTGCCGCTTTTAAAAGCGACAAAGAAGATGTTGAATCATATAGTTCATTCATGAACTTAGTATGGTTCCAAGATGGCTTTTGTCAATGGGACACTACTGCAGGTAGTTGCTCCATAACTCAGTCTGAGGAATCCAGGTTCGACCTGTGATTCACATACATACAAAGCCAAGTCCACACAAAATATGAATTTTGTGAAAGCGTGAAAACGTGAGGATATGCAAAGATACACACGAATCTGAAGTCGTCAGATCCGTTGGACATCAGGCTATACCACAAGCGAAGCATATTTACACCGGTGTGCCACAGGTGTAAAGTGCATTAGCATTAACTAGATTATTGACTCTAGTGCAAGTGGGAGTCTGTAGGAGATATGCCCTAGAGGCAATAATAAATGTTATTATTTATCTCCGTGTTCATAATTAGGTTTATGTTCCATGCTATAACTGCTGTGGTTCCCGAGCCCGTATATCCATAAAGGCTCTGGGGAAAACCCATGTGCACGTGTGGAATAATAAACGATAAAATGTATTCCTAGTCATGCCTCTAAGACTAGCTCAAGTGTTGCATGATGATTATGTTTTCCCAATCATAGGCATGTCTATGCCAGCAATTTTGAGGGCACAATGTCAGGAAGGACATTTGTGTTGAATCGACCCGAATTGATGTTATGCTATGAGATACATTCGTCATGAGTTAATGGTTAATAACACAGAGATAGTTAACGTTTGCATGATTCCTCAGACCATGAGAGTATCGAGTTTCTTCATGCTTGATTCATGAACTTTGGGGTTTGTTAAACGTCATCCGTAAATGGATGGCTATTACGGCGGCTTACGGGTTCATGGGAAAGTATGTCAAGTAACTTGATAGCTCAAGATTGGGATTTGCTCCTCCGACGATGGAGAGATATCTCTGGGCCCTCTCGGTGTTACGGTATCCATCATCGTCTGGCCAGACACTTTGTGATTTGATCACAGGGATGCCGGAACACGGTAACGAGAAAAGAGAACAATACCGGTAACGAGGTAACTAGCATAGTGGACAAGTTGTTGATCCACGGGAATGCCAACATGTCTCACCTCGGGTATTTGTAACATATCGCGAAGCAACAGGAATAGCACACGACAACTGGAGGTTCACTCGAATATTCATTCGTGTGGGTATAGGGGTCAATATGGGTGTCCACGGCTCCGATGTTGATCATTGATCGGAAGGGGTTCCAGGTCATGTCTATACTTCACCGAACCTATAGGGTCACACGCTTAAGGGTCATCTATCTGCTGAATACTAGACAGGGAGTCTGAGAGAAAATCACCGAAAAAGTTTCGGAGACCGAAAAGTTTCGGACAGCGGAAAAGTTCCGCAGAGAGAGGTCACCGGATGAGTTCCGGTGAAACTGAAAAGTTGTTTCAGGGGATACCATTAAGTCAAAATGGTTTCGGCACATGCCTGATAATTACTGGAGGATGCCAGAATCATTCTGGAAACTTCTGGGAATTTTCTGGAAGAAAAACCGGAAATGTTCCGGGGCTGCCGGAACCGCTTCAGATGCTTTTCGCAGATGAAATCACTAAACTGGAATTGTTCCAGAACGCGTTGAAAATTATTTTAGTGGGTACTGGAAATGTTCTAAGCCCACATAAATATTTTCAGTTCGAACGGACGCTGAAAAATGTCGTCGTGAATAGTGAAAGTGCTTTTTGGAATTTTTTGGAAAGCCACCTTTTAGGGCTTTTGCTAAAGGCTTCTAGAAGGTGATGTGGATGGATGAGGGCTCCCATGGGGGGGCCCCTCCTAGGTGTGGCTGGCCACATGGGGACTCCTCCTTGGAGCCCCCTCTTGTGCCTTGGTTTCACATTTGGGTCCTTGTGGAAGGACTTCATCCATGTGCTTTTTGGGTTTTCTTGTAAAACCACCCTACCCCTTGGGATTTCCTATAAATAGAGGTGGAGGGGCAGCCCTCCACACTCATCCCTTGCTCTCATACACATGCCAAGATGTTATCTGGCTTCTCTCTCCCTCCCACGAAAAGAGTTTCGTAGAGCCGAAAGGCTGTCTGGGTTCCGGCAGGAACTAGTTCTGGACGGCGAAGCCCTGCCAGATAGGTGACACCGTATGTGTGCAACTCTGTAGAGAGGTCGTAGTTTCGATCTTTGTGCCCGAGGGGCTGTTTGAGAGTGCCTCCCGAAGGGCTGTCCAAGTGACGGTCCGAGTTCTGTGAGTCCTCCCGAAGGGCTGTCCGAGTGACCGTCCGAGTTTCGAAGGTCCTCCCGAAGGGCTGTCCGCGACACCGTCCGGGGGACTGTTCGACCGCCTCCCGGAGGGCTGTCCGAGGGGCAGATGAGGGAGTACATCCTCGCGGTTGGGAGGTTGTAAATCCTACCTGCGGGGATCTGCACCGCCGATCGTCATCGACTCTACTTCCGCTGCGCTACGAGTCGGTAACGAAAATGATCAAACCTTGTATGCAGTCTCCATAGTGGTCCTGGGCTGGTGCGTAGGTCGGAAATTTTTTGTTTTCTGCTGCGTTACCCTACATCAACATCTTCAACAAACAATCAATCATGGCATGACCTGCAAACTGGCATGACACGCCAGGTGAGTACTTTGAATGTACTCGCAAGCTCACAACAAACATCAGCATTAAGGCAAGACAACATCACAGCAATCAAGATTAAGTTAAGATTTATTGTTACCGAAGGAATGGTTGAAATGAGCAATAACAGGCTACTCTCCCAGCATTCTGGTGACCAACTCATGATCACTCCAAGAACATCCAACGATCATCCTCGAGATCGTTACCAAGACTTGCCCATGGCATACTGTCCAACTGTTACCAAACTCAGATGAGTTCTCCCATCATTACTGTCATTAAAACGGTTGATCTCCTATAGAGGTCTGGACGGGCTGTCCAATACCGTGGACACGGCTATTCGAATAGATTTAACACTCTGCAGAGGTTGTACACTTTACCCACACCACGGAACTCATGGCTTCGTGCTCCCATTCGGGTGGACCAACGACGTTCCGACGAAACCTGTCTGACCCGTGACTCTTCCATCGTACCACCGGCCATCACACTCCCTCTTGGAGTCAAGCCCTGGGTGGCCCCGTGTCCTCAAGACACCTGACAGCGTCCTGGCCGAACAAATTGTCCCAAACGGGGACCTGGATCCAATAACTCAACTGGGCTCACAGGGTTATCGCCGCCTACCGGGCCAGGGTAGCGCGCGCATAACCCTCCCTCTTTGGAGGTACCGGTGGAAGAGCATGCGATCAGACCAAGTCAAGGCCGTCCCATACCGGCAAATGTGGCTGCACGAATAAGCCCGGACAGGTGACTCTCGATCAACCAACTAAGTTCACTTATTACCAGGTTGTTTCATCAAGTTAACTTAGTTGGTCAAATTAAGCATCTTATCCCCGAACAATCTTTCTGTCACAGCTGATACTCCGATATCATAGTAATCCAATAACCGGCATGCTTAGGCTACTGCTACTAGTTCATATCCACAAGTTACCGGATGAAGCTCAACATAATCATAGACAGTAATCTCAACATCATATCCTCAACGAGTGGGGAAACTACTAGTCATTAACAATCCGGTATTCAACATCTACTCATGCATGTCATAATCCAATCCATGCTACCGATAACATTCTTGCTATTAAAGTAATTAATTAAACTATGATATTGCATTGCAATTATGCAGATGAGGGTTGTGGCTTGCCTGGGGATGAAGGAGTCATCGGAATGAAGTGCGAAAATGTCACGGGGACGAATGCCGGAAACAGTTCTCTCTCGGAGGGGCTGTTTACGGCCAAGGGCAAAATGGTCATTTTCACAGTAGGACCACATAGTGAAAATGATACCAACACGACGGGCTTGACGAGACGAAGACGTGGGCGTTGGATTCACCTCGATCGGAGTCTCGGGCAAAAAGTTATAGCCGTTTGAAGTCCAGGGACCAATCTGCAAAAAGTTTATTTACAGACAAGCCCCTGGCGGCTAGAACTGAAAGCGCCTTCGGCAGAGTACGTTTTCTGAAAGAGAAAACGTAAACATGGCTGCAGTAGAAAGAAATACGTTTTCAGCATTCTGAAAGCGTATTCGAAGAAAATGCGTCTCCACTTATAGCGCGGGCCCGGGCGTTGACCTCGGCGTGCGGCTGACGGGTGGGGTCGCTGGGTGGTGGGGCCCGCCTGGCCTAGTCGTCTCCTTCCTCCTCGCGCTGGCCCGACCGAAGCAGAGGAGGGGCAGGGGAGGGGCGGCGCCGGCGGTGGTCTGGGCAGCTCAGGCCGTCTTCGGTCGAGCGGAAGGCACAGGCGGACTCGGGCGGCTGCGCCGAGCTCATCCAGAGGAAGGGTCGGCGCCGGGGAAGAGAGGAGGGACCGCGGCAGCAGGCAACAGAGGCTCGGCAGCAGCGGCCGGACCTAGGCAGCGGCGGCCACAGGGGCTCCAGCGGCGTGATGTGGTGGTGGGGAGGATCTCCGGTGAGTGGGGGACCTTGTGGAGAGGTCAGGGAGGAGAGGAGGGGTCGGTCTAGCTCAAATTTGAGCCGGAGGAGGGCGGCGTCCATGGCGGTCAATAGAGGCAAGGAGGGCGGCTTGAGCTCCGGGGAGAGGACGGGGAGGCGTAGGGGAACGAGGTGGAGCTGGTGGTGAGCTCGGAAAGGCTCGGGGCAGCCTATAAATAGCCGGACGGCGCAGGGCTCGGCCACGGCCACGGCGAAGCATGCCGGAGCTTCGGGAGAGCTCATGGAGGAGGGGAGAGACGACCAGAGAGATCGGAGAGAAGCTGAGAAGGCTCGGGAGCGCTCAGGAGGGCTCAGGCGAGCTCGGGAAGGCTCGAGACGGAGAAAACGCCAACGGCGGCTACGGGCAGAATAGGGTGGAGCTCGTCGCGGAGCGGCGAGGATGGGACTGGAGGGGGAAAGAGGTCTGCGGAGAAGAAGACAGCGAGGGAGAGCTGTGGGACAAGACTAATCGCGCGGATACGACGATTAGAAGAGGGGCCCGAGCAAGAAGTCGCGCAGCTCGCGTCCACGGCGCGCCAGGGCGGCGGTCACCGCGTGGACACGGCGATGCCACATGTCCTGGTCAACCCCACCATGTCAAATCGATCAGTCATTCAACAAATGAGGTCAAGGAGGAAATAACCAAGCATAGTGGCACTCGAGGTGACCACAGCTAGCAGGTTTACTCAGGTACAGCAAGGTGTTTGAGACTTGGAGAGGAAGATGGAGCAGGGAGTAGACTATGGTTTTTGGCATGGTGTGATCACATGCTAAGAGGATCATGTCTGCAAATTTGCAGCCCATTTGGATGAAGATACATAGCACTTGCAGTTCAAAGGGCTCTACTGACCAGATTTGCAAAGTATGAAGTAGCACTCACATACTTCATTGGATTGAGCTGAAATTTGGCAAGGAAGGGTTATTTGGACATATGAAGATGCTGTAAAAATTTCATACCAAATGGACAAGCCATAATGGTACTTGCTTCACAAGCATCCTCTTTGTCCAGAAACTTGGAATAATTTTTGAGGAAAATTGGGAAGATGAATTGAGCCCAAATTTGGTGGAGAAGTTAGATATGGGTAGAAGCATGTTCTGGAAATTATTCATGAATTATGGAGCAATAAAAATTATAGTTGCTTCACAACCCATAATAATTACCAGAAACAAAGATTTGATACTGTGATCACATAGATGATTGGATAAGGTTGAAACTTGGTGGAGAGTCATGATTTGGGAATATATGAAGATTCTTGCAAACTTTCAACTCATTTGGATACTCCTAGCTAGCACTTGCTTCACAAAGATTCCAGTTGACCAGAAACTTTGGAAATTAGCCAAGAGAGTTTTAATATCCAAATAAAGTTGAATTTTGGCATGTGGCGATGATATGGATAGGAAAGAATGCCCAAAAAGTTTGAGAGCAAGTGGGCCAATATAAAGGGTACTTGCTTCTCAATCTGACAACTGGAGCAGAATCAGAAAAGGAATATTTGTGAATTATTTTTGGACATGGCAAGGAATATTTTGACATATCTGGATAAGATATGTCCCAAAGGATTTATGAGAATTATTTGGGAATTTTGGGAATGATAGAAATATGAGTTGCTTCACAACTCAGAGCTGACAGGATTATTCCTTTAATAGAAAAAGGAATATTCCCAAGAAAAGAATATTGGGATTGGTCCAAGATGGAAATGACAAGGTCTTGGGATGATTTTGAGGTTGGCAAGCCACTTGGGAGAGGAATCAAGGGTGATCTCTCCAGGTTTCAGGACTACTAGGCCACGAAAAAGCAAATCCAGACCAAAATAAAAAGGAAAAAAGAAATGGGCAAAATCCAGGGTGTCACAGCTAACGCACACAGTGCGCTTGGTTGACAGGCGCAGTGCGGCTATTCTGTTTTCCAAACCCTAGCACGCACGCAACCCCAGAGCCACACCCCTAAGATAGACAGGGGGGCGACGGGGTGTGACGACCCCACGGAGCCTGATTTAAAAAAAGAGAGGAAAGTTGTGCTGAAAAAAGAACTTAGCCATGATGCAGTTCAGTTATACACATGAATGCAGTGCCATTCTGCAAAAAAAAAAGTTTTTGTACAGATGGAAAAAACAGGTGAAAAAACAAACACCTACAAAAAACGGCGCGGGAGCAAAAAAACAAAAACCACACGTAAAAACAAAAAAAAAAATATATATATATACTGTATTATTTATATAAAATAAAACACACACAGTTTCGTCCATATACGCTTCTGCAAAAAGTAGACGATACACAAGGACAAAAAAAATATAGTCTTTTCATACATTATCTACCTTAGACAGCACACAGTACACACCATAAACCCTAGTTCTTGTCCATACACAGGCCTTTAACCAGAAAAATATGCCAAATGACTGTTACTGCGACTGCGACTGCGACAGGGAAGTAAGCCCGAGGCTTGCAATCAGATCTCGTAGCTCAGGAGGCATGTCTTCATAATACAACATGTTCAAAGGATTGAATAGCAGCTGGAAAATGTACTCCGCCTTCCAATCTTCAATAGTAGGCTGAAAAAAATTAAAAAATGCAGATCAGTGATTAAAGAAAATGTTGTCGTAAGAACAAGTGAAAAAAATCAAAATAAAAATAGTAACAAAAAAGAAGAAACAAAGAAGGTATTACATCGGATTTGACAATTTTGTCGACTAGATGGAGGCCGTCATACACCTGTGTCAACCTCAGAACATAGATTCCACACTCGTTTGGTCCCTGCGCTGGCACGGCCGGGTAAGAGGGCTTCTCTGCCAATTTAACCCGGTCAGGGTGATTCTTAGATTTATACAACTTTTCACCATAAATCGCCTTCCGCAGCTGAGTCATCCTCCTCATCTGGCAAAAAGGCAGCACAAAGTAATAAACACACGTCACAGATCAATAACTATCAGACGAAGCAAAAAATACAAAGTTCTTGTCAACGTCTAGACAGTCCCTCTTTTAAATGCATGTGAGGTCATTTCTTTTTATCACTCTTTTACACAGATTGGGTGTGTGGGAGAAAATGCAGTTCTGTGTCGCATATATTGCAGTGCACTATATTAACAAGTGTGGTTCTATGTGTACTAACAATGCACGTGCAGTTTAAAAAATATATGCAGTAGGAGAAACACAAAAAAGCTTTGCACTTGGCTAAAAAAAAATGATATACCACTTCAGTGCAATCTGAGTGGTAGTCAGTCCTGCGCCACTTTGTCGTTAAATCAGGATGGCCAGTGTACTTCCTGGTGTCATGGATATTAATGGTCTGGCGATGCTGGTTCATCGTGTATAAGGCATAATGACTATCCTTGGAGCGCGGCATCATAATCTGTCGCATCAAAAAACAAATGAAAATGAAAGTTCAGTCGACACGTAGCATTAGGACCACTGTTTCAAATAACTATAAAAAGAAATGCAACAAACAAGAAAATAAATGACGGAAAACAATGGCCTTACCAGTTTTGCGTCCAACAGGTTTTCGTCGCCAACAAAAACCTTGAACTGCTTATCCTTCATCATCTTTCTTCACATAGGTTTCCATTTGAAGAACATACTGCATAGAAAAAGAACAAAATAGGACATGAAAAAAAGAATAAAACATGCATGCACGCATGGACATAAAAAATTCAGTACAAGAGAAAAAAATGCACCAAAGCAAAAAAAAAACATGATAGCAGACACATTTACCGTGATAAATAAAGGTGAAAGTAGCACACGTTCACCAGAACGATAAACTAAACTCATTTCAGGGTCTTGCTTCCAGTACTTAATGACAAACTCCATGAGATACGAGTCCATGCAAGCTCCTTTGCCAAATGTATTATAGATATAGTCAACTTTGACTATTTCGACATCACCAAAAGAATTATTCACCATCAAGAACGCGTTACTGCAGTAAACATACAAAGATGGGATCAATAAAATAAAGTTAAAAACAAAACACACAAAAAGGATGAAGGGCACACACATAAAACTTACTCATTGTATTTGGTTACAAAATCTTGGCTGAGAACGAGATCCTTTATTATCGTCACCTCATCAATATATTTGAACCTCGGAGGCTTCAATTTCTCTAAAGAGCCTCTCAACTTAAAAGCCCTCTCACCTGCCCTCTTGTTCGAAAATACTTCAGCCTCATCTGCAGGAGGACGATTGATTGCTGCACTCCTAGTCCTAGTGACACGTGGCACCGGCGTAACAAAATCATCATCATCAACATCAACTACCTCATGAGGAGAGCCGGGGCGAGCAACCTTTCCACAACCAGGTCCAGGTCCAGATACCGCATCTGTGTTCAAAACATCTCCAGCAGAAGTACCAGAATTCTCTGGAGAGATTTTAATGGCACAATCCTCCATAACTACCTCAGAACCCTGTGACTCAAACAATGTTGTACAACCTCCATGAAGACCCCCATCAAAACCTGATAACGAGGAGAAAAAACATGGGAACACTCAGCCCAAATACAAAACCAAAAACATTAAATGCATCTCAATAATATAAAAAAATGCAGTTCACTAAAGAAAAGAATGCAGCCCACTTGTTTAGAACAATGCAGCCCACTTGTATAGAACAATGCAGCCCACTTGTATAGAACAATGCAGCCCACTTATATAGAACAATGCAGCTCATTTGTCTAGAATAATGCAGCTCACTTGTCTACAACAAATGCAGCTCACTTACACAACAAATATATAGCCATCCACTGTAAATCATGCATTTCACTAAACACATTAGTAAAAAAAAAGACCTTAAGAAGAGGAAGCAAGCAGTAGACAAAAAAAGTAAGAGAAATAAAGAAGTTCAGTAAAACAACCTTTATCTGCAAAAATTAAAAGTGACGATAACTCAAGGCAGCACTTTGTCGATGTGAGCCAACTATATAGCATGGCCTTTCTCATGTAGCCAATGTGCTCCACCCCAAACTGAGCAACTCGAACACCATCCCAAGTCTGCAAGAATTGAAACATATATAATCCACAATCATGCCTGCAATAAAAGAACAAAAAACATCAGTTTCACATAATGAAATATAAAAAAACAGTTGAGCAGTATGGTGGAGAGGGGCTGTAAGGAACATACCCATTTGGCTGAATTGGGACAACAACATGTTTCAACACAAATCCATCAAGTGTAGGAGGATTTAGCGGCTCATCAGAACTTGAGCTACCTTCTTTCCATGCACGCTTGATATTTTTAACCATCCTCCTAAAAATCATGTTCACTTCAGAGCTGCCAGGTTTATTGAGCGAGTCAAGAAATTCAAACCGCCTTTCTTTCACATTTAAGGCAACTACACAATAATGACCAACGCCATCCCTCGTCTCTGGCGGATCAAATGTTGCAAATAGGACCTGTTGGAAGTAAATAAATAAATAAAAGTATTACAAGAACAAGAAACAGAACACTATAATAACCAACACACAAAAAATGGTCTTCGACACATAAAAACGTTACTCACCATATCTTTTTTATCAACACGCTCCTCGGATTTTGAAGAGAATATCAATTTAACACTCCTGCCTACACTACCACCATGCCAAATACTTGTGTGCCAAAACAAAACCAAACAAAGAAATAGTGCTCAAGCAAACAGGTCATCACACAAAATCAGAAAAGAAATCAAAAAACAAAACAATTTTTTTTGCATACTTACACAAATATGGTACGGGACAACCATCGTCGGAGATCCCTTAAACTTATCTACCAGCAAAGAAACCCCGAGATCTACAAGGCCTGTAGTGAGCATCCCTTTATCCCAAAAAGATTGACCAACTTCGCCAATGGTAATATCAGCCACCTCAGTTTTAAAAGCAATCATGTCCCTGAATTTTTTATGAAAAACTGAAACATAAGATACTACAAAAATAACAAGAACGAGAAAGGGTAAAGACTAAAATTAGAAAATACATTTGAACAAAACAATTTTTAAAAAGCCATACTTCTTCTTTTTGTCCCTCCGAGTCCTCGTAACAGCAGTGTACAACTCATTGTATCTTTTCAGAAGAGCTGGATAAATGCTCGACGGTGTCACAACAGGAAGTTCATCATCTATAATAAAAAAGATGAAGTTCACTTATCCAAAAAATGAAGTTCAATATTAAGATAAGGAAATTCTGCTAGCTATTTTGAAAATACCAACAAAAGATGAAGTTTCACTTATCATTAAACATCTAATGCAGCTACCATAGTAATTAAAAAAATGAATGAGAACAACTTCAACTTCACTGTTCGAAACAAAACTCTTGCCTTCAGTGTCAGAGTCTTCATGCTGTTGTTCTTCAGAGCTGACTAAAACATTTACTTGGCTAGGTTGCGACGAAACCACCACAGCCTCACTGGACTGCCCTACTGTAGCAACATCAGCATTCTCTGGATTTACAACAGTCTGGTCAACCGCAATGTCCTTAGATACTTCAGCTACATGAGGCTCCACTCTGAATACATCAGGAACATCGTTGGGCGTCAGACAAACAGGAGAAGCAGCAACTCTACCAGCAGGAACGACATTCTCTAGCGGCTTTTCAATGCCAACATCAGAATCTTCGTGCCGACTAGGGGAAACAGCATCGTGGGATTCCTGAACTACAGAAGGTTCTACACTGTCGACGGCAACCGGTACAGAAGCATCAACACTTCCACCACCAGCAACAGCACAATCCCCCTGGTTCACATCAACATGAACTTCTACGTTTTCATCTCCAGGCTGTAAAAAGTTTAAAAAAGACACAATGACACAAATGAGCGAGGGGATAATTAACACAACAACACACAGTTCACTTATGTCAAAGACTACAGTCCACATATGTAAAACAACTGCAGTTCACTTATGTCAAACACTGCAGCCCACACATGTCAAAGAACTGCAGTCCATATATGTAAAAAGAAATACAGTTCACTTATGTCAAACACTGCAGCCCACATATGCAAAAAAGAACTGCAGTTCAGTTCTGTTAAATACTGAAGCTTACATATGTAAAAGACTGTAGCCCACATATGCGAAAAGAACTGCAGTTCACATCTGTCAAAGACTGAAGCTCACACATGTAAAACTATGCAGCTCACATATGTAAAAGAAATGCATATGAGTGAATAGAACAGCGTACGTCAAGCTTATAACAACAACAAAAAATTAGATTACAACCCACTAACAGAAAAAGTAATTCCACTAAACCTTATCAGCTACAACATCCGGAGGGGACGATGCATCAGCCAAGTCCTCATCCTTCTCAGAGCCATCGTAGGAATCTTTGTGCACATCACAAGCAGCAACTCCAGTCTACGTGCATAGAACAAACCAAAAAGGAAATAAGATGGTAATGACCAAAAAAGAAAAAAAAAACTTCAACTATGCACAAGCAGTACACATTTTACAATCGTGAGGTACACAAAAAATACAATAAAATGGAAAGCAAAAAATGCAAGTTCAAGAAGAGAGGCACATGGCAGAACATGCATGGCAGAAGTACTTGTACCTGACCAATTCCATCGTCCCTAGATCCATGGATACCAGAAGATTCCACTCCAGCCTATGACAAAAAACAAATAGTGAGGAGCAGTCCACATAATACACGAAAGAGGTTCAAAACCACAAAAAAACTAGAATGTACATTATCAGCGTCGGCGCCAGCGTCCTGACGGTTCATTTCATCCAAAATGTGCTCAACATCCTTCTCATACCGAGCGCATTTTTCTTCCTGTGAATGTTTCAACTGAGCATACGAAGACCGAATATTCGTCACTGCAATCTTCAGACTTTCAACCACGCCACAATCAAAATTGTGAGTAGCAACAATATCTTCATCTCATGGGCCATGGCCAGTAGGGAAAAAACCAGCAACTGTCCTCAACCTGTCACCAGAGGTTGGCAAATCTTCAGTTAACTTCAAAACCTTCAGAAGAAGCTCATCAATCTCCTCATGTTTTTTTCCGCCAACAAATGTCTGTTTAGGAGAGCTTCTATTATCAAACATCCGACGAGCCGTGAAACCACGAGTAGGCGGCGCCTCATCATCACAGGCAGGAAGCTGGCTACAGATAGGCTCATAAAACCTAGCATGAGTGCTAGGCCCCGCATTAGAGCCGCCACATAGCACTGCAGTAGGACGGTTGTACACAATATCACCTGACACCTTCCACTGCAAAAAAAAGACAAAAGGGAAGAGAAGTACACATGTGAATACTAGAAAGTTCAGATTTATAATGACTGCACTTTAAAAAAAAACTCTGATCCTAAAAACTCAGATGCACTAACCGGCAGCTTCCCAAATTTGTAAGTTTCCAAATAAATCTTTCCCTTGACAAGCATATCCTCATTGTATAACTTCATCAGGTCCTTGGTCGATAGGTATGACACGCGTGGCGTCAACGTGTGCATAACTGAAAATTTGCGAAGCTTCAAGCAATCAAGATACATAATCAAGGGGACAATGGCACAACCCTCTGCACAATTCTGCTTGCTGCCTTCTGTTTGCCACTTCACCACAGCTGCCTGCAGCTCATCAACAACAAGCTGACAAAAGTCCATCTGCGCCATAGCCGCATAATCCATGTTCTCAACCATGGCAGCAACCCTGCCCAAACGAACTGCAGGCCTGGGGCACAGCAAATTCTGATAAAGTATCAGGAAGAACACCTTGACAGCAAGATCAACCATCACATGATCATCTTCCTGCACCAACAACTCCAGCTTCTGAAGCAAGTCCTTGACACCTATACTTTTTGAACGGTCAAAGCCAAGCTCATCCTCGAGGGCAGTCAACGAGTCATCATGGCCACTGGTAGCAGGCATGGGTGCAGTGTGATGTCCCATAGGTAAACCAAAAATATGATGAACTGCATCACCATTGATTCGAAGAACCCTGCCATTCCCAAAGTCCATTTTCATTGTGGCAGGGTCAATCATTCCCATTAGATAGCACATAAGAATGCGTGACACATTTTTCTTTACTGTCAGTTCGAAGACAACACCGAATCCAGCATCCTGAACACGACTATAGTGTGCTTCTTTCAATAAAGCAGCAGCTTTGCAAACAGTGGGGAGCGACAAACGTACGGTCTTGTTAAATCAAGCATCATCTCCCTCGGCATCATCTTTAGTTGCATTGCTCTTACTAGACTTCTTCCTCTGTGTAAAGGGAAATGCAGTCCACATTAGAAGATTAGCCATAAAAAGAGACAAAAAAAACATAGATAGAATAATAATGAAGGAAACAAATGCAGTCCACTTCAACAAACCTTTGGAACAACACCCGCCTCCCCACCAGAGTCAGCACCAACACCTTCATCGCCATCATCGCAGGGACGCTTGGGTTGACTCTTAGATGAACCACAATCTTTGCGTCTACCAGTCTGAGCATCCCTCACAAAATCAGCAAGCACAAAGTCGTCATCGTCAGAGTTGGGACCTTCACTGACATGTGGTCGCTTGCGCTGAGGATCCTTTGCACCAGCTTCAGCAGTTCTCTTACCAAGATTCTTGTTCATGCAAGCAACACATGGACTCCGCCGAGGAGTGCCACCTTCCTCAGCAACAGAACTCAGTCTCTTCTTCTGCAAAGCAGGCTGCTTGACTTTGACAAATTTGGCACCCTTGGCACCATCTGCAGCTCTCCTCTGCTTCTCCTTCTCCGCATACTCTTTTGAGTCACTTTCAAACCTCAACTTCTTGCTTTGCTTCAATTCATATGCACGAAGTTGTTCCGAGACCATCCACTCCTGTGTAACTTCCTCTGTACCATCAACAGACTGTGATTGTGTTTCAAACAAGACGGAACGTCTCTGGTCAAAGTTCACACCAACGTCACCCTCTGCAAAATATTGAGTAACCTCCTCAAACCCAGGCGCCCCAGCATGAAAAACAGACACTGCGTCAAAATGAAGTTTAACTATGGTCATTAAAAAGTGCACAAAAAGAACAAATGCAGTACACTTATACATATAAATGCAGTGCTGCAATCATAAGCTAAATAAAAATTAATGCAGTTCATATATCAATGTAATGGAGTACACACATATGTATACAAAAAACCTGAATAAAACAACAATGCAGTTCACACATACATAAAGTGGAGTTCAAATATACATATACATGCAGTGCTGCATACACTAACTTCACAGTTTGTTTCCAAAAAAATGCCGGACTAGATACAGCAAGGCAACACCAATTTGTACAACAACAAGTAAGCAGCATACACAAAATAAACAAAGCATTCACATCAAAAAATAGCAGATATTTATAAGAACAATCCATTTCAAAACTCACAGGACACATATGAAATTTACAACAGAAATAGGGATACAACCAAATTGGCAAATTAAAAATAAGAAAAAAAACAAACACATACCAGAAGGAGGGGCCACACTTATGGGAGAAGATTCAATTGGTGAATTCACTTGATGTCCTGCCTCACCACCATGATCCTTACCACCAGGACAATGAGAGCCAATTGGTGTATCATTATGACCACTGCAATCACCTACTGGATTCAATAAAAAATAGAAACATAAATTACAAAACATCACATGACAAATAATGCAAAGCAACGCTGACAACTAACACAACATAAACAAATCTGCATGATGAACTAGGAAACTAGATAAACATCACAGAAAATAAACAAGGCCAAAGTAAGCAGTCCACATACCTTGAACTCCTCCTTCTACTCTGCTTGGCGAAGACATGGTGTTTGCCTGCAGCACAAGGACGAAGTGACAGATATCAGCAACAAAATCGACGAAATCTGACGAAACCCTAGATGCACCTTGCTCTGCCTACAAAGCACACACGAGTACCGACTTCAAATCGAGATCAAATCGCCTGCTTACGGAAAAAAATACATAAGCAAAAAAGGTAACAGCCACTACGAAAATCACAAAACTAGACGAGGGGACAATCAAGACCGAGGGCATGGGAAACGTACCACAAAAAGGGGATGAACGGCGGCGGTGGGGGGAGGGGGCGGGAACGGACGGGAAAGGGCTGCGGGAGCGGAGCGAGAAGGGCTGGTGGAGCAGACGGGAACGTGGAATGCAGGAATAAGGACCTCTTGAGGAAGGCGGTTCTGCGGGCGACGAAGGTTGCTGCGGGCGACGGCGGTTTTGCTCGAGGGAGAGATGCTTCGGGAGCCTCTGCAAGAGAGGAGAGAGGTTTCTTCTCGGTCTCTCCCTATGAGCGGAGCAGTGGGATCGCCTGGGAGGGCCACGTGCGAGGCCCACGTGGGAAAGAGTTACATAAAATGGGCCGGCCCAAAATGGCCCGGCTAAATAAGACGGACCAGATCAAAACGAACAAGTTAGTACCAGATGCAGTTCGCTGTGAAGAACAATGAAGTTCAGACAGTCAAACTAATAAATACATGCAGTTCGTAAAAAAGTTAAATTCGAAAAACAACGCGCGTGTTAAGATAACGCGTCCGAAAAAAAAGTCTACCTTCAAATAAGTGCCACAAAAAAATGGGGGGAGGGCCAACCCCCCCTCCCGTGCCAGGGGCTGCAGCAAGTACACGCAAAAACAGATGCAGTACGCAGCTCTAGAAAATGCAGTGCATTTGGTTAGACGAAGCAGTGCGGTATCATAAGCAATACAATTTCGGAATACATACATGTATACATACATGGTCTAGTTCACAACGAAATACTCATAAATTGCGGAATATACTGCACTTTTTTCCAAGGGCTGCAGCAAGTACACGCAAAAACAGGTGCAGTACGCACCTATAGACAAATGCAGTGCTTTTTGTTAGACGAAGCAGTGCGGTATCATAAGCAATGCAGTTTCGGGAACACGTACGATATATATAAACGTGACAAATGCCCGTTCGCACAGAACGTGGTGGTTAACAAATTTTACTGATGAAAAATAAAATAAAACCACGTTCGTAGACAACCGCCCAATCCGAGCGGTTCCATCGCCACAAACTTACGATCACAGACGCAACCCCAACCCACTATCTGCACAACCGCATCGTCAGCGAGATCATGCAGTTCATCCGCTGCGGCCATCCCCCCCCTTAAATTCAGACCCCTTGCAAAGGCCTTCTCATCCACAACAACACAAGTATCCATTGCGATGCCACCAAATAGCTCCATCACATCAATCTCCACAGAAGTCACCAAGCCCTACTGCCGGCGATGGCGTTCTCCGACGAGTACAGGGACGTGGAGGCCCATGGCAACACCAAGTTGCACATCATCCACACCAACGACAAGAAGCAGATGGCGACCTCCCTCAAGCAGTACGAGCGCCATCTCAGACTCCAGCGCCACAAGATCGTCGGGATTGATCTCGAGTACAACAACGAGCCTGACGCGATGCAGAAACCCGCCCTCGTCCAACTCTCTGTCGGCAAGACTCAGCCGGTGCTGCTCTTCCAACTGAGCGCCGCTGAAAGGTGCACCGTCTTCGACAACTTCCTCGCCGACCCCAGGTACACATTTGCTGGCTTCTTCATTGGCGGTGACAAAACCAGGCTAGAGCGCGTCAATCTGGAGGTCGCCAACTTCATCGACATCCAGAAGGAATGGAGGGTGCCCGAGGCCACCAAGGAGTTAGACTCCCTTGCGGACGTCGCCGGCATGCTCATCGACGACTACTACAACAACATGAAGAAGAAGATCACCGACGAAGAACACAGGTGCTGGGCCACCCTGCCTCTGTCCTTGAGGCACATCGGGTACGCGGCAAAGGACGCCTACGCAGCGTATGAGATATGGAATCGCATCACCCTCACCCAGGACGGGCTTCGCCGTGCAAAGCTAGAGAAGGAGGAGCCCCCCAAGAAGCGCGCTAGGAGCAGCTGGGGAGACTCTACCTGGTGAAGAAGCAGACGGTGCCGGCCAAGAGCCAACATTGCTCGCGTCGTTTTAGATTTATCATCAAATTTGCTTTCTGTTGTTTGCTTATGTATCGTTAGTTTGCTTGTGATCGTTTGCTTTTGCTGAACTTAGTTTGCTTGTCATACATAATGGCTTGTAATGATGAACTTTGCTTATGTTATGAAGAACTTTATTTCACTTACAAAACTAGAGTTCAATATTAGAACATAATGTAGTGCACATAAAGTATGTGATTCGAGCAGTGCACAAAACGGACGAAGATGCAGTGCACAAATAGGATGTATGCAGTGCAAAATGTGGGCACATGCAGTACGGTATTCTGATGAATGAGGTACACACAGAACTAACAAAGCAGTGCACACCGTATATTAGAAAAGAATACGTAAAAGGAAAAACACAAAAAAAATGCGACCAGCATGCAGTGCACAAAAATGCACCTGCATATGTAGTGCGGAATGTGTGCACATGCAGTACACAAACCTGATGAATGCAGTGCAAAATGATTTACTAAGCAGTGCATGCCCTATATCAGAAAAATACGTAAGAGGAAAAAATAAAAAAAATTGACCACCCAGGTGCAACCAGGCCCCAGTCAGTCTCGTAGTAAGTCTGCGCCCACAGTAGGCGAGTCCATTCTGAGCCACGATGCATGGGGCCGGGCACACATGGGCCACAGGTCAGAGAGGATAGAGCAGCGAGCGCCGTGTATAAGCGCCCAAATAAGTAACCAGAGGAGTTCAAGACCGCTGCCTTGCCAGGGCTTATAAACAGGTCCGGCGCGCTCTCAGCGGACGAGGTGGGACTAAACATTAGCGCGCACACACAGCGCACCGGGAACCAGCCGTGCTGACAGGCCTACTTGGGCCGAATGCGTTTTCACTCCCCAAACACAGGCCCAACACGCAAAAGAGAGGCCGCTGAAAATTAAAAAAATATTCCCACATACCACGAAAAACCACGGCCCAATAAAAATATAAACAATAACTAGAAAAATAGGAAATAACTAAACCGATTCCTAAACCTAAACCGTAGGCCATCTGGCTATCCCTTGCGGAGCTCCTAACCGGCGCTCTCAGTGCCGGCTCTTCCTCCTGGCGCCCGAAGGCGATGCGACTGGGCCAGCCCACGAACATGCACCAGCGCAAACGCGTGCAAAAAGAGAAAAAAAAATGGTCCTTCTGCGAAATCAAACTCATGCCCTCACCTCCGATACGTGGTTTGTTGACCACTACACCAACTGGGCACTTGTGAAATATTATAGCGTGATAGTATATAAGTACGAAGAACTGTAGCCACACTATTTATTGCACGTACATTGCTAGGTAATTTTTTGAATTATTTGAAAAAAAATTAGAAAACATGATTTCTTTTGACAAAAACATGAACAAAATTCAAAAGTCCACAGATTTTAAAAGAATCACGAATTAGAAAAAAGTTCATGTATTCAAAAAGTTCATGAATTCAAAAAAGTTCATGAAAATTGAAAAAAGTTCATCGGTTCTAAAAAAAAGTTCACAAAAACAGAAAAAAGTTCATCGATTCTCAAAAAGAGTTCGTCGATTTTGAAAAAAGTTCATCGATCTTGAAAAAAGTTCATCGGTTTTGAAAAAGAGTTCATCGATTTTTTTTAAAAGTTCATCTATTTGGGAAAAAAGTTCATCAATTTTGAAAAAAGTTCACGAATTCGTAAAAAGTTCATGGATTTTCTAAAAAATGCACTGGAAGTTCGTGGAAATTGAAAAAGTTCATCAATTTCGAAAAAAAGTTCATGAAATTGTAAAAAGTTCACGGAATTTTCATGAATAAAAACCGGCCAAAAGACTGAAAGGAAAAAAACGAGTAAAAATCGGCCAAAGGAAACTGAAAGAAAAAGAAAAACTAGTGATCTTTTCGAGGTTGCAAGTTGACGCACAAACAAAAAGAGGTAAAAAAGATAAGTTAGCGACGAGTTATGAGGTAAACTAGCTGGTTATCCTGTTTAGGAGTGAACGTGAGGTGCGGCGTTTGGATCCCATGTACGCTTGTTTTTTGCCATATGAATAACGTAAAAAAAAAGGGCCGAGCCCAGGCGGAGCAGGGTGTGAGCCGGTTTGCCGGGATCGAAGAAACGGGCGCTTAAGGCGCCCGATAGGAAATGCCTATCCCTCGCGGGAGGTCCTATGTGACGCATTCTGCGTCAACTAGTTGGCGTTTCGCACAGGGGAGTTCATTTGCGGGCTGACTGGGCCGTGATGCGCAGTCGTGCAGTGTATCACGGAATTGAAAAATACAAAAAGGAAAATGCGCGCGCTTACTGGGAATCGAACCCTGGAAAATCCTATTGGACGCACATTGCGTCAAACTGCCGGCGCTTCGCACAGGCGAGCGACCGAGTAGCGACGCGATGGGCCGGCCCAGTGCACGTACAACGCCAGCCGGTTTTGGGAACCTTGTTCCCTGAACCGGTTTTTTTGTTTCTTTTATCGTTTTTTTCTGTTCTTTTTCTACTTTCTTCTTTCTTTTCTTTTTTTCGTTTTTATTTTCTAGTTCTTTTTTTTTTCAAGCTTATTTTATCTTTTTAAACTAAGTACATATTCAGATTTTGTTCTTAATTTTCAAAAAATGTTCCTGCTTTTAAGAAACGTTCAAAATGTCAAAAAATTGTGGTTTTCGAAAATTGCTCATAAATTAAAAAAATGTTTGGGATTTTCCAAAATGTTCTTCTTTTTCAGAAAATATTGAGAAAGCTTTTGTTCAAAATTTTCACAACTTTTCAAAAAATGTTCAGGCATTAAAAACATATTCATCTTTTCAAAAATTGTTCGCAAAATGCAAAAAATGTTCATGTTTTCATTTTCTCCGGAGTTTCAAAAAATGTCCTAGTTTCATAAATTCTTCACAAGTTTCAAAAAATGTTCGTGTTTTCAAATTTTGTTCAGGAGTTTCGAAATATGTTCGCTTCTCCAAATTTTGTTCTGGAATTTGGAAATATGTTCTCGTTTCAAGAAATTTTCATGATTTTGCAACAATGATCCTGTTTTTGAAAATGTTATAGTTTTTTGAACCGCAATTTTGCAAAATGTTCATGTTTTCAAATTTTTCCAAAAATGAAAAAATGTACATGATTTTAGAAAAAAATCATAAATTAAAAAATGTTCGGGAAATTTGATAAAATTTCTCGTCTTGAAAAATTGTTCGTAATTTCAAAAAATGTTCATGTTTTCAAAATATGTTCTCTTTTTATTTTTCGTTTTTATTTTTCATTAATTTTTTGTTGCTATTTTTCTTGTTTCTTTTGTTTGAAATTTTCAAATATTTGTTCTCAATTTAAAAAAATGTTCTCATGTTGAAAATTTGAAAAAATGTTCGTGTTTCAATTCTGGAATTTTAAAATGTTCTTGTTTACAATTTCAGAAAATTGCTAGTAATTGGAAAAAATGTTATAGTTTTCAAAATATCTTCATGATTTCAATAAAAAAAATTCATGGATTTCAAATAAATATTTCATGTTTGTCTTTTTGAAAAATACATTAGCTACAGTACTCCTATAGTACATACAGCATGTCCGTATGGGTACATAGTTCTTAAAAGACTGCGCTGCTTATATGTCACCAAAACTTTGATTGGTCTGTTGGCTATCGTCGCGCGCACAACAACGGGAGGTCCAGGGTTCGATTCCCAGTAAGCGTGCGCATTTTCCTTTTTGTATTTTTCAATTCCGTGATACACTGCACGACTGCGCATCGCGGCCCAGTCAACCCGCAAACGAACTCCCCTATGCGAAACGCCAACTACTTGACGCAGAATGCGTCACATAGGACCTCCCGCGAGGGATAGGCATTTCCTATCGGGCGCCTTAAGCGCCCGTTTCTCCGATCCTGGCAAACCGGCTCACACCCTGCTCCGCCTGGGCTCGGCCCATTTTTTTTATTACGTTATTCAAACGGCAAAAAACGAGCGTACATGGGATCCGAACGCCGCACCTCACGTTCACTCCTAAACAGGATAACCAGCTAGTTTACCTCATAACTCGTGGCTAACTTCTCTTTTTTACCTCTTTTTGTTTGTGCGCCAACTTGCAACCTCGAAAAGATCACTAGTTTTTCTTTTTCTTTCAGTTTCCTTTGGCCGATTTTTACTCATTTTTTTTTCCTGTCAGTCTTTTGGCCGGTTTTTATTCGTGAAAAATCCGTGAACTTTTTTTTCGAAATTGATGAACTGTTTTCAATATCCACGAACTTCCAGTGCATTTTTTAGAAATTCCATGAACTTTTTACGAATTCGTGAACTTTTTTCAAAATCGATGAACTTTTTTTCCCAAATAGATGAACTTTTTTCAAGATCGATGAACTCTTTTTAAAACCGAATGAACTTTTAAAAATCGATGAAATCTTTCAAAATCGATGAACTTTTTTCAAAATCGATGAACTTTTTCAAAATCGATGAACTCTTTTTGAGAATCGATGAACTTTTTTCAGTTTTTGTGAACTTTTTTTGAGAATCGATCAACTTTTTTCAATTTTCATGAACTTTTTTGAATTCATGAACTTTTTGAATACATGAACTTTTTTCTAATTCATGATTGTTTTTTAAATCTGTGGACTTTTGAATTTTGTTCATGTTTTTTTCAAAAGAAATCATGGAGGAAAACAATGTGCATCTCTAGGAAAGGAAGCATGGTGGAAATTATTTGACCCTTGGATGAAATTTTGCATAATATACTGCCACATCTCTTATATACTGCCAAGATGATATAAGCATGCATCAAATATACTGCCACATCTCTTAGCAATGAATTATTTCACCCGTGGATGAGATTTTGCGTAATATTCTCAACCAAGTAAGCGTCAGGACAGTAAGGATGAAGTACTAATAGTTATCATAATCCACAATGGCAGCATCAATGGAAATATAGAACGAGAAACTGAAAAGCAATAAAGAAAAACAAAAGTTTGGTTTATATGTTGAGTGGAATACCTCATTCCATCGAATTTTTTGAAGGGTGTAAGCTCAGTCAATGATCTGCAGGAACATACAATGGTTCTTAATGTCCTGCAAACTCAGCTTTGACTTCGGTTAAAACTACAGTGTACATATAATCATGAAAATGTTGCTCGAACATAGAAATACCTTTATATGATTTACCATCACTGTTCTTTATCGATCGAAGCATTATCATTAGCATCCACAATTGTTCCCTCAATATCGGATCTTACCCAATGTTGATCGTTCATTTTCTTTCTAAACATATCCGTGAGGTGAGAAACATGGAATGGCTCAGCTTCTACGTCTCGTGTGCATTCATCATTTCCAGTGTCATATCTATCTCTAGGTAGTTTATTCTTCATTACCACTGACCAACCTGGGTTCAGTTCGTCTTCTAGGTAAAACACTTGATCGGCTTGGTTAGGCAAAATAAAAGGCTCATGTTCAATCTTGTCTCCTTTGTGCATCAAATGTAAGAAGTTAACAAGTGTGTATCCATACTTGTCCTTTTTAATTCCTTTTTTCAGAAACATCAACCCATTCACCCTTAAATAAATCCACGGAAAATTGTCCAAAGTAGTTCAACTGAATAATATCAATTATCCTGCCATAGTAAGTCACATCACCTAAAACAAGGGTCGCATCACAAGCCGCATTGACCCAACGCTCCGAATCTACCCGCGGCCATCAAACGACCCGCAGGCCGCAACAGCCACCCCGCCCACCATGGCTTTTGTGTTGGGGGGCGGAGGAGCTTTGGTGGTGAGGTTGAAGGCGAAACCGCGTTGACCCAACTCACTAGATCTACACACGGCCAACAAACTACCCGCAGGCTGCCGCAGCCACCCCGCCCACCATGGCCTTTGTGTTGGGGGGCGGAGGAGCTTCGGTGGTGAAGTTGAAGGCGAAACCGCGTTGACCCAACTCACCGGATCTACACGCGGCCAACAAACTATCCGCAGGCCGCCGTAGCCACCCCGCCCACCATGGCTTTTGTGTTGGGGGGCGGAGGAGCTTCGGTGGTGAAGTTGAAGGCGAAACCGCGTGGACCCAACTCACCGGATCTACACTCGGCCAACAAACTACCCGCAGGCTGCCGCAGCCACCCTGCCCACCATGGCTTTTGTGTTGGGGGCGGAGGAGCTCCGGTGATGAGGTTGAAGGCGAAGTCGCGTTGACCCAACGCACCGGATCTACACGCGGCCAGCGAACTACCCGCAAGCCGCAGTAGCCACCCCGCCCACCATGGCTTTCACCAGGTGAACAACCCACCAATTCCACACCTGATAGGCACGGCCCAGAACATCCACCCACTGAGAAGGCAAACCCACATAATAGCACCCACCGACGCCCAGGCCCAAGGAGGTGACCTGGTCAAAATTGAACGACCAAATCAAAATTGATAGCCTTAATTGATTGTAAGCCCATAAAAAATAGGGAGCTTAGTGTTATAGAGGATTGTTCAACTTTTGTCAGAACCTTGTGGTGGTCACTGGTCAGCCTATATCTTCTATGTGTCAGATTCTAGATGTTGGTTATACTTGGTGTGGCCTTGTTGTAACAGTTGGCATAGGCTGGTTTTTCCTTTTACCAAAAGAGTTTGGATTTTTTGTCGAAAGAGACCCTCTGCCCACTGGAATTGCTAAAAAGGACTACCCGTGGATATAATTGACAAAAAGGACCCCCTCACTAGTGGCGGCAGGCGACACATGTCACCTGCCGCCACGCCTGGAGGCGGCAGGCCCTGCTGCCACGCCTACAGGCGGCTGCGCCGGTATAACGTTTTTTGTACAACACCTGGAGCCGGGACGGAACGGGCCGGGCCAGGTGGGCCCCGCCGCCACCGGGCGAGGCAGCCTCTGCTGCCGCTTCCGCTCCCAGGCCGGCATGTTCTACTGCACGGAAAGCGAGGAGTGGGCCAGGCCGCCACTGCAGGAGGCGGCGGCACTGTTGCTGCTGCATGCGCGCCGACAGCTTCACTGTTGCAGACAACGCTAATTCCCACGCGCGGGAATCCGATGCTGCAAACGGCGGGAATCTGCACCTTTTATTTCTTTATTCGCGATGATTCCCTGCTACCCGGGAGCTGGCTTTTGCGACTGCTTTGTATGCACTCGCACTAATTCCGCTACGGTGCTGCCTAGGGGCTCAACTGCCTTTCGCTTGAGCGGACGCGACGGCTCTGCGGGAATCACTCACTCAGCGCTGGCTTTTGCTTCAGAGGACGCGACGGCACTGCAGAAATACACTCACTCGCTGCGGGAATCCGAGGCTGCGGTAGGTGAGTTTATCCTGTTGTGCCGACACTACAGAGATCCTCTTCCTTTTATATACTATGCTTCTGTTCCGTGCGCAAGCACACTGTCTCTGGCCTCCTCTTCTGCACTCTGAGTGTGTAAGAACAGAGAGAAAGAAAAACTCACTAGGCACTTTCACTCGTGATTTAGGGCGATTTAGAGTTGGATTTGAAATATGCTGAAGTTGAAGAAAAGATAGACGAAGGTAAGATCTATCTATTTTTGTTGGTTTCGTTCGCATGCATGATGTTTTTACTCTTTTTATTTAGTTCATAACTATGTGTTCTCTGTTGTGTTAGGCATTATTTCATCACTTTTTGGAGTCATTTAGAGCTCCAGGAGTAGGATTTGCCTAGCGAAATGAACTACGAAGTTGAAGATCAAGGTATGAGCTTTGCAATACATTGATTTTTTTGTGCATGCAGGGTGGTAATTAGTTAGTCTTTTAGCTCATCATTAGCTATGCGATGTTAGTGCTTAGAAGTTAGAAATAATTTCAAACGACAGATGTTGCATTTATACTATTTTTTTGAGAAGAGTAGGTTGAAGATGTTGTATTATTGTTAGCTATACGGTAATTAAGAAAAACAATTTTTCATTAGCTATACGGTAATGAAGAAAAAAAATTGTACTGTAATTGTTCATTGCATGTGGTATGTTATTTCATGTGGTATGTTTATTAATAAGTCTATAGTTAGGAAACCGTAGGTCTACTTTGTTATGTCGCAATAATCTAAATTATCTATGTTAAGATTACGTGCTAATGTACTTAATGATGTATGTAATTAGGTAAAATAATTCATCTTAGTAGCAAACAAGGAGGAGATGATGTGATTGAAGAAATTGTGTTTCCATCTTCGCGGTCCCTTTTGAGGTGATGACCACATACATGCAAGTGCTATTTTCATACTTTTGATAGCAGAAAGAAAAATCCGTGTGTAATATTGATGTTCATGTGATAATAGGTTGACTCCGTTCATATAATACTGGTGACGGATATTTATTCGAACTATTTTGACGCTTAATTGCATTCGCAAGCACATCCATATTGGAGCTGAGGTATAAATGACGCCGTAATTTTGTTAATATTTTTTATATTGATGTACTGTTATGAATAATGTGCATGCCGCTGCGAATATTATTATTTGTAAATAAATGATTATTATCGTAAGATATGAAAAAATTATGTAAAACCGGAAGATATTAAATGTTTACCTCGTATGATATTAAAATGTTATGCATCTTACTATTATGTTTAGTGGTTGTTTGGATAGCGAGTAATTACCCTCGGTTTTGTCGAAACCTGTTGTAAGAAAATTTTGTAGAAAAACCACTTTTTACTAATAGTCGTTTTTCCAAAAGCTCAGTTTTTGCATGTTACAAGAACCAGTATAGTATATTATTGGGGTAGTTAGAGAAAAGCAAACAGAGTTTTAATTTGTTACACTGCTAGACGAGTTTGAGAAAAAATAGATCTCTAAATACTCGTTAACCAAACAACCCCTTAAAGTCTGAGCAAATGATTCTAAAAATAAACCGAATATTTGTAATGAAAATATGGTTATTATTTTAGTCGTATGATATGTAAATGTTGTCATCGTATTACTACTAAATGTTCAGTTACTAATTATTTGAAATGTAAATATGGATGTTGGTTAGGTACTATGGAAAATTTGTTAGTGTACTATGGGGACGTCTTACGCGATGGTCCTTTCGGGGTGGATGTGTCCTTGTGCGGGTCGACTACAGTTGTAGTGAGAGACATGGTGAACGTGGGTTACGCAGCAGTAAGAAGGTGCATCCGAGCCGTGTTTGGCCCAGGGATGCAGGGAAAAAAATGACAATGGAGGCCTTCGTCGTTGACGGAGGAAATAATGGGACAGTTGCCCGTTGGGGTTTGCGGCCTGTCACAGGTGATCAATCATGGGCGTCGTACATGAGGATTGCAAGCAATCCCAATAACTCAATGTTTGGTCAGCCGATGGTGTATGTGGAGTTCATTTCAGTCACTGATGTTGCCGGATGCAGTAGCAGGGGTGGTGAGGTCGAGTTGGCCATCACATCAGCCCCTAGCGTCGGCCCATCTGAACCGACGGGCGGCCAGCCTGTGTATGACACAGGATATTGGTCTGCGGCCGTTGACATGAGCGAACATGTGGAGGGATTGCCGGAGGCGCTAGATGATGACGATCACTCTTCCACATCTTCGGAGTCAAGCGAAGAAGAAGATGTTCCTCCTCAAAGGGCTGTCGCGGCGTCACTGCAACCTGGGTTTTTACAGGATATGAGCATCAGCAATGAATTTCACTCTGTTTCTGGCCTAGAAGCTAGGAGCCTGGAGGTTGGGCAGGTTTTCTCAGACAAGAAGTCTGCTTACCAGGCAATGAATAGCTATGCAATCGCCCTCCACTGCCAGCATAGAGTGAAGCAGTCTGATAAAAAAGAGTTGAAGGTCATATGCATCCACACCGCGAAAGGTTGCCGCGGAAGAGTTCTCACTAGACTGAAGCCTGGGGTATGTCAGTCATGGCATATCACAAAAATAGTGGAGCATAGCTGTGAGCAAACTGGGACTCTTTCAAATCACTGCAATGTGACAGCAAGCAATGTGGCACAGGCGATGGAAATGATTGTGCAGGCAAGTCTCAACATTAGTGTTAGGGCTTTGCAAAAAGATGCAGAAGATCAAATTGGCTTCCCTGTCAGCTACAGCAAGGCTAGGCGTGCGAAGGAAAAGATATTCCAGAACTTGTATGGAATCTATGAGGAGGCCTATTCTTATGCCCCCAGAATGCTTCATCAGATAGCAAGTGCTAATAGGGGGACTCAAGTTTGGCGGAGAGAACGTCCAAACCCAATGAACCCGGGTGAGCTAATCCTGGACCGCTTATTCTGGGCATTCGCCCAGACTATACAAGCCTTCAGGCACTATCGCCCGGTATTATCAGTTGATGGTACCTTTCTCACTGGAAAGTACAAGGGCACACTATTGGTGGTGATTGCAGCAGATGCAAATAATCAGCTTCTTCCTATTGCATACGCACTGGTCGAGAGCGAGAACAAAGATAGCTGGTTGTGGTTCCTGAGCTGCTTGAAGATGGGTGTCGTGAAAGAGCGTAAAGATGTTTGCATCATCTCTGATCGCAACACTGGATTATTAAGTGCTCTCGACATAATTAAGGCGTCGTCAGAAGAGTGGGGATGGCCGGATCTAGAGGGAAGGTGGTGCATGAGGCATTTGGCAACAAACTTTTACTCCAAATTCAAAAACAAGGATTGGTTCAAGTTATTCAAGAGGATGTGCATGCAGAAAACTGAAGCCAAAATGAATGCCATCTGGGCAGGTATCAATGGTGAGATCGAGCGCGCGGCCTTGCCGCAGAGAGAAGACCGGAGGGGTCGTAGGACGCCCATAAATTTGAGCCAGTGGATCAGCGAGAATTGCCCTGATTTGTACAAGTGGGCGCAGGCTCACGACACCGGGGCTTGGTATGGAATAATGACCAGCAACATGTCAGAGGTGTACAATGGTGTTCTTAAAGGGGTGAGAGCCCTGCCTATCACAGCCCTAATTGAAGAAACTTGGAACCGGACCCTGTCATACTTTGCAGACAGGGTTACCGTGGCCAATACACAAGTTGAATTGAACAAGCCATGGTCCGAGAAGATGCAAAGACACCTGGACGAGAAAGCAAAGAAGTCCCAAAGCCATGACTGCAGGAAAGTGGACGCACTTAGAAATAAGTGGGAGGTTAATGTGCAAGCCAAGTACGTTAAGGGTCACCACAGAGGATAAAAAAAGCAAGTTGTCACCCTCGGCCCAACGTCCTGTGAGTGCACTTGTAACAAGCCCAAGCTTGAGGGCTACCCTTGCAGTCATGTGCTCCGGGCGGCTGCAGATCAAAAAATCAGTGTCGAGCCATACATATCGCCGTACTTCAACATGTACAATCCGTACAACACTTGGAACGGTGAGTTCTGGGCCTGCGGCATTGATATGAACTACAAAATGCTGTGACCAGATGCGCCGAAATGGGTTCTGAATGCCGACTTGATGAGAACCGCCAAGGGACGATGTCAGTCTAGGCGTCATCGCAATGACATGGACCATAGCCAGATGGGAGAACCAAGGCGATGCCGCATTTGCAGGTGTCCTGGACATTCACGTTGGGAATGTCCGTATCGAGCCAACAACACCGCATGATGTTGATATATCTGTACTCGCTATGTCTACTTATATTTGTGTCTTCCTCATAATTTTTATTTGTATTATATTTAATTTTAATTGAATTTCTTTGTATTATTGAATCTCTTTGTGTTATTGTACTTATATTTAATTTAAATTGAATCTCTTTGTATTATTGTACTCGTGATGTTAACTTCAGATAATTATTGTAAATTGTATCTCTTTGTATTTTTTAAGTTAATTTTTATTTGCATTTGTATTTGTGTCTTCCTCATAATTTTTATTTGTATGTTTGTGTGCAGGTTATGGCTGAAGTGCTAGTGCTTTTGTAGGGGCCCCATGACGCCGGCCACCGTTGCCACCTATTTTTGAACCCAAATAATAATCATGATTATCGGACTTTCAGACTTCGAACCATAAAGAAAACATGGCCAATACACAATTCTTTCTTTGCTCACCTTGACGCTTATGGACTACATGGTTTTGCTAGGCTCACATCATGCGAAGACCAGTTACGTTCGGACCCATCCCTTTTGACATCCCTCGTTGACTGGTGGAGACCTGAAACCCACACCTTTCACTTTCGTTTTGGGGAGCTTGCACCTACACTGAAAGATGTTTCTATGATCACTGCTCTACCAATTAGAGGTGAGCCGTTAGTCTCTCAACGAGTGTCTCCATCTTGGGCATTAGATATATCAGCCCGTCTTGGGATGACAATGCCAGAATCACAACGTACTGGTGGCCCTCGTGGCATCCCACTCGCCTGGCTTCATGATAACTTTCATATTTTATGTAGCTACGCTGATTCTAAGACAAGGAAAAGACATATGTTTGCGTATTTGTTGTGGCTCCTCGGGATTATGTTTCCAAATTCACACAGGGACGTAGCTCTCCCTGGTCTCATCTACATTGTAGAGAATATGGTAGATGAATCTTTACCCGAGCAGCCAAAATACAGCTTCGGTTCTGCCATGCTATCCCATACATATAGAGGCTTGTGTGCTACCACACAAAAAACTTCCTTCGCACAAAAAGCTCCGTTACTTTGTGTCGCCTACGAGTTTCTACAGTTGTGGTCCTGGGAATACCTCCCTGTAGGACGACCTCGTATACTAAATCCCATACACCCATACGACTGTAGCGAGGGCAACAGTGCAACTATGGCCACCAGGTGGACAAAGGCACGGAAACATTGGTCTCCAAGTATTGCGAAAAATTGTTACCCTATATACCACTAGCAGTTTGAGATACTTAATAAGTCAGTAGTCACATGGAACCCATGGACTCAGGAGCAGTTACAGATGGTCTTTGATATACGACCCATCACAACAGGCATTTTGAGCGATAGTGCATTCTGGCTGACTCGCTGCTACTTATTGTTCCTGTGGTGTGTTGAGTCTTACAACCCAGAGCGTGTCATGAGACAGTTCAGTCTCTATCAGGAGATTCCACCACCTTTTCCAAGATGTACCAACGCGGAAACCCATAAGTAAGATGTGACCTCCCTAAATAGTTAGTGTCCTTTTTAATTTACTAAACTCACACTTTGTTACATAATTTGCAGGCTAACCAATATGGGCCACGGTTGGAGTTCTTACAATTGGAGGGAACGCAACATTCAATGGGTACAGAAGTGGGAAAATGAAGCGCTAGCAGATACAGTGCATCAACTTAGGTACATTTTATTTACATTATTTTATTACGATGACCATACGATGCGTGAAGATGCTTTGCTTTCATCACAACGGTTGATGTAATTATTTAATTTTGCAGACCGTACGATGGAAGTACAGCTCAAGCATACAAGCAGTGGTACTGCATCAGCACGCGTACTAGCCTGGCCAGTCAACCAGCTACGATACCAACAAATCTCACACAGGAGGAGCAGATGCAGAGACATGTTGAGCTGCATGCAGCTTACTATCGTGACCAGCTGGTAATCACTAGTAACTTTTTCAGGTCCATCATTTCATAACCATTTCAACCAAATAACAACCAAATATTGTTCAGCTTCAAACTTGCAACAAAGTAGGGCAGATGGCGGCGGAAAGCATGCCAGCCCGGGTCCCAGCTCGCAAGTCATTCCACAAACGTCTTCAAGAGTACGTGGCAACAAAGTTCAGATGCGGTAGAGGCGACAACGTTGTCACTGGAGCGTACAACATGCTGGTACCGAGGTCAGCCAGACCGAGTGCGGTGCCGTCGTCCAGACCAAGCGAGGCGCGTACGAGCCATGGGCAGTGGGGGGAGGGTCCGAGTACTACAACGACATTGCCATGACATGACTCATCTCTGCCACTGCATCGCTCTTCTTCGGTGCAGCTTCGTCAGGGGCAGACATCTCAGGACCATGGCACGGGTTTGGATTTGATGCCCGAGCAGACTCTTTCCCCGAACCCATATGCGTACACAGGATATGGTGCATACACCCAAGGTGAGGGATCTCAGCCGTATCTCTCCACGCGAGGGATCTCCATGCCCGAGGAGACTCGTGTCCCAGACTTAAACCAGTACCACGTACAATGGCCAGACAGTACAGGCGAGGGATCTGATCAGGTAGTCATGTTTACATTTTAATGCATTTACAATGATATCACACATTATCCTCTAACAGTTTGCTTACAATATTTCTATGTGCAGGACATACCTGATCGTACATGGGATGATGAGGACACCCAACGTGGCCTCAACACACGCATCCGGAGAGCATCACATGATCATGGCGACACGGTTACAGCAGTAGTTACAGATTTCTTCGGAGGGGACGTTATTGGCCCATCTTTTATCCCCAAGGAGTCACAACCATACGCCTACAATTACGCATCAGGTTCACAACAAGGATTCCAGACTCCACCACCTACACTGGAGTCGCAGACACAGGAAGCCGGAGTGGAGTACGGCCGCGGTCTTCGTGTAACTCGACCACCTAATCGCTTGTCGCTTTCCGGTCCTAAGGAAAGGCCAGGTGGCCGTCGTCGACTAGGGTGATTCATCTATCTACATGTGCGACCCATTGTATCTACATATGTCAGTATCAGACTTTCCGATTTATGTAAGAAACATCTATGTATGCTGAAATAAAAATGCACGAGTCCGCAACAATGTTTCCCGCCTATATCTCCCACCATACTTTTCCGCTTCTGAGTTCCCGCGTACACCTCGCACCGCCCTTTCCCGCCTATATCTCCCGCCATACTTTTCCGCTTCTGTGTTCCCGCGTATACCTCGCACCGGCGATTCCTGCCTATATCTCTCATCATACTTTCCCGCTTCTGAGTTCCCGCCTATTCTTCTCTTCTGAACCTATAAAACCCCCCTCCACACTAAGTTCGATACACACTTCAGTGTAGTCTCCTAGACTCCTCAAGATGTCCGGTTATCCTTTTGATCGTAGTTTTCACCCTAGTATGTCCCAATGTCTTCTGGGTTTAGCCGCCAATTTCAAGATAGACAATACAATAGTTCCATGGGATGAACTCATCAGTAGTGACACTCTCATGAATGAGCTGAGTCACGCATTATCTAGGTGTGGGTGGCCTTCCATGACCTTTGAGGAGATACTAAAAGAACTTCTCAGGTTGCATGGAAGATGGAAGAAGATAGAGCATAAGAGTGTGTTTGCAGCAAAACATACTTTTTTATGGACTGGCGATAGCGAGGATGAAGATGGTATCTTCATGCCCAGCACCAAGGCCACAACTACCGCATCGTCCAAGGGCAAGAGTTCTGCATCATCCAAGGGCAAGAGTTCTGCATCGTCCAAGGGTAAGATTTCTGGATCCTCGAAGGGCAAGAGTTCTGCATCGACGGAGGATGACGATGATGCCTTCATGTAGTTTTTAAGCAAGTCCAGTTCTACCGTTTAATTCAGATGTACTTGCATTATTAGTTTGTACTGTCTTATTGTAGGGCATTATGTTCTATCTTAATTTCATGTTGTAGTTGTTGCACGACGTTTGATAATTAGTGGAGTGAAAGAAAATGCCACATTTTATTCTAAAACTATATTTTTTTTCATTACGACACGGTACAACTGAAAATAAGATACATCATACTATTGAAATAAAGCTACATTTAACTACTGAAATAAAGCTACATTAAACTGCAGAAATTAAGATACAAACGATTGCGAAATTTAAAATACTACCACAGGAATCTACTGAGTTGTAACACCCCATGTCATTAGCCACAGTGATCACCTTTTGATAATGACATGTCAGTAAGTTTAACAGTGCCAAATCATCATTTGCATCATATTGCATTTCAACTCCTAACTTAAAATTCAAATTAAATTAAAGTGAAAAATAAAAGTTGTTCAAACACAGAAACTAAAATGTTCATTAGGTGACAAATATTCCAAAGACTATTCTAAAATTGTAACCAACAATTAATAAATTAATTAGGTGGCTCTAACATTACCAAAACAGCAAGGATTAATACATTTTATTTAACACAAAATTGGTGTGAACTCCATTTGTCTCCAAACCAATTTTTGGCAGTAGCATATAATGCATAATATTTAATGGTACAGATCTCCTATTTTGCTAAAGCCATTTGGTGGCCTAACTTTTTGCAAAACAGAAAATAAATGAAAAGAAAATAAGAAAAAGGAAACAAAACAAAAATAAAAGAAAAAGCAAACCCTCCCCTCCGGCCCAGCTGGGCTATAGCCCAGCCGGCCGGCCCATCCCCTGGCCTATATGGCCTGCCCCCCCTGGACACCAAAACCCTAACCCTCCCACTCGATCCCCCCCATCCCGATCCAGATCGGGGCACGGTGCTGCCCCACGCCCGACCCCAGTGCCCGACGCCGCCGCCGCCTCGCCCTCGTCGCCGGCGCCGCCTCGCCGTCCCCGTCTTCCTCCCCGAGCACCACTGCCCCGAACCCTACACTCCCCCGTGAGCTCCCCCTCTCCTCGCCCGGTCACCGCGCGCCCGTGCCGTTCCGCACGCGCACACCGCCGCATAGGCCGCGCCTGGCCCGCTCCCTGCCGCGCGCCGCTTCCCCCCCGGCCTCCTCCTCCCGTTGCGCCCGCCGTGGCCTCGCTTGGCCGCACCCCGCGCGCTCGCGCTGGAGCGCGCGCTCCGGGCCGCATTCGCACTGCACGGCGCGTCGTCGCACGCGCACGCGCCCGCCTCCCCTGCGCTGGCCGCGCTCACCACGGCCCAGGGCCATCCACCACGCCCGGCCTCGCCTCGACTAGCCGCTGCCCTGCTCTGCACGTCGCCCACTCCGCCCACTCCCCGCCGCGGCCTCGTCCCCTCGTCGCTAGCCTGCGCGCCCCCTCGCGCGCCCGCGGCCCCGCCCGCGCTAGCCTCCCACCCGCGCGCGGCCACGCGCACGCCGGCGCTCGTCGTCGCCTCGCCCCTGGCCGCGCCCGCGCGCCCGCTTGTGGCCTATGGGCCACTGGCAAATGGGCCCCGACGCCCCTGTGCCACTGACAGTGGGGCCCAGCCCCACCAAAACGGTTTAAAGATAAAAATAAAAATGTAATGAATATAATTAATAATTAATTAATTAATTAATTAGTTAATTAACTCTGATTAAGCTAAACTAATTAATTAGTTAGTTTAATTACACAGTTATTAGGTTAACTAAACCCTAATTAAACCTAACGGACACTGACAGGTGGGGGCCACACGTCAGTTTGACCCAGTCAACGTCCTGTTGACTGCTGACGTCATGATGACGTCATGATGCACTGTTCTGAATAATGTTGATTTAAAATGATTAAATAAAATTCAAAAAATGATTAAAACTTTAGAAAATCATATAAAATAAACCGTAACTCCGATGAAAATACTTTATATATGAAAGTGGCTCAGAATTTCGATACGAATCTAAATACGCCCTCCGTATTCCTGTCAGATGCCCGTAGCTAGATAAACATTGACCTTTTAGACCGATTTCGATAAATGAATAGTGTCCATCTTTAATTAAATAAATCCGGATAAATTCCTAAATTAACTAAATCGTTTAGTTAGGCAGTAGAACACCTCTGCATAGCATTTAGGCATGTCATACATATTGTTTGCATTTTTACCATGAATTTATTGTTTCTCTCCCCCTCCTTCTCTCTCTCGATAGACGCCGAGACCGACGACGTTGCGGCCGGGTACGACTACGCTACAGACAAGCAGCCCGTTGACGATCCCTCTCTCTTGACAGAGCAACCAAGCAAGCCCCCCCTTGAGCATCCAGATATCGCCCATTCCATTTCTCCTGCTTGCATTAGATTTTGCTACTGTTTAATGTTTGCTCCTATTCTGATGCATAGCCTGCTTTTGTAACCTGTTTATTGTTACCTTATCTGCCTATGATAAACTGTTTAGTATAGGTTGGTAGTGGACCATCAGTGACCCCCACCACCTTACCCTTGTTGCCCCTGCTTGATCATCGACGACTCGATCAATGTGATCGTCGACCAGAGACCGACACATCACCTCACCCCCTTAGTTGTACGACTCTGCTTAGTTACTATCGAGTACCGAAGGTGATACCTCGTAACGCACTCCTGATGAACACTCTGCAGTGTAGCTGTTCGGTCGTGGTCACCGAGGGTGATTCCTCCTTCTCCACTTCCGATACGATTCTGTCGTGCAACCCCTCAGTGTGAACCTCGAGGGTGATACCTCATATGTTCACCCCGATGATTTCGTCGAGTGGAATCCGCCGAGGGTGATTCCTCGGGGTTTCCCCTTTGATGTTATGACCACGTGGTTACTTTGACCTTTGTTACAGGCGGGTCGACCCTGATGGGTACCCGCAGGGGATCGATGTTGTCGGGTGTGCCGGAAGGGCACTCGAGTGTGATATTGTGGCGGAGCTTCAAAAACTCTGATCGTCTCTGCGTGTTACTAAATGAGCCTATTGGATTTGGGTGTTTGATCTGAGTGGGTCGACGTGCCCTATACGCACTACCACCATGCGGGATTATGGTTTATGGGGCCCTCTACGTCGTACGTTTCTCCCGAAAGCTCCTCAGACGTCACGGTTCACCGTGCGGGCTGATTGTTGGGATTGGGCTGGATACTTCACTGACGAGTTCAGTGTCGCGCCTGCACCCCGACCAGTCTCGCAACGCGCAGGGTGCCCAGGGCGATGGCCCAAGACCTCTGGGTGCATAGGTTAGTCCGGCGTGCTGACCTCTCTACTGAGCCTAGGTAGGGCGTTGCTTCGTGTTGATCTACCGAGGCCGGGCATTACCCAGCAAGTGTGTCCGGCCAGAGTTGATCGAGCGTGTTGGGTAACAGTAGTGCACCCCTGCAGGGATGAATAATCTATCGATAGCCGGTCCTACGGTAAAGGACGCTCAGTTTGTATATCCCGATCTACTACTTGAACTGGATACTTGTTACTTAATTGAAGCTTCGGGATCGCTTTCTCGCTGGGAGTCGAGGAAGGATCTTTAAGCTGTACTTCAACATGCTTGCTTAATAAAATGCTATTCTACTCTCTCCTATTGCTGCAAGATGGTGGCTTCGTGAAGATGCTTGAAGATGCTAGTCTTCGATAGGACTAGGCCTTCTCTCTATTCAGGCATTTCTGCAGCCCAGTCCACATATACAGCCTTTTCTCCTTTGATAATGTTGCATATGTAGTATAGATCCTTGCTTGCTGAGTACTTCGGATGAGTACTCACGGTTGCTTTGTTACTTCTTTTCCCCATACCCCACTTTGATGATACATCAGACGATGGAGCCCCGGAGCCAGATGCCACCACAGGAGCTTACTAACAGGAGGGTCCAGAGGGCACGTACTACTGGATCAAGCCAGCCGACTAGGAGTAGGATCGGAGGCTCCCAGGCAGGTGGCCTACGCCTTTCGATCTAGAGTCGTTGTTTGTGCTATCCTTCTTAAGGCAAAACTTGTCTAACTATGTCTGTACTCAGATAATATTTGTATGACTGACTCATGTATTCGGATCTTCGTGATCCCTGGTCTGTAATATTGTGGATCTCCGTTTAATTTGTGTTAGAGTTGTGTTGTGATATCCTCCCGTGAGTCCCTGTGCTTGATCGTGCATGTTTGCGTGTATGATTAGTGCACGATTGAGTCGGGGGCGTCACAAGTTGGTATCAGAGCCGACTGCCTGTAGGAAGCCCCCTTCCAATTCCTTGGCCGAAGTTGAGTCTAGTAACCGAAAAACTAATTTACTAACTTGGCTGTGTGGCTACGGGGCCACGTCGCCAACTAAGTGGTATTAGGGTCTTTTATTCCTCTTCTATACTCTGGGACTCTGATCTCTAGTCTTTTCGGGTTAAATAAATTTTACTAACACCGACACTTAGGATCTCGTAAATCCCATCTACCCGGAGAGCTGGATATCTGTGCGATTTCCCTGTCATTGATCTGATTAGTCTGATAATCATTTTCCTTTCCATTGTTTTGTTTAACCTTTCTCTCCGAGTTGTATTAAACTTCTCATTGTCATTTGACAATCCTAAATTTCCTCTGTTTCAGATGGATCGTTTGTTTCCACCATGTCCTACGACGCAGCTTGTGCTTCGCACTTGGGCTCATGATGCCCCTGGGTTTCCAGCTGTTCTGATCGCCCTCCTGACCAGACTTGGCTACCGCTGGTTCCCCGAGTACATGGTCTACGAGGATTACCGTGAGTTCAACCAGGAGCAGTACCATGCTGATGTTCGTATCTATGATCTGCAAGATGACTCAGGCACTGAGCTACACCTTTTCCACGGTATCGGCGTGACGATTGAGATGGCAGTCCATGATGCCACCTACTCTGCTATCGCACGTCTTCGAGGAGAGTTCAGCGATATCTTGGATGACTCTGAGTTCTGATACATTCCGTATGCCCCTGTTGGAGATGCTACTGGATACTACATAGCTATCTGTGTCCCGTACGAGCCTCGTCGCTACGACCAGCGCATTCTGATTCAGTGCACTCAGGCTCTGGATCGCACTGTTCGGGCTCTTGCCGTCGAGTTGGTTGCCACTCGAGCACGTCTCTACGATGCTATGACGCAGTTGCTACCCACTGTTCGTGCAAGGATACATCCGGAGCACATCCTTTATCCGCGCAGGACTCAGATGTATGCTGGTATTGATTGGCCTGCTATTGGAGCTCACACACCTGCACGTGGACCTCTTCTTACAGCTCGAGACCGGATTCTGCATCAGAGTGCACATGGAGCGCATGATCCTTCCGCGACGAACATTCGTCGTCCGCACTCGCAGTTACCCCGTTTCAGTGGTTTTCTCCGACGTTGATGTAGCCTTTGCTATGTCTCGTTGTGTACTTCCTTACCGCGTGCCTGCGCGCCGCCTAGTATGTCTAGTTCTGAATTTGCGCCGTTATGCTGTCCGCATGTACCCGACTCTGTGTATGGATCTGTATGTCTTAATTGACTACTGTTATGTATCTGTTACACTGCTTAATTGTTGTCGAGTTACATCATGCTTGTCGCTAAACACTCACAATTGCTTTTACTAAACTACCCCTGTTGATACTTAGCAGGATGGTTAGACTGGGTGGTCGTGGTCGTGGTCGTGCCCCTGAACGTCCACCACCGCCAGACTATATGGCAGCTATGATGCAACAATTCGAGCTCAACCGCCAGTTCATGACTGGGATCATGGCTCAGTTTCCGCATCAGAACAACCAGAACCAGAACCCTCCTTCAATAACAATGCCGGAGTTTATGCGGCTTAACCCCACTCAGTTCCGCAACTCTGACAAGCCACTGGATGCTGATGACTGGCTCCGCGACATCACGCACGAGATGGAGTCTGCTAATGTCGCCCCTGCCAACTTCGTCACCTTCGTGGCCTTTTTCCTAAAGGGTCCCGCTGCTCAATGGTGGGACACCCACAAGCGTACACTGCCTGCTGGAATAGTGGTTACCTGGTATGAGTTCCAGGCTGCTTTCCGTGCCCGTTATATCCCTCAGGCAATTATGGAACGAATGAAGACCCAGTTCCGCAACCTCACTCAGGGCAACAAGACTGTCGAAGCTTATCAGCGGGAATTTCTTGACCTCTCCCGCTATGCTGAAGAAGACATCACCACAGATACCCGTAGATAAGAGAAATTTCGTAATGGACTCCACCCAGACCTCGAGCTTGCCCTTGCTGCTCAAGACTTCAACGACTTTTCAACTCTTGTGAACAAGCCTATTCTAGTTGAGACCGCTCAGATGAAACACAAGGACTCGCAGAAGCGCTATCGTGATGCTGGCTCATCTTCGGGCTCAGCACAGAAGCGTCGAGTCTGGATTCCCAACAACGTGTTCCGTCCAAATGCCCCTGCGCCAAAGAACAACTATGCTGCACCGCGTCTGCCTCCTCCACCACCGAGGCAGCCAAGAGCTCAAGCTATTCAACAAAATGCTCCTCTTCGTCCTGAAGATGGTCTGTGCTTCAAGTGCCGCAAACCAGGTCACCATGCTAGAGATTGCCGCCAGACTCAGAATCAGTTGGCTTTTCCTCGTACTGGCCGTGCCAATGGTCGTGGCAACAATCAGGCCCGCAACTATAATACTGGGTCTGCTGCACATGGTCGTGGACACGCTTACAACATCGATATTGAAGAAGTCCAGGATCAACCTGCTACTGTGATGGGTACCCTTCTCGTTAATTCAGTACCTGCTTCTGTTTTATTTGATTCAGGAGCATCACATTCATTCATCTCTGGAAAATTTGCATTCATGCATGGCATTCGGTATGAGAAGATGCATACTCCGTTAGTCATTAAAACTCCCGGAGGTCACTGTCATGCTGACGTGATAGCACCAGACGTTATCGTCGAAATTAAAGGGTTGGAATTCCTTGCCTCACCCATCGTCTTGAAGTCTTCCACCATAGACCTCATACTCGGAATGGATTGGTTGAAAGCTCACATTGCTTCGATCAATTGTGCCACTAAAGTCGTCCAACTTCTTCACCCCTCTGATGAGATAGTGAACTACACCGCCCGAATTACTCGAGATGCTAAATCTCAGATATATGCTCTGAATGCTTTGAAGGCTTCACCTCTGGAAGGAATCGAGAACGTTCCTGTCGTTCGAGATTTTCCGGACGTTTTTCCAGAAGAACTTCCAGGAATACCCCCGGCTAGAGCTGTCGAGTTTGTCATTGACTTAAAGCCTGGCACTGTCCCTATTGCCAAGCGTCCTTATAAGATGCCTCCACACCACCTTCTCGAGCTTAAGGAAGAAATCGACAAGTCACTTAAGAATGGTTTCATCCGCCCCAGTTCCTCTGCTTGGGGAGCACCTTCACTCTTCGTTAAGAAGGATGGAACTAACCGATTGGTTCAGGATTATCGGCCCATTAACCAAGCCACAATCCAGAATAAATACCCACTGCCCCGGATCAATGACTTATATGATCAACTTGCTGGATCATCGGTGTTCTCTAAACTCGACTTGAGGTTGGGTTATCACCAGATCCGTGTCCGTGAAGAGGATATTCCCAAGACTGCATTCGTCACTCATTATGGCTCCTATGAATACACCGTCATGTCATTTGGTTTAATGAATGCTCCAGCTACGTTCTCCCGTCTGATGAATTATATAATCATGGATTACCTTGATAAATTCGTCGTGGTTTATTTGGATGATATCCTTATATACTCCAAGAATGAAGAAGAACATGCCGAACATCTTCGCCTTGTTCTGGAGAGGCTTCGAGAACACAAGTTGTATGCCAAGTACTCCAAATGCGAATTCTGGCTTTCTGAAGTGACCTACCTTGGTCATGTGATTTCCAAGAATGGCATTGCTGTTAATCCCGAACGAGTTCAGGCCATTCTTGACTGGACTCCCTCGAAGAATGTCAAGCAAGTCAGAAGTTTTCTCGGACTCGCTAGTTATTGCTGTCGATTCGTTGAGAACTTTTCCAAGATTGCAAAACCATTGACAAATCTTCTTCACAAAGGTGTTAAATTTGAGTGGACAGAAAAATGTCAAGAAAGCTTTCAGACACTAAAAGATAAGTTAACATCTGCCCCAGTGCTAGCACCCCCGAATTCCCAAAAGGATTTCGTGATATACTGTGATGCATCTCGTCAAGGATTAGGTTGTGTCCTAATGCAAGAGCATAAAGTCATTGCCTATGCCTCTCGACAATTGCGTCCTCATGAAGAAAATTATCCTGTGCATGATCTTGAACTTTCTGCGGTTATTTATGCTCTGAAGCTATGGCGACATTACCTTCTCGGTAATCGTTGCGAGATATATACGGATCATCAAAGTTTGAAGTATCTATATACCCAACCAGATCTGAACCTTCGTCAACAAAGATGGCTCGAGATAATTGCCGATTATGATATGAATATCTCATATACCCCTGGCAAGGCTAATGTAATGGCCGATGCTTTGAGTCGCAAGGCTTATTGTAGCAACCATATGGTTCAGGAAGCACAACCTATGCTTTATGAAGAGCTTCGCAAATTGAACCTCCATATTGTTCCACAGGGTTATCTCAATACCCTGGTTGTGGATTCAGATTTAGAGCACAGCATTAAGATTATACAAAAGTATGACTTTGAAGTTGAAAGGATTAAGCGGTACCTCGAGAAAGGAAAGCCATCGGAATTTCATCTTGATAAGGATGGGATCCTATTTTTCCAACACCGTCTCTTTGTACCCAAGTTCAAGGATGAGAGGGAACACGTTATGAAAGAAGCTCATGACACTCCTCTGTCAATTCATCCTGGTAGCACAAAGATGTACCGTGACATTTGTCAGAGATACTGGTGGCCTAATATGAAGCGAGACATTGCTCGTTATGTTTCTGAGTGTGACGTTTGCCGCCGCATTAAAGCAGAACATCAAAGGCCTGCTCGAACTCTGCAACCCCTTGAACTTCCTGAATGGAAATGGGACAAGGTCCAAATGGATTTCATTACTGGTTTTCCCAGATCCCAGAAGGGTCATTATGCTATTTTTGTCATCATTGACCGATTCTCAAAGGTGGCTCAGTTTCTGCCAGTTAAGGAGACAATCACTGCTAGTCAGTTAGCAGAATTGTATGTTTCCCGAATTGTGTCACTCCACGGTGTTCCGTTGGAGATCAGTTCGGATCGTGGCAGCCTCTTCACCTCCAGATTCTGGAATAGTTTCCAAGAAGCTATGGGAACTCATCTGTCTTTCAGCACCGCTTTTCACCCTCAGTCACAGGGTCAAGTCGAACGAGTTAATCAAGTGCTCGAAGATATGCTCCGAGCTTGTGTCATCTCCTTCGGTAAGAAATGGGAGGAATCTCTCCCGTATGCTGAATTCTCTTACAACAATAGCTATCAAGCTAGTTTGAAGATGGCACCGTTTGAAGTTCTTTATGGACGTAAGTGTCGAACCCCTCTGAATTGGTCAGAAACTGGGGAACGCTCACTCGTCGGACCAGACATTATCCAACAAGCTGAAGAACAAGTCCGCATTGTCCATGAACATCTGAAAACTGCTCAGTCTCGTCAGAAGAGCAACTATGACCGAAAGCACCAGGAAATGGTCTATCAACCTAGCGAGCAAGCTTACCTCCGCGTCACTCCGTTGAAAGGCACTCATCGGTTCGGAATCAAAGGCAAGTTAGCTCCTCGCTACATTGGCCCGTTCTGTATTCTTGCCCGTCGAGGAGAAGTGGCATATCAATTGCAATTGCCGCCAAATCTTTCTCAAGTGCATGATGTCTTTCATGTATCCCAACTCCATCGCTGCTTCAAGGATCCTATTCGAGCTGTGGATCATGAAATGCTTGAATTGCGGGAAGATCTGTCTTATCCAGAATATCCGATCCGTATTCTTGATCAAGCTGAACGCCAGACTTGTCAAAAGTCAATCAAATTCCTCAAGGTTCAGTGGTCGAATCATTCTGAAGATGAAGCCACCTGGGAACGCGAGGATCGTCTTCGCGAAGGATACCCCTCATTCTTTCAGTCTTCCTCTTAATTCTCGAGACAAGAATTCCTGATAGATGAGGAGAATTGTAACACCCCATGTCATTAGCCACAGTGATCACCTTTTGATAATGACATGTCAGCAAGTTTAACAGTGCCAAATCATCATTTGCATCATATTGCATTTCAACTCCTAACTCAAAATTCAAATTAAATTAAAGTGGAAAATAAAAGTTGTGCAAACACAGAAACTAAAATGTTCATTAGGTGACAAATATTCCAGAGACTATTCTAAAATTGTAACCAACAATTAATAAATAATTAGGTGGCTCTAACATTACCAAAACAGTAAGGATTAATACATTTTATTTAACACAAAATTGGTGTGAACTCCATTTGTCTCCATACCAATTTTTGGCAGTAGCATATAATGCATAACATTTAATGGCACAGATCTCCTATTTTGCTAAAGCCATTTGGTGGCCTAACTTTTTGCAAAACAGAAAATAAATGAAAAGAAAATAAGAAAAAGGAAACAAAACAAAAATAAAAGAAAAACCAAACCCTCCCCCCTGGCCCAACTGGGCTACAGCCCAGCCGGCCGGCCCATCCCCTGGCCTATACGGCCTGCCCCCTGGACCCCGAAACCCTAACCCTCCCACTCGATCCCCCCCATCCCGATCTAGATCGGGGCACGACGCTGCCCCGCGCCCAACCCCAGCGCCCGACGCCGCCGCCGCCTCGCCCTCGTCGCCGGCACCGCCTCGCCGTCCCTGTCTTCCTCCCCGAGCACCGCTGCCCCGAACCCTACACTACCCCGTGAGCTCCCGCTCTACTCGCCCGGCCACCGCGCGCCCGCGCCGTTTCGCACGCGCACACCGCCGCATAGGCCGCGCCTGGCCCGCTCCCTGCCGCGCGCCACTTTCCCCCGGCCTCCTCCTCCCGTTGCGCCCACCGTGGCCTCGCTTGGCCGCACCCCGCGCGCTCGCGCTGGAGCCCGCTCTTTGGGCTGCATTCGAACTGCACGGCGCGTCGTCGCACGCGCACGCGCCCGCCTCCCCTGCGCTGGCCGCGCTCACCACGGCCCAGGGCCATCCACCCCGCCCGGCCTCGCCTCAACCAGCCGCTGCCCTGCTCTGCACGTCACCCGCTCCGCCCACTCCCCGCCGCGGCCTCGTCCCCTCGTCGCTAGCCTGCGCGCCCCCTCGCGTGCCCGGGCCCCCGCCCGCGCTCGCCTCCCGCCCGCGCGCGGCCCCGCGCACGCTGGCGCTCGTCGTCGCCTCGCCCCTGGTCGCGCCCGTGCGCCTGCTTGTGGCCTATGGGCCACTGGCAAATGGGCCCCGACGCTCCTGTGCCACTGACAGTGGGGCCCAGCCCCACCAAAACGGTTTAAAGATAAAAATAAAAATGTAATTAATATAATTAATAATTAATTAATTAGTTAATTAACTCTGATTAAGCTAAACTAATTAATTAGTTAGTTTAATTACACAGTAATTAGGTTAACTAAACCCTAATTAAACCTAACAGACACTGACAGGTGGGGCCCACACGTCAGTTTGACCCAGTCAACGTCCTGTTCACTGCTGACGTCATGCTGACATCAGCATACACTGTTCTGGATAATGTTGATTTAAAATGATTAAATAAAATTCAGAAAATGATTAAAACTTTAGAAAATCATATAAAATAAACCGTAACTCCGATGAAAATACTTTATATATGAAAGTGGCTCAGAATTTTGATATGAATCTAAATACGCCCTCCGTATTCCTGTCAGATGCCCGTAGCTAGATAAACGTTGAACTTTTAGACCGATTTCTATAAATGAATAGTGCCCATCTTTAATTAAATAAATCTGGATAAATTCCTAAATTAACTAAATCATTTAGTTAGGCAGTAGAACACCTCTGCATAGCATTTAGGCATGTCATACATATTGTTTGCATTTTTGCCGTGAATTTATTGTTTCTCTCCCCCTCCTCTCTCTCGATAGACACCGAGACCGACGACGTTGCAGCCGGATACGACTACGCTACAGACGAGCAGCCCGTTGACGATCCCTCTCTCTTGCCAGAGCAACCAGGCAAGCCTCCCCCTTGAGCATCCAGATATCGCCCATTCCATTTCTCCTGCTTGCATTAGATTTTGCTACTATTTAATGTTTGCTCCTATTCTGATGCATAGCCTTCTTTTGTAACCTGTTTATTGTTACCTTACCTGCCTATGATAAACTGTTTAGTATAGGTTGGTAGTGGACCATCAGTGACCCCCACCACCTTACCCTTGTTGCCCCTGCTTGATCATCGACGACTCGATCAATGTGATCGTCGACCAGAGACCAACACATCACCTCACCCCCATAGTTGTACGACTCTACTTAGTTACTATCGAGTGCCGAGGGTGATACCTCGTAACGCACTCCTGATGAACACTCTGCAGTGTAGCTGTTCGGTCGTGGTCACCGAGGGTGATTCCTCCTTCTCCACTTCTGATACGACTCTGTCGTGCAACCCCTCAGTGTGAACCTTGAGGGTGATACCTCATACATTCACCCTGATGATTTCGTCGAGTGGAATCCGCCAAGGGTGATTCCTCCGGGTTTCCCCTTTGATGTTATGACCACACGGTTACTTTGACCTTTGTTACAGGTGGGTCGACCCTGATGGGTACCCGTAGGGGATCTATGTTGTCGGGTGTGCCGGAAGGGCACTCGAGTGTGATATTGTGGCGGAGCTTCAGAAACTCTGATCGTCTCCGCGTGTTACTAAATGAGCCAATTGGATTTGGGTGTTTGATTTGAGTGGGTCGACGTGCCCTATACGCACTACCACCACGCGGGATTATGGTTTATGGGACCCTCTACGTCGTCCGTTTCTCCCGAAAGCTCCTCAGACGTCATGGTTCACCATGCGGGCTGATTGTTGGGATTGGGCTGGATACTTCACTGACGAGTTCAGTGTCGCGCCTGCACCCCGGCCAGTCTCGCAACACGCAGGGTGCCCAGGGCGATGGCCCAAGACCTCTGGGTGCATAGGTTAGTCCGGCGTGCTGACCTCTCTACTGAGCCTAGGTAGGGCGTTGCTTCGTGTTGATCTACCGAGGCCGGGCATTACCCAGCAAGTGTGTCCGGCCAGAGTTGATCGAGCGTGTTGGGTAACAGTAGTGCACCCCTGCAGGGATGAATAATCTATCGATAGCCGGTCCTACGGTAAAGGACGCTCAGTTTGTATATCCCGATCTACTACTTGAACTGGATACTTGTTACTTAATTGAAACTTCGAGATCGCTTTCTCGCTGGGAGTCGAGGAAGGATCTTTAAGTTGTACTTCAACATGCTTGCTTAATAAAATGCTATTCTACTCTCTCCTATTGCTGCAAGATGGTGGCTTCGTGAAGATGCTTGAAGATGCTAGTCTTCGATAGGACTAGGCCTTCTCTCTATTCAGGCATTTCTGCAGCCCAGTCCACATATACAGCCTTTTCTCCTTTGATAATGTTGCATATGTAGTATAGATCCTTACTTGCTGAGTACTTCAGATGAGTACTCACGGTTGCTTTGTTACTTCTTTTGCCCCGGAGTCAGATGCCACCACAGGAGCTTACTACCAGGAGGGTCCAGAGGGCACGTACTTCTGGATCGAGCCAGCCGACCAGGAGTAGGATCGGAGGCTCCCAGGCAGGAGGCCTACGCCTTTCGATCTAGAGTCGTTGTTTGTGCTAGCCTTCTTAAGGCAAAACTTGTCTAACTATGTCTGTACTCAGATAATATTTGTATGACTGACTCATGTATTCGGATCTTAGTGATCCCTGGTTTGTAATATTGTGGATCTTCGTTTAATTTGTGTTAGAGTTGTGTTGTGATATCCTCCCGTGAGTCCCTGTGCTTGATCGTGCATGTTTGCGTGTATGATTAGTGCACGATTGAGTCGGGGGCGTCACATGAGTCCAGCGTGGATATTTTTCTTTTCCATCGCCAGCTTCTTCTGCTGCCTTGGCCTCACGAGCCCTTTCTTTCTTTCTCTGTCTCTCCGCCTCACGAGCCTCCTTTCGCTGTCGTTCCTGCTCCTCCATGCGACGAGCCTCTTCCCTGTTTTTCTTTCCTAAATCCTGAAAAAAACGGTGTTGCTCCGCATAGTATTCTTTTAACTCTCTCTCTTGCTCTGCTGTCTCCTCAGCTTCCGCCTTCTCGCGTCGCTCTTCCGCATAGAAACTATTCCATGCACGGCGACTTCTTTCACGAATCTCAGTCACTGCCCAAGCCGGCATCTCCGTGTCAATCCAACGATAGTACATGCACAGAGGTGGAGGAGACTACAACAAAAAACAAGAATGTTATTAAAGAATCAATCACAATACCAACAATATCTATTTGTGATGGTTAAAGCATACCGGAGGCTTGTCGTACCCTGAAATAGCTACGGGTGGATCTTCCTCATAATTGACGCACATGAAAAACTTCATGCCCAACCAATCTGAAAAATCCGTCACCTCCTTCACCTTGCAAAGATCGCCACACCAACACCGCAGGACTGCCACCCCCGGAGGCAAACTTGCATTCTTCATTTTCCTTGGCCTAATGCTTTGATCCGAGCAAGGCAAACTCATACCGACTGAAAAAATGTGTTACACACTTTGCGCAGTGGCGATTTCGAGGATGGCTGGATGAGAGCCTCGGTGTCTCCTTTTATAGGCTCAGACGACAAATGATGGCGAGAAAATAAGCGCGAACAGACGAAATTAGGCGGGAAATTTTAGGATCCCTATAGTGTCGGCACAACAGGTTCCCGCAGCATCGGATTCTCGCAGCGAGTGACTGATTCCCGCAGTGCCGTCGCATCCGCTGAGGCAAAAGAAGCAGAAGCAGGACTGATTCCCGGACGAAAGAACCAAAAGCAGGGCATCAGCGTACATATTCCCGCGCGTGGGAATCAGCGCTGTCAGCGTCCGTTGTCGCGCGTGTAGCAGAGATGCCGCCTACCGCAGTGGCGGCGTGGCCCACCGGCTGGGCCCGCGAGTAGTAGGGCTTGTCGGCCTGCGAGCGGCAGGAGCAGCGCCGGCCGCCTCGTCTTGGGGCGGCAGGGCCCACCAGGCCCGCCCCGTTCCGTCCCGGCTCCAGGTGCTGTACAAAAAACATTATACCGGCGCGGCCGCCTGTAGGCGTGGCGGCAGGGCCCGCCGCCTCCAGGCGTGGCCGCAGGTGACACGTGTCGCCTGCCGCGCCTGCCGCCACTAGTGAGGGGGTCATTTTTGTCAATTATATCCACGGGTAGTCCTTTTTAGCAATTCCAGTGGGCAGAGGGTCTCTTTCGACAAAAAATCAAGAGTTTGTAATAAACTTGTATACTTATTCAAGGTGTAATAATACAATGTCTAGTTGAGCAATTATTATACGCGTTGAAGAAGTCTGAGATCTACCAATATAATTTAGATGACATTCTAAATTTCTAATTAAGCAGAAAATAATTAATGGTAAATATGGGTCGTTACAGCAGTATATTTTGCTCAACACTATCTGAAAGAAAATTACATAATTAATATAAATTAAACTTCATACAGGACTACGCTTGAAATCAAGTTTCAAATGCTTGCGAGTACTGTAGAAAAATCTTCCAACGGTGAGGCTACACGTCCCGCACCAGCATCCTTGAAGGGGTTACGAGCTGTTGCAAAAGTCAGGGCTGCCTTGGTCAATGGATCACCTTCTTCCTTGAGGAGCTTCTTGGCGGATAGGGTCATCCGTGCCTGCAACAGCCCCTTCCACCCATCACCCTTGTCGATAACAGCGGCGACTCCAGCAGCCAAGGTAAGGGCAGACACAGTCAGATTGTACGCTTGAACTGCTCCCCCAATCTGTCGGACATGACGAGAGAGGGACTGACATGCCTCCCGAACATTACTTCCAGGAGAAGGATGGGGGAGATGGCTGACTTGTAACATCTGAAGCACCGAGTGGACCTCTTGTGTATGAGAGTTGATCAATGAAGTAGCCCCGGTATCTGACAGAAGAGTGTGAGCCACATCACCTCCGCCCTCAGCAGGTGGCTCCACCTGAATAGTATCCAAGCTCTTTTTCGCTGTGGTCTGCTCTCTCAAAGTCTTCAGTTCCTCCTCTAGGCGAAGGACCATGTCAGTTTCATTCTTCAGCTTCTCTTCCAGATCGTTAGCTCTTTTGCTTGTCACCTTCAACTCCTCCTCCACAGAAGTGGCTCTCACACGCCAGTCATCCGAAGTTTTCTTCGCGACCGCAACCTTGTCCTCAACCTTCTTCAAATCATGCTCAGCCTGTTCCGCACGAGTCTGGGCCTCTAATAGCTTGTCTTCTGCATTGGAGGCTCTCTTTGTCTCGTCCTCCAGCTTGGCCTTCGCATCCTTTAGATTGTCCAACACAGTGCTCTGTTTCTGGTATGCGTCGGAGCAGGCAGCCTTGAGAGATTTCATCTTCTTGATCAAGAGAGGAACTTTACTTGCTCTCTTCACCAACATTTGGACCTACAAGAAGGAAAATGCAGTAGAGGGTCAGGAAAACATCACACACACACACACACACACACACACACAAACGCAATAGAAAGATGAGAAGAATATTTCGACATACCCCTTGGACCACTTGAGCCGGGCCACTACAAGTGTCATCCATCTCCTCGAGAGAACTAAGCCATGCCTCTGTATCCAAGGAACCGAAGCTAGACGAGCACGAGCTAGAAGAGAAACCGCTGGTCGAAGAAGAATCTGAAGAACCACATATGTCCACTGGATGAAACACAAAGTTAATCCAGTGTGAGAAGGTGCGGGAGGAATAACCAACAAAGAGACAAGAACATACCAATGCGGCAATGTCTACCTTCAAGCGAAGCATCGCATTCTTCCTCATCTGAGCCGTACTGTAGGCTGAGGCCAGGAATAGGCAGGGACTTGTTGGCATCTATGGCGCATTCCTCCTCATTTGAGCCATAGTCTAGGTTGAGGCTAGGAATAGGCAGAGACTCATTGGCATCTATGGCACCCTTGTTGCCTGACTCGGGTGCTCCATTGAGGATGCCACGGACCTCAAAAAGCCCCTTGTTCACCATCTCAGCAAGTTCTTTCTGCTCAGGTGATGCAGGTGGACACACGGCCTCCAAAGGGATTTCCCCAGAGATCACCTGGTCCAGAGAGTCTTTCAAAGTGCGAACGGGGCATTCTTCTTTGGGCTCAGAAACTTTCCCAACCCCGGACAAAGTGGTCGAATCCTCTCCAGGTGCAGCAGGCAGAGCGTGCAAGGTGGTCGAATCCTCTCCAGGTGTAGCAGGCAGAGCGTGCAAGGTGGTCAAATCTTCTCCAGCTGTAGCAGCCAGAGCGTGCAAGGTGGCCAAATTCTCTCGAGTAGCAGCAGTAGCAGCCCGACCACGCTGAGGCCTACGCTTTCGCTTCTTAGTGCCTGCCGAGGGTGGTAGGGAAACGGGGCCTCCCTCTTCATCGGGCATAGGCTTAGATACTTTATTAGCAAGAACAACCACATTACTGGGCATGGCTCCCAAGTTGTTCCTCTTGTTGGATCCCACGGGCTCGCGGGAGCATGTGCCCATCCTCCCTAAGCAAGTCCCATCTGACAAGATAACTTGTGGACCAATAGCTGGATCGACTCGTGGAGAAAGCTTGATCTTGAAATAATGTGCCACTCGGTTGTGAACTTCAGACTCACGAACCACCTTCTCATACAACTTGTGTTCATTACTATCATATGGGCCAATCAGCTGGTTCACACGTGTCACCGCCTCCTCATAGGTCATCTCCGCTTATAAAGAATAAAGGAGCCAGTCAGAAACAATAAAGCACGAGCATAAGAATGATATAGAATTAAAAAAAAAATACTTACGGGCCAAACGGTTAGGGAGACGAATGCTAGGATACGGGCCAAAATGTTTCTGAGAGTCATCCTTCATCTTGAAGCAGCCGGCCATAAACATTTCCTCCAACAAGTCACGGACGCTATGCTGGGAGCGAACCTTCATAAGCTTCTCAACTTTCTCTAACTCTTGTGAGCTGAGGTCAGGAGGAGAGACAGTCTTCAAAGAAGGAAAAGGGGAACCACCGCTTTTTGGAAGTGCCCGAGTGTGGTGAAATGAAGGCTCTAAGAATAGGTAAAACCATTTCTGTTTCCAATGTTTGAACAGAAGAGCATTAGGCGAAAGAGCAGGCAACAGAGGGTAACAATCCAATTTGTTGCCCCGAAGCCTCACGAAGACGGCACCAAAAACACTACCAGCACCATCCCCAATTTTCCGAATTCCCAGTTTCATCTCGAAGAAGTGGAGAAATGGCCTAAGGGAAGGTGCCTCACCCAAAAAAGTCTCACACATCCAGCGGAACACATTCATGCGCAAAATACCGTGAGGTTGCAAGTGGGCAAGCTCAAAACCATATACCTGCATGAGTTCCGATATGAAGGGGTGAACTGGCACACATAACCCTGCCTCAAACCAAGCACAAATGCCCATGATTGCCCCTTGGTGCCTATCGAAGCTAAGTCTCTCCTCGCAGGCAAGTGGAAGTTGACAGTGGCGCTCTAACAAGAGGCCACGACTTTGAAGTCCATTTAGGTCTTCCATGGTAACCGTGGACGACCCAGTGCAATCCAGACGTGACAACGGACCAAACTCATCAGTTGCACTCCAATCCTCTGCTTTCTTCTTCCTCTTCTTGCCGTCAGACCCATTGCTCTTGTCTGTTGGTTTGGATGACCCCGGGGCATCTAGGCATGCTCCACCCCCGTAGCCACCTATTTGAAAACAAACAAAAGTAAATGAGGCAAACCCGATGGTATAAGGGCATCTCCAACCCTATCCTTTAAAATGAGTAAACAAATGTGTTTACTCATTTGCACCCAGTGTGGGGAAGGGCATGGATGAACCCGGGTACATATGAACCCACTTTGAATAATATATTTCTAAATGCTAAAAAAAAAATCTGAAAAATGTTGCACGGGTACGTCTCCATGTTGTATGTGCGTGCATAAAGTTTCACGGAAAAATAACTTTTTTTGTGGCATGTGCAAAAAAGACAAAAAAAATATGTCGTGAAACGCTATTTAGAAGCAATGAAATTTGTCTTTTTTGCGGAGACAAAACAAAAAGACATTTTTTCACAAAACTTTGTGCCATGCACACACATTTGCGAAGGATATATGCATGAGATTTTCTTTTAATTTTTTTTGACATTTTAAAACGTGCTTAAAATGCTTATTTTTAAGTGGGTGCAGATGCCCCTACGTTCAGGACGTGCCCACTCACCCAGCATGGCCCTAAAATGACGTGTATATACTGTTTAGCCTATTTAACAACTATTTACATCTCAAACGGTAATATAGAAATTGCTAGTGTAGTTCCCGTTCACAATTTTTATTCTTGTAACGGTGGTTCACAATTATTTGTCTTTCACTTGTTTGTGAATTACGAATTAGTTCTGCATTTCTTGCTTATCGAGGTACTGAGGTACCAAAGAGTTTTGGAGAATTGCGAGACTAAAATGAAAAACAACTTTGGGAACTTGTAGAGGAAATTACGGTTTCGCCGACTACGTTACAATTGGATCGAGCAAGAGAGGTGAAGAACTACTACCATTCTTAATGTGCGTTGATTTTCCCTGGATATGGTTGTGGCATTGCCTCTAGATATTCTCAGCGGATTATTATTTTTTTCAACTAGCCAAACATTTCACTAGAGCAACAGTAATGATTGTCTGCAAGGTATGATTGGTATCCTCAACAAAAACTGCCAGGCTACCTCTTTTTGAGGCACTAGTATATGTTATGCCATAATTAATTCCGGAGGTTGCAACACTAATAAGCAAGTTGCAAAGAAAGAAAGAAAGAAAGAAAGAAGAGTAGAGCGGCATGAAGCCAACAAAGGCATACCATGTCCATCCTCCCGGGGCTCCTTCCCTGCGGCGGATGACTTCATGCGTTTATCCGACATCTCAACAGCAGCTACACAATGAAAGAAAGATTAGTACAGTTTGCAAACGTCCTGAAACAAGCCACAACAAGTAAAGTATTTATTGGAAGCGCTAATAACTCGGAACAATTTCTTGGGCAAGCTCCGGTCCACCCACTTAACTACTTCCTCCGTTCTTAAATATTTGTCTTTCTAGAGATTTCAACAAGTGACTACATACGGAGCAAAATGAGTGAATCTACACTCTAAAATATGTCTATATACATCCGTATATTGTAGTTCATTTGAAATCTCTAAAAAGACGAATATTTATTCACTACCCAAGACAAGCAACTACTAGTAGTACTCGGATTTTGCGCAAGGTGGGCACTTTGAGGAGTATCATGATAATGTTACTACTAGTATGACTTATAAGTATCTAATGACCGCGGGGTGGGGCGCTCCACTATTCTCGGCCGCTAGATGGGAATCCTGTGGCCGGCCTTAATTGCTGCCGTTCGTGCTCAAGCGAGCAAAGTTTAGATAAAGGCGATGGCAGATGCGTACTACATAAGCCAGTGATCGTACAAGCACGAGGAGGGTCAAGTCAATGTCCAGTGAACTGGCATATGCGTACTATGCCAGTAAAAGTACAAGCACGAGGAGGGCCGGCGTCCAGGAAAACAGAAGTGCTGTACATGAGAAGGGTTGGTGTCCAGGAAAACCAAGTTGGTGTTTTTTGCAGCAAATGCAACATGCATGCATGTACTTTCATCAGGCATGCATTTACTGCATTTGCCTGTACAACATATGCATGCATGTACGTCCAGCAAGTACCGCATGCATAGAAAGGAATCAATGCGGTGCTCTGGGGCTAGCTGCGGTGCCTTTGCCCTTTGGCGTGCGTGTACTGGTTTCACAGAGCAAAGGTACGCCGGTAATGATGTTTAAGCTGCAGCCGTCGGATGATGTGAAGGAATGGACGGTGGATAAAGGGAGGGGCAGTGCACCGGTGGTCACCGGACGATTACCGTATGTTATCTTGTATGCCTAAGGGCTGTGAGCTCTACAATGGCGCCAGCGCACAAGCACCTGCCAGCTAGCTACCGCGGCCATCATCAATCAAGCCGGTGGAGCAACCATAGCGTCCGGCAGACCTTCAAGGAACGCCTGACCCCGTTGAAATCACTGCTCTAGGCTGTTGTCAGATACAGGGCATGCGCACCTCACCAAGACAGTAGCTACCGCGGCAAACCCCGGCCAACTCAAGACATGTTCTGCCGACCAACCGAGAGATCCCCGCTGTAATCACTGCGCTAAGCCGTCGCCCGGGTTTCGTCCCTGGTAAGTGGTCATATTATGCTAGAAAATCCGCCCTCTCAACTACATGGCCGCTCGACAAGCGTTCACGATGCACCCAAACCGATAGAAAAAGGCAGAGCACCACTGCTTACCAAGCATGGACGCGCTACCCACGTCGCGTAGTCTCCAATTCCGATGAACGTGCGCCTGGTAGCCGGGAGTGATGGCCAGACCGTCGCGCCACCGGGATGTGACTACCGTGAGCACACGCCCCGGATTAGCTCCGCCACGCCCTTTCGAAGTCGCCACCATTCACCAACGCCTTCTCACTCCGTCACAGGAGTTCACGCCGCGCCACCCTCGAGAACTTCCCTCTCAACCAAACCGGCCGCCAGTGACCGGAAGGGAAGGGGACGAAGAGGCGCAATAAAAAATTGGAGGCCATCGCGTTTCTTATAGGGCAGCAGGCACCGTTGATAGGTGCCACGCGTCCCCAAAGAGTTTCATCTAACACAGCTTCCCGAAGGCTCCTCCCCCACGCGAACCATGGCCTGAGCGGCGAGCCATGGCGTGACTCCTCGCTCACGCGAACCATGGCTCTCTTTTCTCGGCGGCGCATGGAGGATGACCAGCGGCGGCTAGGTTTCTTACCGGACGGCTCCCTAGCACGTTCTCCACGTGTTGTATAACGGTCGGCAGATACCGAAGCTTCGGGAGATAAAGACCAATAATTGCTATGCTTAACGGACGGTTTGACGATGAAAAAGAAAACCGGACGGTTTGATATCGAGAAACAAGATCCATGGGAGAAACCCAGCGCTCTCAGAGCTCAGGCGATACTGGGCGTCGGATCTGATTGCTTGATGCGATTCTGGTCGTCGGATCATGAGATGGAGAGAACTCGATCGTCGGATCGAAAGGAAACACTGTCGCAATGAATAGTTTCACTCCATTCGTGCCACCGCGCGTAATTTCTGTGACCCGCCGAGGGCATTTTCATCATTTCGCATACGGGCTATAAAATGATGGCGGCTCCCGTGCTAAAGACCTAGCCGCCTCCTCCTCCCTCACTCGCTCCTCATCCACTCCTCCTGCAGCCGCCTCCCTCCCTCCCACGCACCCGCCTCTCTCCCTCCCTCCCACGCACCCGCCTCTCTCCCTCCCTCCCACGCACCGACGGCGGCAGCGGCTCCCGCGCTCGCGCTCTTCCTCCCCCAACACGTCTCCTCTCACCGTCGATCCCCAACCCAGACGTGGTCGCCGCGCGGCCCCGCACGCCGAGAACCTGGGCGCGGCCTATCTCAGCCCTGGCAAGGAGGAGAAGAAGACGACGCCTGATGCCGCGAAGGTGCCTCCGCTGATGCTATCGTCACTGCAGGCCCGCATGGAGGGCGAGGAGGCACCGTGGCGACCGCGACGGCGGCGGGTCTTCCCGTGTTCGTGGGGCCGAGGGGAAGGGAGCTGCTGCCGCCACCGCCACCCCTGCCTGCATCGTCGTCCTATGAGGCGTGGGACCTCTCGGACAATGAGGTGGCGCCGACCGCGTCCTGGGCCACCCTGCCCAATAGGGCGCTGCTGTGCTGCCCGCTGCCGCTGGACGTCGGGAGGTGCACCTGCATCATCGTCTGGGAGAAGGCCACCTGTGCCAGAGGGGTGGCACTCTACTCGCTCTACACCAACATGAGCTAGTCCCCCCATCCTCCCTCCTTCCCTTCTTCGGCTTCAAAATTCCAAATCCAGGGGAGAGTAGTGTGATTGGTTACTGAGATTAGTGCCAATCTGTCGTGACTTCTTACTTCAAATTTCAGGTACGGGTGTGTAATTGCTGAAATTGGTTGCTGAGATTAATTCCAAATCTGAATTGCCCCTGCCCCTCCTGCAATCTCCTGTTAACCATACTTTATTACAGTTCATTAATTTCTACCATCCATTTGTTATATGTGCTCGATTCCTTGTGATGATTGGATCCTTTCTGAGTGTTTACCATTTAATTGTGAGATTATGTTTGTTTTGCTTTTCTGTAGATAGGAAGATCTGTCAATCTGTCGCTTCTTGCTTCAAATTTCAGGGACATGAGCACTGAAGTTGTGCCTTTTGAATCAGTCAATCATAAGGTAATCCATGATGCATATATATGGCTATGGTAAAAAAACAAGTTATGTCTGCTCAAGCCAATTTAGAAGGATTGGCAAACAACTGTTCATAGTTGTGGCACATCCACTTTATGGTGTGGTTGCCTACTGCTGGAATAATTACTTCTTCATATATCGGTTTCAGGAGCCATATGCCAGCTTCGTTGATTTCACAACAGAATATGGACATTTTAATTTTAGAAGATAGGTATGCTGCATATCCTATGGTTACTGAGCACAATATATATGCTTATATAAATATTAACTGAAACAGTGTGCTCCTAGTTTATGCATATGAAAATTTTCAACAATTTTATTTTTGCCGGACGTTGGGCAGACATATATTATGATCAAGTTTGATGGTGTTCAACATGGTTCTGTATGCACTTCTTGACTTCTCTCTGTTTTGGCTCTTGGCCCTTTCTCTTGCTCTTGTCCGATTGTCTCCACCCCGATGTGGGCACAAAAGCCCGAGGACATGGCCCCCCTCAACGCCTTCTTCCGCTCCACCTTGGCCGTCATGTGGACCAAGCTCATGAAGCTGGCCAAGGACAAGATTCCCAAAGAGTTCGAGGACCGCGGCCTTGAACACAACTATGAAGCCCCCCGGTAAGTTATTTTACGCAAGTTATTAGTTTCGTCCACCAAGGAGTAGATTTCAATGAATCATCATGCTTGACGCTCTTGCAGAAGTGGCTGGCCTGGATAGTGGGCGTGCAGTGCCCCGCCCCACTACTAGAAGAACAACAGACTCCTTTGCTGGCGGCGCTCCTAATACCGGAGCCGCACGTGGTGATCCCCAAAGAGACAAAGTCCCAGAGGGGCAAGTTAAATGCTCGGACATGGGAGACTTCGGTCACCCGGTCCGAGGAGACCCACACCTCCGCCGCCCATGACGGCGACATGGAGGTAGATGATGTGGAAGAGTTCCCTCCCCTGAAGGGGAAGAGGGTGGCGTCCGAAGACGCCGCGGCCGGTATGCAGCCCAAGGGCTCAAAGAGGCCAAGAAGGACCTCGGCCAGGACCGCCGGCAAGTTGCCAGAGAGAGTCGAGCTCTCTGGCGACTCGAAAGAAGACCTCCTCGCAATGGGGAGGAAGAAACCGGTGCCTCGAGGGCAAGCCGTAATCTTAAATTCCATCTTCCTATTTGACAAGTTATTTTTACCGAAGAAGGACTTAACAAAGTATCCTTTCTTACGCAGTCCGCCAAAGGAGATCCCCAGCGGCTCCTCGAGCGGGCTGCCATCCGCTAGCTGGACTTCGAAGGCCGCCATTCCTCCCCTAGCGCATGACGGGCTGGGGGAGGCAACGTCCGTCCTGGCCCCCAATGTCGACACGACGAGGGTCGAGGAGGTGGCCATCATGGCCAAGGTCAACACCTCGGTCCAACGAAACCTGGGGGAGAAATTCCCCGAATTCGCCAAGGAGGGACTGGGCTAGGCGCTGGCCCAGCCAATATCTGCTTCAGCTTCGCCACCACTAGTGGAGCCTGCTTGGCCCGGCACGTTGGTGCTTGGGTCCGAGGTCATCCCACCACCCCCGCCAGCGCGGGGTGGACCGAGGAGATGGAGGAGACCCTAAAGGGTTCCTCCATTAAGGAAGAGCACCGTGCCTTAATAGGCGCGAGCTGCAGGGTTTCCTGTCCGCAGGGGCCGGCCTGCATGAGGCATTCAAGAGCCTTGTGACGAGCTTTGAGGTATGCGTCTATCCCTTTATTTTTTGTGTTATTAAAGATTTATGTACTTGTCTGAAGACTTGTCATTACAGTCTTCTAAATGGCTTAGTAATTGAGTAGCCCCCGAGCCCAAAGGTGGTTTCAAGAAACCGGCATTGGGCTCGTGTGATTCAATAGGAGCTTATCATGTAGCCCCCAAGTCATTGCTTGAAGCAGTCGTCCTAGATAAGTATTTGACTGTGGGTGTTGTAATAAGGAGTACTATTGACAGGTTTTGACCTCGGTTCCGGGCTCCATCTCCGAGGAGATAGCGGAGATGAACCAAAAGCTCGGGAGGTCCCAGAAGGACCTCGATCTGGTCAACCAGAGATTCGAGCAGTCTCAAGGTAAGCAAGTTGAATTTAAATTTCTAGGATAAGCCTTGCTGAAGAAAAACTAAGACCGAACTGTTTTAATGACAACAGCATTAGCTAAGCTTGAGAAGCTCAAGGCCGAGCTCGAAAGAGTTCAGCAAGGGTCGAAGCAGCATGAAGCTGCAGCCGCGAAGGCGGAGGAGGCCCAAGCCGCCGAGAAGGTGGCCGGGGACAAGGACCGGGCACGGGTGGTTGAGGTTGAGGAGACCCTGAAGGGCGTGTTTGAAGCACGTGACAAGCTTCAGGTGGAAGGGAAGAAAATGAAGGATGAGCTTGAAAAGCTCAAGCTTGCTCATGCCGACCCCAAGACTGCAGCTCGGGCGGACTGCGAGGTGCTCCAACAGTTGGAGCAAATCACCTCGGGTAAGCACTACTTAGGGCATCTCCAACGGAGGGGCGCTTAAATCCTAATCTTTTTTTTCTCACAAGCGCTGGGCGCTAGGAGAAGGCGCTAGGGAGGGAATTTTGTAGGTGATTTCTAAGCGTCTGACTCTTAGGTGGGCATCGATGCCAGAAAAAGCACCAGGAATGGCATGGAAACTGTCAAAACAGCCAGGATTTAATTTCTAGCGCCCCTGGCTTAGCGCCCCCGTTGTACATGCCCTTATTGCAGTGTGTTTGGCAGCAAGGGGTGCGTCGAGCTCACCCAGTTGTGGCATTCCGCAGAAGTCTTCGCGGATCTCCCGCAGAGCGTGACGGACGCCATTGCACACTTTGACCAATTGGCGTGTCATGAAGTGGAGAAGGCCTTCTAGGGAGAGTTCCCGCGGTCTCTGGCAGCGCTGCTGCTATGCAATCGAATGAAGCTGGCCGAGCTGCTTCGCATGGTGAGGACGGCACTTCAAGACCTCTGTGTCACGCTCTGGCCCGCCGATGTCCTTCCGGGCAGCCTCTTCGGCCTCGTGATGCTCCTACGTGGGGTTGTCCCGCATATCGATATCTGGAGGAGGTCCGCGTGCTTTGAAGGAGCACGGAGGGCGTACACCTACGTGAGGACGCATTAGCTCAAGGTCGATGATAACCCACAAGTATAGGGGATCGTAACAGTTTTCGAGGGTAGAGTATTCAACCCAAATTTATAGATTCGACACAAGGGGAGCCAAAGAATATTTGTAAGTATTAGCAGTTGAGTTGTCAATTCAACCACACCTGGAGATTAAATGTCTGCAGCAAAGTGATCAGTAGCATAGTAATATGATAGTTTTGATAGTAGTGGTCATAGTAGAAGTAACGGTAACAGTGATAGCAATGGTTTTGTAGCAGTTGTAACAGTAGCAATAGCAATAGTAACTTAGCAAGAACAATATGTGAAAAACTCGTAGGCATTGGATCGGTGGATTCGTTGGATGATATTCATCATATAACAGTCATAACCTAGGGTGATACAAAACTAGCTTCAGTTCGTAAATATAATGTAGGCATGTATTCCATAAATAGTCATACGTGCTTATGGAAAGAACTTGCATGACATCTTTTTTCCTACCCTCCCGTGGTAGCAGGGTCCATAAGGAAATTAAGGGATATTAAGGCCTCCTTTTAATAGAGAACCGGAACAAAGCATTAATACATGGTGAATACATGAACTCCTCAAACTACGGTCATCACCGGAAAGTATCCCAATTACTGTCGCACTGGGGTTTACGGATGATAACACGTAATAGGTGAATATGACTTGCAAGATCGGCTCTAGAACATAGATACAATGATGAAAACATAAACGGTTCATATCTAAAATCATGGCACTCGGGCCCTACTGACAAGCATTAAGCATAGCAAAGTCATAACAACATCAATCTCAGAACATAGTGGATACTAGGGATCAAGCCCTAACGAAACTAACTCGATTACATGATGAATCTCATCCAACTCCTCACCGACCAGCGAGCCTATGAAGGAATTACTCACTCCCGGTGGGGAGCATCATGGAATTGGTGATGAAGGAGGGTTGGTGATGACGAAGACCGAAGATTCCCCTCTCCGGAGCCCCAAACAGGCTCCAGATCTGGCCTCCCGATGAAGAACAGGAGGTGGCGGCGGCTCCATATTGTGAAACATGATGAAACTTCCTCTCTTATTTTTTCTCCGAAAATAGGTATTTATGGTGTTGGAATTAGGGTCTGCGGGGCCACGAGGTGGGCACAACCCACCAGGGCGCGCCAGAGGGGAGGCTGGTGTCTTGTGCCCATCCAGGGCCCCCCCCTCCGATGGTTCTTGGTGCCAATATTTTTTATATATTCTGAAATAATTCTCCAAAAAGTTTCGTCCGAATCCGAGAACTTTTATTTCTGCACAAAAACAACACCAAGGTAGTTCTGCTAAAAACATCGTCAGTCCGGGTTAGTTTCATTCAAATCATGTGAATTAGAGTCCAAAACTAGAGAAAAAGCGTTAGGAAAAGTAGATACGACGGAGACGTATCAACTCCCCCAAGCTTTAACCTTTGCTTGTCCTCAAGCAATTCAGTTGACAAACTGAAAGTGAAAAAAGAATTTTTTTTACGAACTCTTATTCTCTTGTTTACATAAATAAGCTAAAGTAGCACCCATGTTTTCAGCAAAGATCATGATTAACCATGTTAACAATAACTCTTAGTAATTATATTAACTCATATCAATAGCATAATCAACTAGAGAGCAATAATAAGATATATCAAATGCCAACACTTTGTCAAAAAAAATCATGATATAATATGACAACAGTGGTATCTCGCTAGCCCTTTCTGAGACCACGAAACATAAATGCAGAGCACCTCCAAAGTTCAAGCAGCGACTAAATATTGTAATTCATGGTAGAAAAGATCCAGTCATGATGCATCCAACATTAACTATACACAATGCATGAGGATGACAATAGTGCTCTCAGGTCTGGCGCTTGTTTGAGAATGCGATGACTCAACATAAAATTAAATAGATAGTCCCTACGCAGAGGGAAGCAGGGATTTGCAGAGGTGCCAGAGCTCAAAGCTAAAAACAGAGATAAATAAAATTTTGGGAGGTACAGCCTTCCTGTCAATGTTACGACCAAGAGTTATCAATATCTTCTATGCTAAACACATTAGCGGTGGTTCCCAAGCGATTAAAGTAAAGGTTTACTCCCCCTCCACCAACAAACACACTCCACGGCTAGCCGAATCCACGGGTACCGTCCATACCAACAACAATCCTGGGGGATTTTTGTTTAATTATTTGCAATTTTTGAATTTGGGACTGGGCATCCCTATTACCGCCCCTCTCGTGCAAGGACGAGTGAATAAACACTTATCATGAGAATAACCCGCTTAGCATGGAAGATACTGACCGCCCCCTTTCGCTCCATGAGAGGTCCAGGCACACAAAACAGATGTTCATTTGAAATTTTAGAGGTGGCACATGCAAATTTACTTAGAACAGCAAGGTAATACCGCATATAGGTAGGTTTGGTGGACTCATATGGAATAACTTGGGTTTAAGGATTTTGATGCACAAGCAGTATTCCCGCTTAGTACAGGCGAAGGCTAGCAGATAGGTTGAGAAGCGGTCAGCTAGGGAGCAAAAACGGTCATGAACATGCGTTATGCATAAGCAACATTGAACACTAGCATGAGTAGGATATGAACACCATGAACATAAATATCATAGAGGCTATGTTGGTTTTGATTCAACTACATGCATGAACATGTGCCAAGTCAAGCCACTTGAAACATTCAAAGGAAGATACCATATCATCATACTACATCACAATAATTTTAATGCATGTTGACATCCAAGATAAATCATTATCCACTCCTAGCTACTTAAGCATGGCATGAGTAACTATAATCTCTAATTGTCATTGCAAACATGTTTGATCATAATATGCTGAATCATGAATACTACTACCTCCGTCCTAGTTTATTAGTCCCCCTCGTATTCAGTGTCACACTTTGACCATGATTTTAACTAAAAAAATATAAGTTATACATCACAAAAATAACATCATCGGAAACTATGTTCAGATACAAACCAAACTATATAATTTTTGGTGACATGCATTAGTATTTTCTCAGTTAAATCTATTGTCAAACATTGACACAAAATGCGAAGGGGACCAATAAACCAGGAAGGAGGTAGTAGGTTAAAGATATTTACAAAAACAGAACAAGTAGAGTTCATACCCGCTTCTCTCTGCCACAGTCACTTCATCAAATATTGTCATTATTGCCTTTCACTTGCACGACTGAATGATATGAAAATAATAATGGTGCAAGAGTGCCATGGACTAAGTTGGAATCTGCAAACTTTTTATTCAAAAGGAGAAGACAAGGTAATATGGGCTCTTGTTAAATCAACAATAATGCATATAAGAGCCACTCAACTTTTTCATCGTGGTCTTCTCCTTGGTATGACTCAACAAAAAGAAAAGAATTTCAGAGAAACACACTGAAATATTTTTGGATTTTTTAGTTTTTCTTGAAGAAAGCAAAATAAAGAAGGGAAAACAAAAACAAGAAAAACTATTTACAAGGGAAAGCTCCCAACAAGCAAAAGAAGAACAAGGATATCTTTTTGGGTTTTCTTTTAATACTACAACTAATTAAACTAGAAAGAAAAACCGAAAAGAAGCAAGACATATTTTTGGATTTTCTCAAAGCTTTTCAAACACACAAGAAGAAGGCAAGAAAAATAAATCTAGCATGGATAATACAATAAAAAAGTGTGAACACCGACAACTGGAATGTAACGTGTGAACATGAATATAATGTCGTTGGAAATACGTACTCCCCCAAGCTTAGGATTTTGGCCTAGCTTGGTAATCACCATCCGCGGCCTGGATAATAATCTGAATGATAGCTCACGGAGGCTCTCGGTGCAGCTTCCTCAGTCCGCCGAGCAGCCTCGACCTCCGCGTTGTACGTGCGGGCCTCGCTCTCAAGAACATAATATCTTCTTTTGCTGTGATAATCAAAGAGAGCGGGCGCATGCAAGACAACAAGAACAATGGGTTATTTATTGAACATCAAGTTATAAGTATAATCAGTGATTGTGCCCGTAAGGAACTTATGGCATTTCATAGCATCAAAGTCTAAGTACTGAGTAGGTAGGATAGGGTCATCAGGTAGAGGTGTTACACCCACCTCTTTAGCTAAACGAGAAGCATAAATCCCACCATAAAAGTGACCACTCTCAGCATTACGTTGCAGCCTCCGTGCAACGATTGCTCCAAGATTATAATGTTTTATTCTAGTCAAAGCGGTATGTATGAGGCTCAAGTCAGGAGCACATAGTGTGCTACAATCTTGCTTGCCTACGACGCATTTGCCATTGAAGAGTGCAAAGTAGTGAATTGATGGGAAATGAATACTTTTTATTCTACCTTGTGTCACTCCTCTATTCTCTCCATAGCAAAGATTTGTCAAAAATGACTCATACTCAGATTTTGGCGGTTCGTCCAACGAACCCCAATACCGAATTTTACAGGCTTCACAGAAAGCAACTAGAGGCATGGTAAAAGGATGATCATAAAGGCTAAATGAAACTCTAGACTCACAAGGATGGTATTTAAATTTCTTAGTGAATGTTTCTGTGAGGTTGAGATGCTGAATGCACTTATCTTTGATGTAGGGGTTGAGCTCGGTGTGTGCACATATTGCTCAAACTCTTCCTTAATACCTGCACTCACCATGAAATTATTGCATGGCCATAGGCATGATTTGATAGCAGCATCCCGCATTGAGCTTGCACTTGGCTCAACATAAGACCGACGTATCGAGCCACTACTAGGTGATGCCTCCGTAGACCTCCTCCTCGAAGAACTCCTAAAGAATTGCATTTTTATTTGCGTACAATTTCTGAAGAAAAAAAATTAAATTTAGGACACAAAATTTTCGTCAACAAAATTTCACAAGATTGGTAGTAACTACTTGTATGGATGCCTAGAGGCCATAACAAGCATTCAAACTACTTAGAACTCTAAGAATTCAACATGCAAGCTCATCTACAGTAGCACCTAGAATAGCTAATTATTCAAAATATAAACTACTAAAGCAAAAACTAATTGGAGCAATGGAGGAGTCACATACCAAGTAGCAATCCCCCAAAACAGTTTCGAAAACGGAGCTTCAAGCAAGGAGATTGAAATCCGCGGGTTTGAGAGCAAGAACATGAGAGAGAGAGAGAGAGAGAGCTATGGTGATTTTTTTTCTGGAGGTAGGAGATGACATGGGCTAAAGAGATAAGTGAGGGGACCCACGTGGGGACCACAACCCACCAGGGCGCGCCTGGGGTTGCTGGCGCGCCCTGGTGTCTTGTGGTCACCAGGTGCACCCCCTCTGATGTTATTTGCACCAGGGTCACCAGGTGCACCCCCCTCTGATGTTATTTGCACCAGAAATTCTGAAATATTCAGAAAAAAATCATATTAAATTTTCAGGGCATTCTGAGCACTTTTATTTTTGGGTCATTTTTTATTGCACGAAAAATCCAGAAAACAGGATAAACATGGCATTTTATTTTATTTAACTAAGAAAAACAGAGAACAAAAGGTGGGAGCAGAAGGTTGTGCCTACTAAATTCATCAACTTCATACCTCTCAAAAATGATCCAGTAATAAGGTTGGTCAAGTCTTACTAACAACCACTTTCGAGTAGCATGAAACCGAAGAACTTTCGTAAAACACTAAGTTACCTCGACGGGGATATGCATACCCCCAACAATAAGTATTTCATATTTCTTTTTGGCAGTAGGTAGAGGTAGTTGAAAACTTCCAATAGTAATTGTCTGAGACTTTTCAATAACATTAATACCATTGACTTGGAATTGTTTCTTCGAAAAATGCACCGTATGCTCATTACCATTGATATAAAAAGTGACCTTGATTTTATTGCAATCAATAACAGCCCCTGCAGTATTCAAAAATGGTCTACCAAGGATAACCGACATGTTGTCATCCTCGGGCATCTCAAGTATAACAAAGTCTGTTAAGATAGTAACATTTGCAACAACAACGGGCACATCCTCACAAATAACGATAGGTATGGCAGTTGATTTATCAGCCATTTGCAATGATATTTTAGTAGGTGTGAGTTTATTCAAATCAAGTCTTTTATATAAAGAGAAAGGCATAACACTAACACCAGCTCCTAAATCACACAAAGCAGTTTTGACATAATTTCTTTTGATGGAGCACGGTATAGTTGGTATTCCTGGATCTCCAAGTTTTTTAGGTACTCCATCCTTAAAAGAATAATTAGCAATCATGGTGGAGATTTCTCTTATTAGTGATGATGTCTTTCATGTATTTAGCATAAGGGGCCATCTTTAAAATACCAGTCAAACGGGTGCGCAAAAAGACTAGCCTAAGCATTTCAGCAAAGCGTTCAAATTCTTCATCATCTTTTTTCTTAGTTGGTTTAGGTGGAAAGGGCATGGGTTTTTGAACCCATGGTTCTCTTTCTTTACAATGTTTTCTAGCAACAAAGCCTCTTTTGTCATATCTTTTATTTTTAGGTTGTGGGTTATCAAGATCAACAGTAGGTTCTATCTCAACATCATTGTCTGGTTCTTTATCATTGTCTGGTTGGGTGTCTTCATGAACATCATCATTATCTTTTTCATTATCACTATGCGGATGTTCATTATCAGATTGAGTTTTAGCATCTGAGATAGAGACATCATTATTATCTTCAGGAGGTTTTTCTATTTCAGGTTCACTAGAAGTATGCAAAGTCCTATCATTTTTTCTTTTTCTTCTTCTTTTTAGAAGGACTAGGTGCATCAATATTAATTCTTTGAGAGTCTTGTTCAATTCTTTTTGGGTGTCCCTCAGGATAAAGTGGTTCCTGAGTCATTCTACCTCCTCTAGTCATTACTCTAACAGCATGATCATTCATATTATTGTTCATTTCAATAAGCAATTCTTTTTGAGATTTAGCAACTTGTCCTAACTGAGTTTGAACCATAGAGGCATGTTTTCCTACACCTCTAACATCATTAGTGATTCTAAATAACAAGTCACTCAAGCGAGCAATCATATCAGAGTTGTATTTCAATTACTTCATAACATTGGCATTGAAATGATCTTGTTTTCTAATGTAATTATCAAATTCATATAAGCATTGACAAGGATGTTTATTGTAAGTGATGTCACCTTCATCAAACTTTAATAAAGAATTTACCTCTACCACTGGTGGTGCTGGTGTATCAAGTCCATGTATTTCTTCAATAGGAGGTAAATTTTTAACATCTTCAGCTTTAATACCTTTTTCCTTCATACATTTCTTTGCCTCTTGCATATCTTCCGGACTGAGAAATAAGATACCCCTCTTCTTTGGAGTGGGTTTAGGCGGTGGTTCAGGAAGAGTCCAATCACCATAATTCTTCAATAGTTCTTCAGCTTGTTCAACAGTTCGTTCCCTGAAAACACAACCAGCACAACTATCTAGGAAGTCCCTAGAAGCATCGGTTAGTCCATTATAGAAGATATCAAGTATTTTATTTTTCTTAAGAGGATGATCAGGCAAAGCATTAAACAATTGGAGAAGCCTTCCCCAAGCTTGTGGGAGACTCTCTTCTTCAATTTGCGCAAAGTTAAATATTTCCTGTAAGGCGGCTTGTTTCTTATGAGCAGGAAAATATTTTTTAGAGAAGTAGTAAATCATATCCTAGGGACTACGCACACAACCAGGAGTAAGAGTATTGTACCATATCTTAGCATCACCCTTTAATGAGAACGAAAATAACTTGAGAATATATTATAGCAAATTTTCTCATCATGAGCAAAAAGGGTGGCTATATCATTCAGCTTGGTAAGATGTGCCACAACAGTTTCAGTTTCATAGCCATGGAAAGGATCAGATTCAACCGAAGTAATTAACTCTGGGTCGACAGAGAATTAATAATCCTTATCGGTAACAAAGATAGGTGATGTAGCAAACTTAGGATCACATTTCATTATAGCATTCAAAGATTTTTCTTTCAGTTTGCATAGTAATTTCTTAAGATCATATCTATCATTGCAAGCAAGAAAGTCTCTAGCTATCTCCTCATCCATAACATAACCTTCAGGTATCTTAGGCATTTCAAATCTAGGAGAGCTAGGTCTAATAGGTGTTTCAAGTTTTTCAGTTTCGAGTACTTCATCAGTTTCAGCATTCTCAATATCTTTAGCTCTAGCAAGTTGTTCATAAAAAAATTCACCTAGTGGCACATTATCATCAAGCAAGGTATTAGCATCATCATTAGCATCATTCATAGCAGAAGTAGCATCATCAATAACTTGCGACATATCAGGATTAATAGCATGTGGTGGTGTTGCAAGTCTACTCAAAATAGAAGGTGAATCAAGTGCAGAGTGTGATGGCAAATCCTTACCTCCCCTCGTCTTAGAGGGAACGATCTTGGTTTTGGTATCCTTTAGATTCTTCATAGTGATAAATAGTTAATAATCCCAAGTGACTCAATAAATTTAGCTATGCTCCCCGGCAACGGCGCCAGAAAAAGGTCTTGATAACCCACAAGTATAGGGGATCGCAACAGCTTTCGAGGGTAGAGTATTCAACCCAAATTTATAGATTCGACACAAGGGGAGCCAAATAATATTTATAAGTATTAGAAGTTGAGTTGTCAATTCAATCACACTTGGAGATTAAATATCTGCAGCAAAGTGATCAGTAGCACAGTAATATGATAGTTTTGATAGTAGTGGTAACAGTAGAAGTAACGGTAACAGTGATAGCAATGGTTTTGTAGCAGTTGTAACAGTAGCAATAGCAATAGTAACTTAACAAGAACAATATGTGAAAAACTCGTAGGCATTGGATTGGTGGATTCGTTGGATGATATTCATCATATAACAGTCATAACCTAGGGCGATACAAAACTAGCTCCAGTTCATAAATATAATGTAGGCATGTATTCCGTAAATAGTCATACGTGCTTATGGAAAGAACTTGCATGACATCTTTTGTCCTACCCTCCTATGGCAGTGGGGTCCATAAGGAAACTAAGGGATATTAAGGCCTCCTTTTAATGGATAACCGGAACAAAGCATTAACACATGGTGAATACATGAACTCCTCAAACTACGGTAATCACCGGAAAGTATCCCAATTACTGTCACACTGGGGTTTGCGGATCATAACGCGTAATAGGTCAATATGACTTTCAAGATGGGATCTAGAACATAGATATAATCACTACTGCAGGATGCTGTTAACGCGACACTACGATCAAAGACCCTTCGATGAAACTGTGTGCGATGCATTAATCGCAAACGGGGATGTAAAAAATCATCAAAAAAGATGCAAAACATTTGCGATGGTGGAGACATCAAACACGGTTCAGTTTTTAGTTACATGTGCAATGTGGGGCATACAGTTGATCCATACAGACTGTTTGCGATTAGACAGAACAACAGAAACGGGAAGCCATATCAATGTGTGTGTGATATACGGCATACAGTTCGCTCCGATGAACTGTTTGCTATTAGGGAATGCAGCAGAAACGGTCAGCCAGATCAAGGTGTGTGTGATATACGGCATACGGTTCACTCGGATGAACTGTTTTCGATTAGGGAACACAACAGAAATGGTTCAACTTAACAAGATGTGTGTGATATGCGGCAGACAGTTCACATAGATGAACTGTTTGCGATGAGCCAAAAAAAACACATACAATTCATGTAAACAAGATGTGTGTGATACGCGGCAAACAGCCCACTCGGATGAACTGTCTGCGATGAAAATATATAACACACACGGTTACTAGAGTTAATTCGTGTGCGATTATGTGTGTACTAGAGTTAATTATTGCATATAGAGATGGACATAGCCGGGAATAGCCGTCCAACAATATTATTTTCGATGACATGCATTAATATATTCTTAGTTAAATCTAAGGTCAAAGTTTGGTACTACAAAATACGAAGGGGGCCAATAAAGAATAAACCACGACAGAGGTAGTACCTATAGGAACACAGACGCCCAGTATGAAAGAAAATGTGGGTCAAACCCTAGTTGAAAATGGCAACAATGTCTAACTCCAGCTTACAAAAGGTACAAAAGCACGAGGATTAATTGTTCATCAGGTTTACACATAACCCAGATTGAACAGGATAATGACATCTAACTCAACCAAAGTTTTCGGCAGTTACAATCAAATGGATCAGTCTGATCCATAAAATCAAGATCCCAGTACAATAATTCTACTGCTCCATGATGACCACAAGCTGTTGTAAATAGAAGCCGAACACGATCAGAAGCCCTTAGGTCCACCTGAAACTTCTTTTTATGTTGTTCAACACTTGCAGTCGTGAGTAATTTCTTGTTGAAAAACTTAATCCTCACGGACAATAGTTCCCAAGCATTCAACATGAAGAATGTGACAAAGCTAGTGTTTGCATTGTTGGATGAATATCGTTCCAGCGTTACTGTCATCAAACGAATGTCATGAGATCTGAGAAAATCCCCGTGCTTCATCAACCATCGATTGGTTATACCTTTTTCTCCATGTGTTGTTGCCTAAATAGAGATGAAGATTGAAAACAGTTAATGTCTAAAAAAGATTATGTTGAAAGAGTCATAGCTGAACGATTAATTATAGTACATTATATATGGGCTTTCAATGTGCGTGAAATCATCACCTTTATATACAAATTCTCCAGACATGGAAAGCATTACACCAAGGCAATAATGATGTTGAGATGAAAACACCACATACTGATATATAAGGTCTTGACAGAATCCACCACCACTGATAGGATGGACAAGCGCTTCGTTGAGCATAGACCATAATATTAGCACTGAAAGTGTACTCCAAGATGATACTTAACTTATGCGCACAAATGAAAAATGCAAATTACAAAAGTGTACGTGAATAATATACAGTACCTCAATAGGTGTGGAGGCAAACACCATCTCAAACCATTTAAACGGATCACGAATTGCACCCAAGATCTCCAGTTTAGGCGCAGCGACCATAGTTATTTGCGAAGGTTTATAACAACAATCAAGGACCAACTTTTGAAGTGAAGGGGCATCTTCGATGATGAGCTCATGTCCTTCAAAACGAACTCCAATGCTTACAAGGTGAGGCAACTTTATTTTGACACAAGGGATATCGATTCCTGCTCCAAAAACAAGCACCAAACGCTCCAGTGCAGGGTAGCTGGAGTGGATGATGCTGTGCAGTGAGGCCTTTGACAGATGAACCAACACAAGCGCAAGTTTTTTCAGCAGTGGCAGTCGAAGCATTTGTACCAGATTGTCTGCTAGATGGCACCGGGTCAAGGTGGCGGTGTGGAGAGAGGAGGAAAACCATGAGATGGGCATCGGTGGTGAGGGCACAGATGCAGCTATTGGTGGTAATCTATCACTGTAGTAATGGTAGAACTCAAGCTGTTGGAGTTTATCAAATTGACGGGATGTCTGCCAGGTGGCCACCGTGCAGGGTATGTCCAGTAGGTAGCATGTCGGGATGCAGATGCGTTGAACGGAGCCCTGGTGGGAGGATATGATGGCTCCGGGGAGTTCAGAATCATCATCGACAGATAGCTGACGACAGTCAAGATTAAGAGGCGCGGCGCGCCATTGAGTGCGCCACCGAGATGCGAGGACTTGTGTGAGGCAGCCATCCTTGGTGGGGAGGAGGGAGATGATCTCCCCAAGGATGCCGTCCGGGAGATCGCTGATGCGGTCCGCCGGAGATTCTAGTGGTTCCTCAGGTCCGGAGGGGGGGGGGAGGTGTGGCCGCTTCTGGCCGCACAGCCGGGTCCAAGATCTACATCCAGCGGTGGCACTGGCTGGAGCCTCATCTGTGTACATACCAATCTGAAAGAAAAAAAATGGCAGAAACATACATGTAGGACATTCAAAATCAATTCTCAAGATCTGGAAGAAAAAATGCACAAACATATATGTAGGACATTCAAAATCAATTCTCAAGATCTGGCCACGAATTATTAGCACACAAGCTAACCCTAGTCGGATTATTAGCAAAAAATCATTTGTACAGAACAAACAATTAATCACTAACTCTATACGGATAACATTCAAATAATCAATACACTACGTGCATCTAACGGATCTAAATTACTCTGATTTCATGGACTGAGAGAACATAACCATAGGATTTGTATTCCAAAAAAATTATAGAGGGGGGGGGGGAGGGGAGTAACCAGAGAAAACACATGATATGTTTGCCGCACAAAATGGGTATATAGATGACTAACCGGTTTTCCGTCGGAGTCGCTCGTTGTCGGAGTTGCTGTTGACCTCGGTCTCTCCGGACTGGGGGGGGGGGGGGGGGGCATGACGGCGCCGACGAAGTCAAGGTCGTGTTGCTGCCCACGCGAGACCTCGTCGGCGACGACGGCAACCTCTGTGCCCAGCTTCACGCGTTGTGCGGGTGCTTCACCAGCCCCGGCGTCGCCACTCCCTCTGATGGTGCGCTTCGGCGGCATCCTCATACACTCCAGAGTCCAGATGTTGGTGACCACTGTGGACCGGGGGTGCGGCCGCCTATTATGGCCGGCGGCTCGGGCGCGCAATTAATACGGACCAGTGGGAGCGAGGCGGGCGGCGGTCAAAGGCTGTCTCGCCTCCCGGTGAGCCTGCGCGGCGGACATCTGCCATTCCTACCATCATTTCACACAGCTACTCGCACGCCTCCCGTCAATACTCACACCTGCACGCATGCCTCTCGGTATGCCTGCGCGGCGGACTGCTCGCATGTGTCCTGTCAACTCACGCCTGCTCGCACGGCACACGGGGCATGTGGCAGCATGTATATTTTTTGGTTTATTGATGATTCATTTTGCCGCTTTACTGCTTAACCGAAGCATGGCACGGTCTAACGCACACGGTCCGAATAAATAATCCGTATGAGATATTGGTTGCCAGTTTTTAATAATCTCCCGTTTGTAAGAAGATTATATCAAAACGGGTCTCAAATTTGATGAAAAAATACAATATCACAGTCTACTGGTGTCCATATATAACACCACGATAAGTTTCATGAATTTTAACTAAGTTTTGGATTTACTGAATTTAAAAAATCTATATTCCCAATGTTTTGAAATCTCTTGCACAGGGAAACATGCACCCAGGGACACATATGATTTTGCAATCCATTTTGGTGCACATGTAGCTCAAATTTGATTTTTGCATATTAAATCCCTAGGAAATCAATCAATGTATAAAAACGGTCGAATGATGTCTGTTTTTTTAATATTTTAACACGACACTCCGCCTTTGGTCACATGTTCACTGCAGAAAAAGTTTGACATGCCTTAGAGTGGTTGTGGTGGTGCGGGATGTGTGTGTCTGTGTGTGTGTGTGGGGGGGGGGGGGGGGGGGGGGGGGGGAGGAGTCCTGCAGTACTCTACGAGTCGTGAACCTTCGTGTGGGATTATTGATCATTTGTGAGTCATATATGCCACATCAAAGTCGTGAATTGGTTATGTAAAGCATTACACAACCCTTTCATACATACATGTTCAGGCCACATGGATGCATTGGTGGTCCTCTCGGACACTCTCCCTCGTGCAGTTATCAGCGACGTGCCCATTCGTTAGCCCGCAAAGGTTTTTAGTTTCCACCGACAACGAGAGGCATTTGACCAAAAGGTGGATTCATCTTGGCATGTGTGTGTGGATCATGGTGTGATTCCATATCAAAGTTCGAGCACGTGCGTACACACCCTCCCACCGGCTTGAAGTGAGGGGGCTACGCATCATGGTGTAGTGCGTTTCCGATTTGCGAAGCATGTGCCACATCAAAGTTGTGCATTGGGTATTCAAACATCACATAACACACGGGCACATGCACGCGGTGGTTTTGTCCTATGACACTCACTTGCGTGTGCCTCTCTCTGTGGGCCCACGAGGTCGTCGTCGACCAATTGAACGTACAACGAGAGGGAGGTTAATTTGACCAACAAGGATGGTTCTTTTTTGGTTTGTGCTACGTATATGCACGGTAGGAGTATGTACATGTCAAAGAGGGGGCAACATGAATACTCTATATATATGCGTGTCATAACCTCGCTCCATGTGGGGACTTTCCAGTTCCTGAGGCAGGTGCCACATCAAAGTTGTACATTATATTGGTATTCAAACATCACGCAATACCATGCAGGCGGTGGTTGCCCTATAGGAACTCACTCGCGTGTAGCACTTCCATCCGTGGGCATGCGAGGTTGTCCTCAATCACTTTGACCCAACGAGAGAGAGGTTAATTTGACCATCAAGGAATGATTCGTTTTTGGTTTGTGCTGTACAGTAGAAGTACATATATACCATGCGTCGAATGGGGGCGTACATATAGCACATACCATGCATCATGAACCTCGCGCTCTCTGTGGGGACTTTTTGGTTTCCTATATATGTGGTGCCACATCAAAGTTGTGCATTGTGTATTCAAACATCACACAAACACCTCTTTGGGCCACATGCAGATAGTGGTACGTAGTCCTATATAGGATGATCACTCGCATGCGACGTACGCTTCGCTTCTGTGCTGGGCCCGTGAGTTTGTCGTCCATCACTTTGACCCAGTGAGAGAGAGGTACATTTGACGAACAAGGAGGATTAATTCTTTTAGGGCTGTGTTACTAGGTGTATAGTACGTGTCGAAGGGGGGGGGGTGACTAGCATATATATATATATATATATATATACACTAGGTGTCACATGAACCTCACTCTGTGTGGGGACTTTGCGGTTTTTGAGGCAAATGCCACATCAAAGTTGTGCATTAGGTATTCAAAACATCACAACACACCTCTCCATATATATGTTCTGGCGCACGTGCAATCGCGATGGTTGTTGTCCCATATATGGCACTCACTCACGCGGTTATCGGCGATGCTTCCATCTGTCGGCCCGCTTGGTCCATCACTTTCACTGACAGCGCGAGAGAGGTTAACTAATTTGACTTAGGTGGGGATTAATTTTTTGTTTGTCTCATGATATAGATCATGATGTGAGATTACATATATATAATAGCGCATGTGTACACATGAATCCATCCCGCTGGATCGAGGGGGAGGGGGGGGGGGCGAGCACACGACACGTCATGAATGACCTCTTGCTCTGTGTGGGGACCTCAGCGATTTTCAACGCATGCACCACATCAATGTTGTGCATTGGGTAGGGTATTAATTCAACACATATGCGCATGCATCACACACCTCCATAAATATGTTGGGGACACACGCATGGAATGGTTGTCTTTGGACACAATCTCACTCGCTTGGTTATGGGCGGCAAGCCTATATATATTCGTGGGCCCGCGTGGACGTCCATCATTTCGACCAACGACGAGAAAGGTTACCAGGGTGGATTCTTCTTCTTTGTTTCGAGTTACCATATAGTAGGTCGACCATTCCAAGCCTAATTAAGTTTGAGCGCATGCTACGCATCGTGAACCCTCGCTCAGTACTGTGGGGATTTTACGGTTCCAAAGCATGGTGCCACATCAAATTTGCGCATTGGGTATTCAAACACCACACACACCACTTCCATATACATACTTGGGCCACATGCACAGAGTGGGTTTGTCTTCGTACAGTACTCCCTCGCGAGGTTATCGGCGACAAGCTAGCTCATTTTACGGGGCCGTGTGGACGTCCATCACTTTGACCAACAACGAGCGGGAGAGGTTGTACGACCAAGTTGGATTCTGCTTGGTCTGTGTTACAGTACGTCTTGGTGAGATGCCCTCCCCCTGATGTGTGTGTGTGTGGGGGGGGGGGGGGGAGGGGGGCTACTTCGCACTACCTGCAACCTCCGTGGGGTCGGGGAAGTCCGGTTAATTTGCGAGGCACACGTGCCACATCAAAGTTGTGAATGGTAGTTAAATATCACACCACACCCTTTTAATACATATAGTAGGGCCACCCGCATGTGGTTCGTATGTGGTCTCACCCATCTCGGGCCACAAGCACACATTTGTGGGTCGACACGCGGTCCACCTTTGTCGGGAAGCGAAAGGGGAAGTTTGACCATATATATATGATGGAATCCTATAGGTTTTGTGTTACGGTAGGGTGAGATTTCAAACCTAGCTATTTGGGGGCATGCATTCATAGCTAGGATTCCCTTAACGCCGACACGAAGTGGGGTTCGTAGGGGGTGGCTGACTAGCAATACTGTGCTTTTGTGCGACAGGTGCCACATCAAAGTTGTGCATTGGGTATTCAAACATGAAACCACCCTTTTCATACATATATTTGGTCCACATGCAAGTGTGTTCGTGTTCTGACCCTCTCCCGCGTTATTCTTTTTGCCAAATTTATAAACAGCACACGAGTTGGATGTAGAAACCATCTGTGATTGGGTACGCAACAGACACGGTTCGGTCAGACTACCCGTGTGCCACGCCCGTGCCCTGCAGTCACTCACATTAACACAGTAGATTGGGCTCCCTGAGGCTTGCCTCCCGGTCTCAAAAATATCTACTGCCTTGTAATCTCAAAAATATCTACCGCCTTGAAGGTTTTAATGTTTGATAGCACACGATTAGTATGGGCGTACCGTGTGCGATGTCTGTTACTCCCACTCTGCTTCAATCCCTTGATTCAAATTTTCAGTAGCCTAGCATTTTACTCCTGCCTCTGCATCCCTCACAATCTCAAAAATATCTGCTCACCCTTGATTCAAATTTTTAGTAGCCCCGCCTTGTTACTCCCGCCTCTGCATCCCTCACAATCTCAAAAATATCTGCTCGCCCTTGATTCAAATTTTCAGTTTCCCCGGCATTTTAGTCCCGCCTGTGCATCCCTCGCAATCTCAAAAATATCTGCTCACCCTTGATCCAAATTTTCAGTAGCCCCGCCTTGTTACTCCCGCCTAGTAAAATTTTCAGTTGCCGCGGTATTTCCTCAAACACCACCTTGCCCCCCTCCCCCTCCACACACACCACACACTCCCCAAAACCTCTGCTCACACAGACACACACCACCCCTCCCTCGCTCGAAACCATTGGTAGGTCGCCGCCATCACCGCTGCCGCCGCCGCCTCCATCCTCAACCTCTGCCTGTGTGCCGGGGAGCTCGAGGAGCCAATGGCCAAAAAGAGGTTTATCGCGGCCTCTTCGCCTGACGCCGGCGAGGTGGCCGCCGAGGTGTCCCCGTCGTCCTCCGCGGGCTCTTTATCGATCCACCATCGTCGGTTGCCCGATCCGCCCGCCGCCGCTCCCCTACACCGGTTCGAGGAGTTCCCCGTCCTCCCTCGGGCCCGGCCGCCGCCGAAGTCCTACCTCGGGGTCCGGCAGCGGCGGTGGGGGACGTGGGTCGCCGAGATTACGGATCAGGAGAACCAAACCCGCCGGTGGCTCGGTAGCTTCCACACGGCCGAGCTCGCGGCCATGGAGTACGACCGCTGGCAGGTCCGCTACCACGGCACGGCGGCTAGGCTCAATTTCTCCTTTGGCACACGTCCGGTCGACCTTGTTCCGCCGGAGCTAGGGGTGGTGAGCTCGGCTATAGCGCGGGAGGACCGCGAGGCGTGGGAGCGCCTCGAGGCCGAGGCCGCCGACGAGGCCTACATGCAAGAGCTCCGCCGGCAGCACCCGGAGCTCGTGGAGGCGGAGCAGGTGATCTTTGCCGTCCAGAGGGTGGCGAGGCTATCGTGCTCTCCTCCGATGATGAGGTCGAAGGCGGCGAGGATGGTGGCGCGGAGGGCGTCGAGGTGGGTGGCGAGGACGAGGAGATTGACGTCGACGAGTGGAGGAGTGTCTTCCCCAATGACCCCGACGATGGCACCGGCCCGGACCCGGCTCGCGGCACACCATACCTGACGAGGAAGGATTGGGTCGACCTCCACTTCGACTGAAAGTAGTTTAGCTTAGTTTAAATTTATGTTTTATGTTCGGTTATGCAAAACTATCTATGTTTATGTTTGAATGATGCTACTTTCGGTTGAACCTGCTTTGAACTTGATCAAATTGAAGTTTACAACGTTAAGTTTAGGGGATCGACTAGAAACGGCCAAAAATTGCTGGAGTATATATATATATATATATATATATATATATATATCCACTAAGGGTTTTAGTCCGTTAACTTTTAAAGGACCGGCTAGAGATGGCCTTATGCCTTGTTTATTTTAGTTCTTCACAATGTGATGCTCTATATGTGCAACTATTTGCCGTGCAGTTCAATTTCATCAATAACAGTTTCAACAATACCACTATGAATTATGATATTTGGTTGATGTTTAGAATGTTGCAGTTAACATGCCTTTTCCTTTTTTAACAATAACTAGTGTACTTTAAACCTGCACAATACCAGTTTGAATGAATATTTGCTTGTTTTTAAATGTTATGCCTGATGCAGTTAACACACCTTTCCACTTTTTGTTTTTCTTAACTAGCATGCTTTAACCTGCACACTGAAGCTATCATTTGTAGATTATGTTGTCTACCATGGATATATTTGATTGATGTTTAGCCTGTTGTGCTTAACATGCCTTCATATGTACTCATACAGGACAATATTGAGAACAGTGCTGTTTTCCATCGAGGTTAGTTTCATCGCATTGCTTATATGTACTCACTGTTCAGGATATCGGTAGCTGGTACCATATAGCTTGGGGGCTGATAAGGGATTAATCATCGAATCAGACATTTCACTGAATATATCTGTAACCCATTTATCAGTAGGTTAACTAGGGCCATATTTAATATATCTGAGGCTACATAGCAACATGCATTGTACTGAATGACTAAATATGCAATCCCAGGCTACATAGCAACAAGGAAGAGTGTTACCTTAATGTTCTGATGATGTCTAGATATACATGTAATAAAATCTTATATAATGGGATGGAGGGAGTGTTGTACTACATCATTTTGCTATTGTTGTTTAGCTTCTAATATTAACTTGGTGCTTTTAGGTACATATGTCATTGCGAAAGATCCACACTTCGACCCTTTCTGTGTATGGGGCAATGAGATATTCATGAACCAGCATCAAGTGAGGAAACTGATAAAGATTGTTATTAAAATGGGTCAAAAGATGTCAATCGAACTATTTGTTTACACTTTATGCAAGACAACAGTGAACTGCAGGATGGTAAGTAAGAACTCTGTAGCCTTCTTTTTACTGCCCGTAATGAGTTGTGTTAGATGACAATGTCTGAACCTTTTTTCCTTTGCAGTGGATCCTGAAGCAGTTTACTCAAGATTACCTCTCAAACTATATGATTGGCGGCCGGCCATCACAAGGGGTTGGACTAGAGTCGTGCGTGCCTTCTGCATCTAGGAGAGCACAATAGGGCCATTCCGCTTCACCTTGTTCAGCAACCAGAATGCCTGTCGCATCTTTCTTTACCATCTGTAATAGTAAAAGTATAGAACCCTGGTTCATTATTCTTTATTTGGTGCTTATGTAATTCTTGAACATATGTACCTGTGAATCAAATAATGCATTGGTTGTTTGAACCTGATGGATATGAATAAAGCTATAGCCTACTTTCAAGTTTAAATTAGCTACAATTTTAAATAGCGACAATTAAATTAAGGTGTGCAGGTCAGTACGACGCACACGGTCTATAAAGCACAGCGTGTGCGATATACATCATAATCCGACACGGTTCACGAAGAGGAAACGTGTGTAACAATGCACACAGTTGCCGTTTGCAAAGCGTGTGTGATGTCAAACACTATCACAAACGGTGCGGGAAAACTAAATGTGTGTGATTGTCTACCTATCGCACACGGCTTACAATCATGAAGTGCTTGTGATGTGCCAGGCATCGTAAACGTAGAGCCAGTTTGGTACGTGCCTGGAAAACTCCCGTGCTTGGAATGTGCCTGGTTTTAGGTAAAACCACAAAACTCTGACTGCGATGGCAATGCGAGCACAAACGAGTATCAAGGATGAAACATTTGGTATATTTGAGATATCAGAAACGGTTATATAGGGACAACTGTATGCATCAAGGCTCCCTATCCCCGATGGTTTCTGGGTCGTGTGGGAAGGACCCCCCTATCGCCCACACTCACTTGGCGACGGTTCCAAATGCCTTCGCGGAAAGGGGTTAAAAACCGTTTGTATAGCACCTCGCTGTACCAGTGAATGGTGAAAACATAAATGGTTCAGATCTGAAATCATGGCACTCAGGCCCTAGTGGCAAGCATTAAGCATAGCAAAGTCATAACAACATCAATCTCATAACATAGTGGATACAAGGGATCAAGCCCTAACAAAACTAAATCGATTACATGATGAATCTCATCCAACTCCCCACCGACCAGCGAGCCTACAAAGGAATTACTCACTCCCGGTGGGGAGCATCATGGAATTGGTGATGAAGGAGGGTGGGTGATGACGAAGACAGAAGATTCCCCTCTCCGGAGCCCCAAACAGGTTCCAGATCTGGCCTCCCGATGAAGAACAGGAGGTGGCGGCAGCTCTGTATCGTGAAAGGCGATGAAACTTCCTCTCTTATTTTTTCTCTGAAAATAGGTATTTGTGGAGTTGGAATTAGGGTCTGCGGGGCCACGAGGTGGGCACAACCCACCAGGGTGCGCTAGAGGGGGGGCCCCTAGTGTCTTGTGCCTAGCCAGGGGCCCCTCTCCGGTGGTTCTTGGTGCCAACATTTTTATATATTCTGAAATAATTCCCCAAAAAAATTTGTCCGAATCCAAGAACTTTTATTTTTGCACAAAAACAACACCAAGGTAGTTTTGCTGAAAACAGCGTCAATCCGGGTTAGTTTCATTCAAATCATGCAAATTAGAGTCCAAAACAAGAGAAAAAACATTAGGAAAAGTAGATACGACAGAGACGTATCAGTCGACGCCATGACTATGGCCGTGGGACCTCCTGTGGACAAACCTCACAGTACAGAGCAGTTCTATGAAGAGGTGGAGGAGGGAGCTCGGCTTACTGAAGCAGCTTGAAGCTACGTCGGTATTTCCCCAAAGAGGAAGGGATGATGCAGCACAGCGGCGGTAGGTATTTCCCTCAGTGATGAAACCAAGGTTATCGAACCAGTAGGAGAACCAAGCAGCACTACGTAAACAGCACCTGCACACAAATAACAAATACTCGCAACCCGACGTGTAAAAGGGGTTGTCAATCCCTTTCGCGCAACGGTGCCAAAAATTGGCAAACGAACGCGAGAGAGTAGTAAATATTGATAGATCGAACGCCAAATAAAATAAAGTGCAGCAAGGTATTTTTGTATTTTTGGTTTAATAGATCTGAAAATAAAAGTTGCAAATAAAGAAAAGAGTGAATAGCAAAACAGATCTTGAAAGCAAATATATTGGAAAAGAGACCCGGGGGCCGTAGGTTTCACTAGTGGCTTCTCTCGAGAAAAATAGCAAACGGTGGGTGAACAAATTACTGTTGGGCAATTGATAAAACTTCAAATAATCATGACGATATCCAGGCAATGATCATTATATAGGCATCACGTCCAAGATTAGTAGACTGACTCCTGCCTGCATCTACTACTATTACTCCACACATCAACCGCTATCCAGCATGCATCTAGTGTATTAAGTTCATGGAGAAACGGAGTAATGCAATAAGAACGATGACATGATGTAGACAAGATCTATTTATATAGAAATAGACCCCATCGTTTTATCCTTAGTAGCAACGATACATACGTGTCAGTTCCCCTTCTGTCACTGGGATCAAGCACCATAAGATCGAACCCACTACAAAGCACCTCTTCCCATTTCAAGATAAACAGATCAAGTTGGCCAAACAAAACCCAAATATCAGAGAAGAAATACGAGGCTATAAGCAATCATGCATATAAGAGATCAAAGAAGACTCAAATAACTTTCATGGATAAAAAGATAGATCTGATCATAAACTCAAAGTTCATCGAATCCCAACAAACACACCGCAAAAAGAGTTACATCATATGGATCTCCAAGAGACCATTGTATTGAAGATCAAGAGAGAGAGAGAGGAAGCCATCTAGCTACTAACTACGGACCCGTAGGTCTATAAAGAACTACTCACGCATCATCGGAGAGGCACCAATGGAAGTGGTGAACCCCTCCGTGATGGTGTCTAGATTGGATCTGGTGGTTCTGTACACTGCGGCGGCTAGAATTGATTTTCGTCCACTCCTCTAGGGTTTCTGGAATATTGGGGTATTTATAGAGCAAAGAGGCGGTTCGGGGGGGCACCCGAGGTGGGCACAACCCACCAGGGCGCGCCTGGGCCTCCAGGCGTGCCCGGGTGGGTTGTGCTCCCCTCGGAGCACCCCCCAGGCGCTTCTCCGGCCCACTGGATGTCTTCTGGTTTAAAAAAAATCCACAAAAAGTTTCGCTGCGTTTGGACTCCGTTTGGTATTGATTTCCTGCGATGTAAAAAACATGCAAAAAACAACAACTAGCACTTGGCACTATGTCAATAGGTTAGTATCAAAAAATGATATAAAATGACTATAAAATGATTGTAAAACATCCAAGAATGATAATATAATAGCATGGAACAATAAAAAATTATAGATACGTTGGAGACGTATCACTTACCAAGACCGCCTGTCCAAAAGACACTTTGTATTATTAGGTAGAACTTCGGAATGCCGAAGTGATGGAATGTATAAAACATTATCGTTTGCGTGAATGGTTATGGCTTTAATTTCCATATGTGTGTTTTGTAATTATTTTTACCTCCTGTGTGACTTTTTAAACTGAAAGTGGCCAGTCGTCGGCTTCAGCCCCCATGTAGGTTAATGTAAAGTGTGTTCTGAGATGCAGTTTTGACCCTTAGCCGACGCCTCGGTGCCCGGAGGTGGTCTTCTGCATATAGGAACAAGGCAATTAGACTATAGTGGCTTGAGAGCTTTCAAGTAGTCCTAGGAGTTTGACTGTGGGGCTGATGACCAGCCGCCGGTATGGAAAGTGGTCGGCCTGGTAGGTCTAAGCCATGACGCACTTCGGCTCGAAAGTAGAGCCTTTCGTTTAACACATGTGATCTCTATCGTCACATCTGAGACAAGTTTGCGCCTACCTAGATAGCCAAAAACTGATAGGCGCAAATTGCGCTTTTGTATCAATTGACCAATAGTAATTTGTGTTTTTGTTTACATATCTACCATTACCAGACCTGGTCCTTGCAACTAACCGCTGAGGGGATTGACAACTCCCTTGATCGCATTGGGTGCAAGTATTTGTTCTTCTCTGTGTAGGTGCTATTCACGAGGTCTTGCATGATTCTCCTAGCGGATTGATAACCTTGGTTCTTAACTGAGGGAAATATTTATGTCTACTGTACTGCATCATCCTATTCTCTTCAAGGAAATCCCAACGCAGCTCACAAGTAGTAGGCCATTCTGCCGCCCACCACAAGAACATATATTTTATTTATTCACAAGTTAGAACTGGCGGGTTGTAAGTGCTGCCTGCCACAGTAACTATAACCACAAATATTGCAACTCGGTTGTACGTAATTATCTATTTCCAGTTCCTGTCGTTGCTATTTGGTGTGGCGGGCATTTGCTAGTACCCGCCGCTGTTACTTGTGGTCACATCACCCCAAAACGCATCTGGATCGAAACTGAACCTGTGTCCTCCTCGTCGTGGCCCGTGCCCACCCTACGACGCTAGCGTCCTCCACCCGCCCCCTCCGCCGCCGTCGCTGTCCTCCACTGCACCTGCCCCCTCCTCGCAGTAGCCCTCATATGCCAGGATCCCTGTCCTCCGTCGCGGCCCATCCCCCACGCCGTGGTAGCCCTCATCCGCTGCGGTCCCCGTCCTCCATTGCTGTCCGTCCCCTCGTCGCAGCTTCCCCTAGTTCGCGGGGTTCCTGTCTTCCATCGTGGCCCGCCCTCCTCGCCATGACTTCCTCTCGTCCGCAGGGCCCCCATCCTCCATTGCGGCCTGCTCGTCGCGGCTATCTTTGTGAGCCGAGGCCGCCCTCATCCGTTTGGTCCTCGTGCCCTGGCCCCCTCACCCACAACAGCCTCGCTCCTTCATGCTCCGCGAATGTGATGTCCTCCGCTAGTAGCGAGAGGCTGATACCGCCGCCGACAGCTAACTCCTCCTCAGCTGAGGCCACCGATCCCTCGTCCGCGTCACGCTCAAGCAGTGTGCAGGTAATTAAATTTGATTTATGTTAGATTTTAGATTAATGTTTGTGTTTATATGCACGTCAATACAGATTGTAGATGACACGCCAAAAATAAATAGATTGTAGATGAACTGATTATTAGGGCTTCAAAGGAGTGTCCAAAATATCATGAAACGTTGATTAATTTCCATTTCACAACATTTTGGACACTCAATGTTTTCATTTTTAGCATAAGTCATGCCCAAAATTTTTGTCCATACATACTCTGTATTATTGCTTAATTTAGAATACATACTCTAAAAAGAAATATGAATCATTGTAATAACATTCTAAAAAATTATATAAATCATTGTAATACTTAGTTAAAAAAGAACCTATTCTAAAAAAATATAAATCATTGTAATACATAGTTAAAAAAGAAATTATTCTAAAAAATATCTAAAAAATAATGGTCCTGTTCTTCATCTTCCGAATTGGAATCTTCAGCAGAACTTAATACTTGACTTCCAAATGGTGTAATAGCTTTGAATCTCAATGTCACTTTTTGCCTATTGTTTCCAGGAATAACAAGTATTAATACCCACACACCAACATATATCTCATGTTGACTTATTAATTTACTCCATGCAGGACAGCTAATTTCCAGACAGTCATCTCTATTAATATGATAATTAACTTCTATTGATTGGTGTGTTTGTCGGCTCATTTCCAGTAAAAGTGAACCATATTGTTGTAGACTAAGGCTCCCAACTATTGACCTATGTATTACATGCTTTAAAAAGTATAAATTTTATTAAAATGTGAAGTGATGAGATTGCATTTTACATATTGTATTTTACTTACCAAATGATTATCATATAAGTTGGTAGTTGTAAAGCAATGAACCTGCGCAGTATAGTCCTCATATGTGTGTAATAAAGTGTGCATGTTGATGACATGCCTTCGTGTTAGATTAAACTCATTGTTGTATGCAATAGGTCTTTCTCCTTCGTCAAATACGTCAGCTTTATGAATTTTAAAAATCGAACAATTATTAATTATAAAAATTATTACCAAAGAAACAACTAATATTAAACAATAAGTACTTACTAATTAAAGCCATTGGTTCACCATTTGGATGTATTGGGGACATATACATCAAAATATCTCTGCAGTTGTAGCGAAAATGTATCTTGTCTCCTCAAGTTATATCGTAGTCGTAGCGAAAGTAATCCCATCCAATGACCTCTATACAAATTCTATCTCCATTATCTCTCACACACATATTGTAGCTAGATCCGTGAGAAGTCTTGGCTATGAAATATCATTGCTCGGTGTAGTACCTAAATTGCTTAACGCCTCGACAAGGTACATTCTATACATAACTAGTGTACGTAGTAAGTTACTCCTCATTTTGATATACAATACAGTTACATATCACCTTACAAACCAAAAAATATTGACTCACAATCCCTTCACGATGACTGTCTGGAACTATCGCCCAGAATTGTGGTACTTGTTCATGATCTAAGGTGCACGGTATTACGTTCGTACCCATAAATGTCGCAGACGTTAGCCATTTGAAATTGAAATAGTTACATTCTACTGTGTTAGAACACATTGAATATTAGTTTAGTACATATAAAATATAAAGTAAATATGTTAGCTTGGATTACTCATGAATTTTCTTGATAGAAGGCAAGCAACCAATCTGTGTGATACAATCTTACCTCTCACTATGTGCAGCTTTGTTGCCTCTATTTATAGTTAGGCCTATATGATTATGTGTGGTTCTAACAAAAAATGATTGTGTCGTTTACCATTTATTTAGCATACAGAAGTCTCGGTGAACGAAGCATGCATGCCCCTGGTGTGGTGACATTAGGCTACGTGCTATTTATAGTGAGAATGTTTGCGGCTATTAGTTCCTATATTTATAGTGATAATGTTTGCTGCTAATTTTTTTGTGGTTTAACTGTTGGGAACGTAGTAATTTCAAAAAAAAAATCCTACGCACACGCAGGATCATGGTGATGCATAGCAACGAGAGGGGAGAGTGTGTCCACGTACCCTCGTAGACCGAAAGCGGAAGCGTTAGCACAACGCGGTTGATGTAGTCGTACGTCTTCACGATCCGACCGATCCAAGTACCGAACGCACGGCACATCCGAGTTCAGCACACGTTCAACTCGATGACGTCCCGCGAGCTCCGATCCAGCAAAGCTTCACATGAGAGTTTCGTCAGCACGACGTCGTGGTGACGGTGATGATGATGCTACCGACGCAGGGCTTCGCCTAAGCACCGCTACGATATGATCGAGGTGGATTATGGTGGAGGGGGGCACCGCACACGGCTAAGAGATAAATGATCAATTGTTGTGTCTCTGGGGTGCCCCCCTGCCCCCGTATATAAAGGAGGGAGGGGAGGAGGCCGGCTCCCTATGGGTGGCGCACCAAGTAGGGGACTCCTACTAGGAATCCAACTCCTAGTAGGAGTCCACCAAGAGGGGAAGGAAGAGGGGAAGAGGGAGAAGGAAAGAGGGGTGTTGCGCCCCCTCAATCCCTTGTCCAATTCGGACCAGCAAGGGGAGGGGCGCAGCAGCCCCTGCGGCCTGCTCCTCTCTTTCCCGTATGGCCCAATAAGGCCCATAACTTCCCCCGGTGAATTCCCGTAATTCCCCGGTACTCCGAAAAATACCCGAATCACTCGGAACCTTTCCGACGTCCGAATATAGCCTTCCAATATATCGATCTTTACCTCTCGGACATTCCGAGACTCCTCGTCATGTCCATGATCTCATCCGGGACTCCGAACAATTTCGGTTCATCAAAACACAAAAACTCATAATACCGATCGTCACCGAACTTTAAGCGTGCGGACCCTACGGGTTCGAGAACTATGTAGACATGACCGAGACACGTCTCCGGTCAATAACCAATAGCGGAACCTGGATGCTCATATTGACTCCCACATATTCTACGAAGATCTTTATCGGTCAAACCGCATAACAACATACGTTGTTCCCTTTGTCATCGGTATGTTACTTGCCCGAGATTCGATCGTCGGTATCTCAATACCTAGTTCAATCTCGTTACCGGCAAGTCTCTTTACTCGTTCTGTAATACATCATCCCGCAACTAACTCATTAGTTACAATGCTTGTAAGGCTTATAGTGATGTGCATTACCGAGTGGGCCCAGAGATACCTCTCCGACAATCGGAGTGACAAATCCTAATCTCGAAATACGCCAACTCAACAAGTACCTTCGGAGACACCTGTAGAGCACCTTTATAATCACCCAGTTACGTTGTGACGTTTAGTAGCACACAAAGTGTTCCTCTGGTAAACGGGAGTTGCATAATCTCATAGTCATAGGAACATGTATAAGTCATGAAGAAAGCAATAGCAACATACTAAACGATCAAGTGGTAAGCTAACGGAATGGGTCAAGTCAATCACATCATTCTCCTAATGATGTGATCCCGTTAATCAAATGACAACTCATGTCTATGGTTAGGAAACATAACCATCTTTAATTAACGAGCTAGTCAAGTAGAGGCATACTAGTGACACTCTGTTTGTCTATGTATTCACACATGTATTATGTTTCCGGTTAATACAATTCTAGCATGAATAATAAACATTTATCATGAAATAAGGAAATAAATAATAACTTTATTATTGCCTCTAGGGCATATTTCCTTCAGTCTCCCACTTGCACTAGAGTCAATAATCTAGATCACTTCGCCATGTGATTTAACATCAATAGTTCACATCACCATGTGATTAACACCCATAGTTTACATCGTCATATGACCAACACCCAAAGGGTTTACTGGAGTCAATAATCTAGTTCACATCGCTATGTGATTAACACCCAAAGAGTATTAAGGTGTGATCATGTTTTGCTTGTGAGAGAAGTTTAGTCAACGGGTCTGCCATATTCAGATCCGTATGTATTTTGCAAATTTCTATGTCTATAATGCTCTGCACGGAGGTACTTTAGCTAATTGCTCCCACTTTCAATATGTATCCAAATTAAGACTTAGAGTCATCTGGATCAGTGCCAAAACTTGTATCGACGTAACCCTTTACGACGAACCTTTTGTCACCTCCATAATCGAGAAACATATCCTTATTCCACTAAGGATAATTTTGACCGCTGTTCAGTGATCTGCTCCTAGATCACTATTGTACTCCCTTGCCAAAATCAGTGTAGGGTATACAATAGATCTAGTACACAACATGGCATACTTTATAGAACCTATGGCTGAGGCATAGGGAATGACTTTCATTCTCTTTCTATCTTCTGCCGTGGTCGGGCTTTGAGTCTTACTCAATTTCACACCTTGTAACACAGGCAAGAACTCTTTCTTTGACTGTTCCATTTTGAACTATTTCAAAATCTTGTCAAGGTATGTACTCATTGAAAAAACTTATCAAGCGTCTTGATCTATCTCTATAGATCTTGATGCTTAATATGTAAGCAGCTTCACCGAGGTCTTTCTTTGAAAAACTCCTTTCAAACACTCCTTTATGCTTTGCAGAATAATTCTACATTATTTCCGATCAACAATATGTCATTCACATATACTTATCAGAAATGTTGTAGTGCTCCCACTCACTTTCTTGTAAATATAGGCTTCACCGCAAGTCTGTATAAAACTATATGCTTTGATCAATTTATCAAAGCGTATATTCCAACTCCGAGATGCTTGCACCAGTCCATAGATGGATCGCTGGAGCTTGCATATTTGGTTAGCACCTTTAGGATTGACAAAACCTTCTTGTTGCATCATATACAACTCTTCTTTAATAAATCCATTAAGGAATGCAGTTTTGTTTATCCATTTGCCAGATTTCATAAAATGCGGCAATTGCTAACATGATTCGGACAAACTTAAGCATAGATACGAGTGAGAAACTCTCATCGTAGTCAACACCTTGAACTTGTTGAAAACCTTTTTGCGACAATTCTAGCTTTGTAGATAGTAACACTACTATCAGCGTCTGTCTTCCTCTTGAAGATCCATTTAATCTCAATGGCTCACCAATCATCGGGCAAGTCAATCAAAGTCCATACTTTGTTCTCATACATGGATCCCATCTCAGATTTCATGGCCTCAAGCCATTTTGCGGAATCTGGGCTCATCATCGCTTCCTCATAGTTCGTAGGTTCGTCATGGTCAAGTAACATGACCTCCAGAACAGGATTACCGTACCACTCTGGTGCGGATCTTACTCTGGTTGACCTACGAGGTTCGGTAGTAACTTGATCTAAAGTTACATGATCATCATCATTAGCTTCCTCACTAATTGGTGTAGGAGTCACATGAACAGATTTCTGTGATGAACTTACTTTCCAATAAGGGAGCAGGTACAGTTACCTCATCAAGTTCTACTTTCCTCCCACTCACTTCTTTCGAGAGAAACTCCTTCTCTAGAAAGGATCCATTCTTAGCAACGAATGTCTTGCCTTCGGATCTGTGATAGAAGGTGTACCCAACTGTCTCCTTTGGGTATCCTATGAAGATACATTTCTCCGATTTGGGTTTGAGCTTATCAGGATGAAACTTTTTCACATAAGTATCGCAACCCCAAACTTTAAGAAACGACAACTTTGGTTTCTTGCTAAACCACAGTTCATAAGGCGTCGTCTCAACGGATTTTAGATGGTGCCCTATTTGACATGAATGCAGCTGTCTCTAATGCATAACCCCAAAACGATAGTGGTAAATCGGTAAGAGACATCATAGATTGCACCATATATAATAAAGTATGATTATAATGTTCGGACACACCATTACGCTGTGGTGTTCCAGGTGGCGGGAGTTGCGAAACTATTCCGCATTGTTTCAAATGAAGACCAAACTCGTAAGTCAAATATTCTCCTCCACGATCAGATCGTAGAAACTTTATTTTCTTGTTACGATGATTTTCCACTTCACTCTGAAATTCTTTGAACTTTTCAAATGTTTCAGACTTATGTTTCATCAAGTAGATATACCCATATCTTCTCAAATCATCTGTGAAGGTGAGAAAATAACGATACCTGCCACGAGCCTCAACATTCATTGGACCACATACATCAATATGTATGATTTCCAACAAATCTGTTGCTCGCTCCATAGTTCCGGAGAACGGCGTTTTAGTCATCTTGCCCATGAGGCATGGTTCGGAAGTACCAAGTGATTCCAAAAGTCCATCGGAATGGAGTTTCTTCATGCGCTTTACACCAATATGACCTAAACGGCAGTGCCACAAATAAGTTGCACTATCATTATCAACTCTGCATCTTTTGGCTTCAATATTATGAATATGTGTATGATCGAGATTCAAAAAACCGCTTATATTGAGTGTATGACCATAGAGGTTTTATTCATGTAAATAGTATAACAATTATTCTTTGATTTAAATGAATAACCGTATTGCAATAAACATGATCCAATCATATTCATGCTCAACGCAAACACCAAATAACATTTAGGTTCAACACTAATCCCGAAGGTAAAGGGAGTGAGTGATGGTGATCTTATCAATCTTGGAACCACTTCCAACACACATCGTCACCCCGCCCTTAACTAGTTTCTGTTCATTCTGCAACTCCCGTTTCGAGTTACTACTCTTAGCAACTGAACCAGTATCAAATGCCGAGGGGTTGCTATAAACACTAGTAAAGTACACATCAATAACATGTATATCCAATATACCTTTGTTCACTTTGCCATCCTTCTTATCCGCCAAGTATCTAGGGGCAGTTCCACTTCCAGTGACCAGTCCCTTTGCAGTAGAAGCACTTTAGTCTCAGGCTTAGGTCCAGACTTGGGCTTCTTCACTTGAGCAGCAACTTGCTTGCCGTTCTTCTTGAATTTCCCCTTCTTCCCTTTGCCCTTTTCTTGAAACTAGTGGTCTTGTCAACCATCAACACTTGATGCTTTTCTTGATTTCTACCTTCGTCGATTTTAGCATCACGAAGAGCTTGGGAATCGTTTCCGTTATCCCTTGCATATTATATTTCATCACGAAGTTCAACTAACTTGGTGATAGTGACTAGAGAACTCTGTCAATCACTATCTTATCTGGAAGATTAACTCCCACTTGATTCAAGTGATTGTAGTACTCAGACATTCTGAGCACATGCTCACTAGCTGAGCTATTCTCCTCCATCTTGTAGGCAAAGTACTTGTCAAAGGTCTCATACCTTTCGACACGGGCATGAGTATGAAATACCAATTTCAACTCTTGGAACATCTTATATGCTCCGTGGCATTCAAAACAACTTTGAAGTCCTGGTTCTAAGCCGTAAAGCATGGTGCACTAAACTATCAAGTAGTTATCATACCGAGCTTTGTCAAATGTTCATAACGTCTGCCTATGCTCCTGCAATAGGTCCGTCACCTAGCGGTGCATCAAGGACATAATTCTTCTGTGCAGTAATGAGGATAATCCTCAGATCACGGATCCAATCCGTATCATTGCTACTATCATCTTTCAACTTAGTTTTCTCTAGGAACATATCAAAAATAAAATAGGGGAGCTAAACGCGAGCTATTGATCTACAACATAGATATGCTAATACTACCAGGACTAAGTTCATGATAAATTTAAGTTCAATTAATCATATTACTCAAGAACTCCCACTTAGATAGACATCTCTCTAATCATCTAAGTGATCACGTGATCCAAATCAACTAAACCATAACCGATCATCACGTGAAATGGAGTAGTTTTCAATGGTGAACATCACTATGTTGATCATATCTACTATATGATTCATGCTCGACCTTTCGGTCTAAGTGTTCCGAGGCCATATCTGCATATGCTAGGCTCGTCAAGTTTAACCCGAGTATTCTGCGTGTGCAAAACTGGCTTGCACCCGTTGTAGATGAACGTTGAGCTTATCACACCCGATCATCACGTGGTGTCTCAGCACGATGAACTTTGGCAACGGTGCATACTCAGGGAGAACACTTTTACCTTGAAATTTAGTGAGAGATCATCTTATAATGCTACCGTCAAACAAAGCAAAATAAGATGCATAAAGGATAAACATCACATGCAATCAATATAAGTGATATGATATGGCCATCATCATCTTGTGCTTGTGATCTCCATCTCCGAAGCAACATCATGAACACCATTGTCACTGGCGCGACACCTTGATCTCCATCGTAGCATCATTGTCGTCTCGCCAACTATTGCTTCTACGACTATCGCTACCGCTTAGTGATAAAGTAAAGCAATTACAGGGCGATTGCATTGCATACAATAAAGCGCCAACCATATGGCTCCTGCCAGTTGCCGATAACTCAGTTACAAAACATGATCATCTCATACAATAAAATATAGCATCATGTCTTGACCATATCATATCACAACATGCCCCGCAAAAACAAGTTAGACGTCCTCTACTTTGTTGTTGCAAGTTTTACGTGGCTGCTACGGGCTGAGCAAGAACCGTTCTTACCTACGCATCAAAACCACAACGATAGTTCGTCAAGTTAGTGCTGTTTTAACCTTCACAAGGACCGGGCGTAGCCACACTCGGTTCAACTAAAGTTGGAGAAACTGACACCCGCTAGTCACCTGTGTGCAAAGCACGGCGGTAAAACCAGTCTCGCGTAAGCGTACGCGTAATGTCGGTCCGGGCCGCTTCATCCAACAATACCGCCGAACCAAAGTGTGACATGCTGGTAAGCAGTATGACTTGTATCGCCCACAACTCACTTGTGTTCTACTCATGCATATAACATCTACGCATAAAACCAGGCTCGGATGCCACTGTTGGGAACGTAGTAATTTCAAAAAAAATTCCTACGCACACGCAGGATCATGGTGATGCATAGCAACGAGAGGGGAGAGTGTGTCCACGTACCCTCATAGACCGAAAGCGGAAGCATTAGCACAACGCGGTTGATGTAGTCGTACGTCTTCACGATCCGACCGATCCAAGTACCGAACGCACGGCACCTTCGAGTTCAGCACACGTTCAACTCGATGACGTCCCACGAGCTCCGATCCAGCAAAGCTTCACAGGAGAGTTTCGTCAGCACGACGGCGTGGTGACGGTGATGATGATGCTTCCGATGCAGGGCTTCGCCTAAGCACCGCTATGATATGATCGAGGTGGATTATGGTGGAGGGGGGCACCGCACACGGCTAAGAGATCAATGATCAATTGTTGTGTCTCTGGGGTGCCCCCCTGCCCCCGTATATAATGGAGGAAGGGGAGGAGGCCGGCTCCCTATGGGTGGCGCACCAAGTAGGGGACTCCTAATAGGAATCCTACTCCTAGTAGGAGTCCACCAAGAGGGGAAGGAAGAGGGGAAGAGGGAGAAGGAAAGAGGGGTGTTGCGCCCCCTCAATCCCTTGTCCAATTCCGACCAGCAAGGGGAGGGGCGCAGCAGCCCCTGCGGCCTCCTTCTTTCTTTCCCGTATGGCCCAATAAGGCCCATAACTTCCCCCGGTGAATTCCCGTAATTCCCCGGTACTCCGAAAAATACCCGAATCACTCGGAACCTTTCCGACGTCCGAATATAGCCTTCCAATATATCGATCTTTACCTCTCGGACATTCCGAGACTCCTCGTCATGTCCATGATCTCATCCGGGACTCCGAACAATTTCGGTTCATCAAAACACAAAAACTCATAATACCGATCGTCATCGAACTTTAAGCGTGCGGACCCTACGGGTTCGAGAACTATGTAGACATGACCGAGACACGTCTCCGGTCAATAACCAATAGTGGAACCTGGATGCTCATATTGACTCCCACATATTCTACGAAGATCTTTATCGGTCAAACCGCATAACGACATATGTTGTTCCCTTTGTCATCGGTATGTTACTTGCCCGAGATTCGATCGTCGGTATCTCAATACCTAGTTCAATCTCGTTACCGGCAAGTCTCTTTACTCGTTCTGTAATACATCATCCCGCAACTAACTCATTAGTTACAATGCTTGCAAGGCTTATAGTGATGTGCATTACCGAGTGGGCCCAGAGATACCTCTCCGACAATCGGAGTGACAAATCCTAATCTCGAAATACGCCAACTCAACAAGTACCTTCGGAGACACCTGTAGAGCACCTTTATAATCACCCAGTTATGTTGTGACGTTTGGTAGCACAAAAAGTGTTCCTCCGGTAAACGGGAGTTGCATAATCTCATAGTCATAGGAACATGTATAAGTCATGAAGAAAGCAATAGCAACATACTAAACGATCAAGTGCTAAGCTAACGGAATGGGTCAAGTCAATCACATCATTCTCCTAATGATGTGATCCCGTTAATCAAATGACAACTCATGTCTATGGTTAGGAAACATAACCATCTTTAATTAACGAGCTAGTCAAGTAGAGGCATACTAGTGACACTCTGTTTGTCTATGTATTCACACATGTATTATGTTTCCGGTTAATACAATTCTAGCATGAATAATAAACATTTATCATGAAATAAGGAAATAAATAATAACTTTATTATTGCCTCTAGGGCATATTTCCTTCATTAACATATATTAAAAAAATGGATTATGTGGTTTAGAATATATTGACTAAAAATGGTAGCGATGAACGAAGCATGCCCCTAGTGTGGCGACACGAGGCTAGATACATGTTACAAGGTTGAGGCCGCTTGCAAAGAACTTTGTGTAGATCTTCACGGCGACTTTTAAGTGGGCGGTATGTTACATTCAATTTGTGTTATAAATTGTCATTTCATAATGTTGCGCTCACAAATGTCTAATATCTTTTTTTATTTTTATCATGCTCAGTGTATTGCTACTTGTAAGCTGCGATGGGATTTCCTCGAAGAGGAGAGGATGATGCAGTACACTTGAGATAAGTATTTCCCTCGGTTAAGAACTAAGGTTATCAATCCATTAGAAGAACCACACAAGACCTCATGAACAATGCCTACACACAAAAGATCAAATACTTGCACCCAACGCGATCAAGGGGTTTGTCAATCCCCTAGGCGGTTAATTGCAAGGATCAAGTCTGATAATGGTAGACAGATAAACAAAAACACAAAATGAAAGAACGGTAAATAAATTACCGCAAGGTCTTTTTGGATTTTGGATATGATAAAGATAGACGGGGGCCATAGTTTTCACTAGAGGCTTCTCTCTCGAACAAAAAGCATACGGTGGTTAAACAAATTATTGTTGGGCAATTGATAGAAAAGCGCATAGTTAAGACGATATCCAAGGCAATGGTCATGTATATAGGCATCACGTCTGAGACAAGTAGACTGAATCCTTCCTGCATCTAATACTATTACACCACACATCGACCGCTATCCAACATGTATCTAGAGTATTAAGTTCATAACGAACGGAGTAACGCCTTAAGCAAGATGACATGATGTAGACAAAGTGAACTCAATCAATATAAATAGACCCCATCATTTTCCCCTTAATGGCAAGAATACAAATACGTGTCTTGACCCTTTCTGTCACTATGATATAGATCACTGCAAGATTGAACCAATTACAAAGCATCTCTCCCATTGCAAGATAAATCAATCAAGTTGGCCAAACCAAACGAATAGATCACAGAGAAATACAAAGCTATAACAATCATGCATATAAGAATTCAGAAAAGACTCAAATAATATTCATGGATAATCTGACCATAAACCTAGAATTAATCGGATCACAACAAACACACCGCAAAAGAAGATCACATCGAATAGATCTCCAAGAACATCAAGGAGAACAATGTATTAAAGATCAAAGAGAGAGAATAAGCCATCTAGCTACTAGCTATGGACCCGCCGGTCTGTGGTAAACTACCCACACATCCTCGGAAGGGCAACAAGGTTGAAGTAGAACCCTCCGTGATCAATTTCCCCTTCGGCAGGGTGCCGGAAAAAGCCTCCAGATGGGATCCCAAAGAACAGGAACTTGTAGCGGCAAAAAAGTATTTGGGGTAGGCTCTCGGGCATATGGGGAATATTTGGGAATTTATAAAGGCAGAGTTAGGTCAAGATGTGCCACGAGGGCCCCACAAGCTTGGGAGGCACGCCTCCCGAGCTTGTCGCTCCCTCAAGGCCCATTAGGTCATCTCCCGAACCTTGTAGGGTCCCTTCTGGTCCAGAAAATATCGATCCAAAGTTTTTTCTTTGTTTGCAGTCCGTTTGATATGGATTTCCTGAAAAGCCAAAAACAAGCAAAAATAGCAACTGGCACAGGGAACTAAGTTAATAGGTTAGTCCCACAAAATGATATAATATTGCATATAAAACATCCAAGATTTATACTATAATAGCATGGAACAATAAAAAATTATAGATACGTCAGAGACGTATCAAGCATCCCCAAGCTTAATTCCTGCTCGTCCTCGAGTAGGTAAATGATAAAAACAGAATTTTGATGTGGAATGCTACCTAACATGTTCATCACATAATCTTTCTTTATGCCATGAATATTTAGATCTGAATGATTCAAAGCAATAGTCTATAGTTTGACATAACAACAATAATACTAAGGCATACCAACAAACAATCATGTCTTTCAAAATAAAAATGCTCAAGAACGCTATCCCTAGAAAATCATATAGCCTTGTCATACTCCATCTTCTTAACACAAAGTATAAATCATGCACTACCCCAGTGTCAGCCAAGCAATTGGTTCATACTTTTAACGCGCTTTAGCTTTTTCAACCCCCACGCAACTCATAAGCGCAAGCCATGGATATAGCACTATGGGTGGAACAGAATGCGGTGTAGAGATAATATGGAGAAGACAAAAAAGGACAAAGTCTCACATTGACACGGCTAATCAACGGGCTATGGAGATGCCCATCAATTGATGTCAATGAAAGCAATAGGGATTGCCATGAAACGGATGCACTAAGAGCTATAAGTGTATGAAAGCTCAAAATAAAAACTAAGTGGTGTGCATCCAACTTGCTTGCTCTAGAAGACCTCGAGCATTTGAGGAAGCCCATCATTGGAATATACAAGCCAAATTCTATAATGAAAATTTTCCACTAGTTATATGAAAGTGACTACATAGGAGACTTTCTTTATGAAAAAGATGGTGCTAGTTTGAAGCACAAGTGTGAAAAAGATAGTAACATTGCGCCTTCTCTCTTTTTCTCTCATTTTTTTGTTGGAATCTTTTTGGCCTCTTTTTTCTGGGCTGTTTTTGGCCTTTTTTATTATTTCCTCACTTGGGACAATGCTCTAATAATGAGTAATGATGATCATCATAGTTCTATTTACCTACAACCCAAAATTCCAACTCGATTCTAGAATAAAATATGACTCTATATGAATGCCTCTGGCAGTGTACCAGGATGTGCAATGATCAAGCATAACATGTATAAAGAATAATGAATGATGGTTGAGCCACAAATACTATGTCAGCTATATGATCATGCAAAGCAATATGGCAATGATGATGTGTGTCATAATAACGGAACGGTGGAAGTAGCATGGCAATATATCTCAAAATGGCTATGGAAATGCCATAATAGGTAGGTATGGTGGCTGTTTTGAGCAAGATATAAGGAGGCTTATATGTGATAGACTGTACCATATAAAGGGGTTTGGATGCACAGGCTAAGTTTGCACCACATCGTGAGGTGAGAAAGGGCAATGCACGATACCGAAGAGGCTAGCAAATGGCGGAAATGTGAGAGTGCGTATAATCCATGGACTCACATTTTTCATAAAGAACTCACATACTTATTGCCAAAGTTTATTAGCCCTCGAAGCAAATTACTACTACACATGCCCCTAGGGGGGAGGCTGGTAGGAATTAACCATCGCGCGCCCTGTTGGTGTGGACGACCATCTTTGGGGCCATCTAGCCCCTTTTTGGTTCGGCTAGGGAGATGCAGAAACGCAAAGAGTAAAACCAGCAAAAGGCACAATGGCTTTTACCCAGGTTCGGGCCACCGTGGAGGTGTAAAACCCTACTCCTGCTTTCGTGTATTGGGTGTATATGGGAGAGCAAAAGTACAAGGAGCGCTTCCCCGACAGGGTGCAGGAGGAGAGCAGCTACGCGTGTAATTGTGCCACGGGTCGATCAGTGATCAAAGGTTCTAACCCCGGTAAATGTTGCCCTGGCCCTCCTTTTATAGCTTTAAGGGGTTACCACAGTGGCAAAATGGTAATTACATGTCGATTAGATAACAAACAGTGCTATCATACCTAACTCTGCCGGATTAGGGCAAAAGCATTAAATGCTCTGTTAGGTGTCGTGTGGAGGACGAGCCCCGACAAGGTTGCTACACTGCTTGCCTAGCTACCTCCTATTATCTTGACACGCCTTCTGGACGGGTGTCATTAAAGGTAAATCTCCCTCCAGCAGCTGCCACGTGCCTCACAAATCCCACCTAACCGCTTGCGGGCTCGACACCTCATCGATTAGTGACTAACTGCTTGATGAGGTGGAGCACTGGTGGCTAGCGAGAGCTTGCCAGCCATGGAGCTTGCAGGGCCTTCGCCTTGCCGGCTTGGCCTTGCCGACAAGGGTTGCCTTTGGTGTAAATCTTGATGTTTCTTCTTGCGCTTCTCCCTAGTCAGGGTCTAACAATGTAGTCCTGAATCTTGATCTTTTTGATGCGCTCCTTGATCACACAAAGAGCGGCTTCTTTGGCTCGGAGATCTTCTCTATTGCTTGGTAATCTTGTCTTGGCAGCCTCTGGCAAGCTTTAGCCAGCAGGGGAGCTACTACTCGTCTGTGCATAAGTCAGGGTATAAAATACCCATGTTTCATACACCGACAGGAGCCCCCGGGCCCGGGCCATACGCGCTGCCGAGCATCGTTGGGCTAGGCCCAAGCAATGCATAGACATGCGGTAGAGATTGATGTAAAAATCTTGCAATGGTGATATCTGTCTTTTGAGTACTTCTTTGCTTCTTCATTAATCTGAATTTATGCCCGTCTCTGGCCATCTTCCGCCAATTTTTTCGTTTGAATGGTTAGCCACCACTCATGAACAAACCAGGGGCGAGCACGCATGCGGGGTGCCGTTGGGTCTGGCCCGGATAGGCGTATGGTTACGCGTGGTAGGGGATGGCTGCCATATTTGTCATTACTCCACCTTTTACTGAAGCCCCCTATGAGACGCGTTGCACGCGAAACGCGGGATTGGCGAAGAGGGGCGGTCGTTGGAGTGACGCGTCGGGGCAGGGACGCAGGGCGCTGGATTGGCGAAACTGGGTGGTCGTCGGAGTAATGCGCCCGACCAGGAATGCAGGACATGGGATTGGTAGCAGGGGCGGTTACCCTAGGACGGTAGCCCCCGCACTCCCTCCCTATAAAGAGGGGGCTGTGGAAGGGGATGCTCACTCACCTCTCCTCATTCCAATCTCCCAGCCACAGACATCTTCATGTTCTGTCTTCCCCCGCATCTGTCACCGTCATGGCGAGGGGGAAAGGTCGAGCTCATGCATCTGTTGTTGCGGTGAGAGCTTCTCCTCAGCACCACGTTTCTGCATCAGCCGCAGTCGTGGAGGCCGGCACCAGTGCTCAAGGAGGGAATGCAACTCTGGGTCATGGGAGACGCGGTGCCCGGGGCCGTGGCAGCTAAAGTGGGGTGCTTGTCGTTTCACCTCCTACTGCTCCGCCCCGGCAGAAGGCCATACGGAGGACATGGCGCTCGAGTTTGTCGTGGAGCTACGGGACCGGTTGGTAGCACGTGGTACTATTAAATTGGATAAGGAAAATGGCAGTGGTAGTATTAACAATGATATTAGATGGCTAGCACGTGGCCCGGTTGATGCATCAAAAAGGTACCGCGCTTACAACTCCAGAGGATATTGATTTAGGCCTAAACTCTTAGACATGGTGAGTCAAAATAGTGGAGTGGTGGTACGTGCCAAAACATCTACATATGCTGCGCCAGGCGATGCGACCCTTGTTTTAGGTGATGTGACTTACTATGGCAGGATAATTGATATTATTCAGTTGAACTACTCTGGACAATTTTCTTTGGATTTATTTAAGTGTGAATGTGTTGATGTTTCTGAAAAAAGGAATTAAAAAGGACAAGTATGGATACACACTTGTTAACTTCTTATATTTGATGCACAAAGGAGACAAGATTGAACATGAGCCTTTTATTTTGCCTAACCAAGCCGATCAAGTGTTTTACCTAGAAGACGAACTGAACCCAGGTTGGTCAGTGGTAATGAAGAATAAACTACCTAGAGATAGATATGACACTGGAAATGATGAATGCACACGAGACGTAGAAGCTGAGCCATTCCATGTTTCTCACCTCACAGATATGTTAGAAATAAAATGAACGAGCAACATTGGGTAAGATCCGATACTGAGGGAACAATTGTGGATGCTAATGATAATGCTTCGATCGGTAAAGAACAGTGATGGTAAATCATATAAAGGTATTTCTCTGTTCGAGCAACATTTTCAAGATTATATGTACAGTGTAGTTTTACCCGAAGTCAAAGCTGAGTTTGCAGGACATTAAGAACCATTGTATGTTTTTGCAGATCATTGGCTGAGCTTACACCCTTCAGAAAATTCGATGGAATGAGGTCTTCCACTCAACATATAAACCAAATTTTTGTTTTTCTTTATTGCTTTTCAGTTTCTCATTCTATATTTCCATTGATGCTGCCATTGTGGATTATGATAACTGTTAGTACTTCATCCTTACTGTCCTGACACTTACTTGGTTGAGAATATTACGCAAAATCTCATCCACGGGTGAAATAATTCATTGCTAAGAGATGTGGCAGTATATTTGATGCATGCTTATATCATCCTGGCAGTATATAAAAGATGTGGCAGTATATTATGCAAAATTTCATCCAAGGGTCAAATAATTTCGTCCATGCTTCCATTCCTAGAGATGCACATTGTTTTCCTGGTATATTTGATGCACGATACTATTTTTGCTGGACCTCTAGTGTTTCTGTCTAGTTTGTTCAGTTAGGTGTATCTGTGCTGGATCATACATGTTATTTGTACTTCGAAATGAACTTAGCGCCAACTGAGAAATCCCATGTTCTACCATAAAGCGCCAAGTGTCCATATATGTATTGAATTTAACTTGACTCTTTTCATTTGTTATGAACTTCTACTCATGCGTTTAAGTGAATCTTCTTTTGCAGGAAATTTTGCAACTAGAGATTAGAAGGATTGTTCTAAACGGATGGATGAAGTAATGTGTTCTTTTAGCAGACTTTTGTATGTTTGCATAGTTTTCACCCTTCAAAATGAAGCTTGGACAATTTCAGAAAATTTTAGTGGACTTAAGCTTCATGTATGACAGATTGTCATTGGAAATAGATACACTTTTGTTGAAGAAGTATTATGTCAGATTTACTATCTTGTAAACTATCATGGTTTTCTCACGGCAGATGTCCTAGTGAAAGGACTTAAGCGTGAAGCCATTGCAACGGTGATTAACTTGTCGGGGTTGAGCGGGACGAGGGACGCGGGTTTACCCAGGTTCGGCCCCTCATGATCGAGGTAAAAGCCTACGTCCTGCTTTATGTTGTATTGCTAGAGTATCGATTACAAGGGAGCAGATTCGCTTGACCTAGCTTTCGATTGATTGTAACTCGTCTATTCTATGCTGGGGACTTGCCTTTATATACAGGTCGAGGCCGCCGGCTTACAAGAGTCCGGGTCAGATTATGCTTCGTAATCGATCTTGGCTCTGATTCGCCTTGCCTTCTTTGGCAAGTCGCCATCGGGTGGCTTACACCTTTGGGCCACATGCCGTCTTCTGATTTTGGGTCTTCATCTGGCCCAACCCGTAAGTCACCTTCTTAACTCTGCCTCTTGACCACTTGGGCCTATCTAAAACCTAACTGTTGAGTCGCCAACAGTCTAACCCGGCCCCTCTAGGGAGGGTTACACCGTGGGGTGATATCCCCAACATTAGGACCCAGATTGATTGAACTTGTTCATGTCAGTCTTCAATCCTTCCGTCTGGCTAGTCTTCTTCCATCCATCTAAATGCTTAACTTTGAACAACTTAACCCTGAACAACTTTCATAACCCGCCATAAGAAAATATGATGTCACCTTCGTAAATTCAGAAAAACCCTTATGACATCATAACGGATCTTTGTATAAATCCACCATTCCAAAAATCGAGGCGCCCTTTTGTTGCAGAATTTATTGCGCCTCCTTGATCTTTTACTATTCCCCCTTTTCCTTATAAATAGGCACGGGGGGTCTGCCCTTTTTCACTTTTACCCCGTCGCCTCCACTTCTTCTTCTTCCTCATGAGTCCGTTCGCAACTGGAGCTCCGCCGCATCCATCGAGCCGCGCCTGCCTTCTTCAGTCAAAGTCGCTGCCCTACTCTGTCGCCGTCGGGATCCAGCGGCACGCCTCCGCTTTCCTCCACCACAAATAGGTACTGTTTCTCACTTTTCTCAGATCTGTATCAGGTTACCTGAGTTCATAGAGTTTGTCGGCCTTCATCCTAGTTCATCACATCTTTTGAACAAAAGCTATTTTTGATTCGAAAACACCAGAGAAGTATGGCGGTAGTAGTTTTAGCACCATCTCAAATTTGAACAACCTGTATTCCCTTCTAGACTCAATGAGTAGCTTACTATCTCTTCCGCTATCACCTTTTAGGTTTTGTAATTATTTTCCTTTTTTGAAGTGCCTTCAGATCCGTAAATATAGCTGCTCCACACTCAATCTTGTTTGCTCCACACTTAGCAATTTTTTTAGCAACCCTGAATCTTAACTGACCCGCCCATTGCTTCTTGGGCGGCTTATCAACGTACTTGTAACCCGCCAAAGTTCCAGAAATTGCCTCTTTTAGTTTACCCGCCATTATCTTAAGGCGGCTTTATCTTTATACTGCTCGTTCTTGTACTGTTGATGAGTCAGTATCCCCTTTTTCTTTTAAATAACTCGCCTTCCTAGTGTCTTTTAGGCGACTCAATATGGCAAAAACCACCCTCTGCAATTGGGGTCCTTCTCTAGTCACTGAAGAAATCCTCAAAGACTATGTGGATCAAGGTCTCTTGGTTACTCAGGAGGAGATTGGCTGGCGACTCAGCCAAGGAGAAAATGTCCCCAACCCTGTTGAAGGAGAGGTGATAGTTTTTACCGATCATATCCTTAGAGGTTTTACTCCGCCTGGGTCGAAATTTTTCCGGGATGTCTTGCACTATTTTAGTCTCCATCCTCAAGGTATAGGCCCAAACTCAGTAACAAACCTTTGCCACTTTCAAATCTTCTGTAAAGTCTATTTGCAAGTAGAACCCACCGTTGCTCTTTTCAAGGAATTCTTCTACCTAAACCGCCAGACTGAGTGCGCTAGAGGTCCGACTCAAGAATTAGGCGGAGTCTCAATCCAGAGACACAGAGACGGCTGCTTTCCCGCTGCTGTCTTGTTAAGCCATCCCAAGGGTTGGGTAAAAACCTGGTTTTACTACAAGAACCCCGCCCCAGCCAATGAGAACCCTCTGCCGGGTTATCGGGTTGATCGCCTCCCCATCAATTTTAACCCGCCAAGCCAACTTATTCCAGCTGAACATACTGAAGTACTCCAATATTATCCTAAGGTGACAGCTTTGTTAGCTAATGGGCTGACCGGAGTTGACTTGGCCCGCTGCTGGGTCTCATGGAAAATTCCTCCCCTAAGTCGCTGGCCCAGTTTAATGTGCGAATATTCTGGCGAGTCAGATGATCCTCAGTGATACAACTCTGACAACGTTACTGCTGAGGAGGTCTTTCAAGCTGTGAACTCCTTACTCAGGGAGTCACAAGAAAATTGTAACAAGATAGGGCTGCCACCCTTCTACAAGCTCAACCCGCCCCCAGCTGTAAGTAGTATTTTACGTCTGGCTTAAATATCCTTGATTTTATTCTGTGTCTCACTTGTCAATCTTTTCTTATTATATAGCCCAACTCTGCTTTTTGGAAGAGGAAAAATAAAGACTGCTGTGACCAAGCCCAAGACCGGCCCAAAGTCTAAGAAGAGCAAACCAGCTGCCGTGATTAAGCCGGCTGCTATGGGCGAGTTAGCGGAAGTTGACGACCAATCTGAGGTAGAATTTGACTCTCTTGGCCGTCTCTTTAATGACTTAGCTGACGCTTCTTACTCTCAGGATGAGGGTGCATCAAGCCGGGCTGACAATCCTGTGGTAATTTCCATATCTTTCGGCTCAGACTCATCGCCTCCAAAGAGAATCAAGCGGGTTGTCCGAAAAGTTCCATTTTCTCATCCAAAAGCTCATTTAGACCCAAACTTTGTTTTGAAAAAGGCTCAACATAATGTAAGATGCCAAACACGGAGCAGCGGTACTGAAGAGCTGGTGACTAGGTTAACTCATAACCCTTCTTGCAAGCGACACACTGAGGTGCCACACAGCCCAACTATGTCTTTACCCAAAGCAGGCCTTATCAGACAACCTCTTAATCTGTCTGACTCAAATTATCAGGAGTCATCACCATCTTCAAGCGGCTCATCATCGACTTAGCTACCAGCCTTCGTCATTAACCCGGGGTGAGCAATCATACTTAGCAGCTTGATAATGTAATTTTCTTGGTCACATATCTTTTAACTCCTTTGCTTCTGATCACAGGGCTCATGCAAAGAGCAAGAAAAGAAAAGTTGGCGACTCTTCCAAAGCCCCCGAGATTCCTGAGTCGGAGGAACAAGTGCCAGTGATTCCTGAGGTCAACATGAACAATCCTGAAGAACCTCACAATAAACAAGATGACCCGCCGCCAGAAACTAAAGCAACAACCGTTGAAGATATGGGTGCTGATGCTAACCCGGCGGATAACCAAGACCCGCCAAGTCCTATTTCTCTTTCAACCCCTGTCAAGCCATCTGAAGAGGCTCCTTCTGATAAGTCCAGTGATGACATTGCTATTATTGGGGCGAGTCAGAAGATTCCTGAGACTTCTCATGTGCTCACCAAGCACATAGCAAAAAACGAGTCGCCTTCAATGGAGAAGAGCAAGTCCAAGCTTGATCTGCCCAGTTATGAGGAGCTTAGCGTTGAAGATCTTTATGCCGGCTACTTAAGCCGTGTAGCCACAAGCCGGAAGATGGAAGCCGTCTTAGTAAACATGATGCGGAAGAAATATGAGGTATACTCCTATTTCCTCTTGTTATATATATCCTTATATAGCCTCCAAGTCTTAAGCATAGGAAAGTCATTTGAGTATGTTTAAGACTTTGTAGAATAATATGAAAACTTGAAAGCGTAGCCCCCAAGGGCCGGGTTATCATGCAAATGATAACCCGGTTGTTTAAACTTGTGTTAGTAGAAAAGATCATCATGTAGCCCCCAAGGGCCGGGTTATCTTCAGGAAATAATCCGGGTCTTGCAATCACTTGTTGCAAAAGAAACATGATGTAGCCCCCAAGTGCCGGCTTATCTTTATAAGTGAGTCGGGTCTTCGATAATATAGACTGAAATGACCTACATTAGCCCCCAAGTGCCAAGGATATTTCTCGCAATGTACTTGGGACTTGAATAGTATTATCATAACAACTCTGACCAATGCTGATTTGTAACCTTGGCTGCAACCCTTTTTCTAGGAACCTTTAAGCCTGAACGAGTCAAACCTTGGCGAGTTAAGGAAAAACTTGGAGTCAGAACAGGCTGAATGCACCAAGGCTGAGTCCAAATTGAAGTCTTCTTTGGAGGACTTAGAAAAAAATGAAATCCAACTTTGATGCTGAAAGATCTGCTCTGGAATCTGCGAAGGCTGCTTTACTGAAGCGTGCGGAGGACGCTGAGAACTAGCTTAAGCCGGTAACTGAAGAACTGGCTGACTTAACACATCACATATCTCAAATGACAACCGCCATCTTTGGTAAGTGGAAACTTGTAATCAACTGAAGTAACTCATAAATCTTTTGACTTTTAACTCGCTTGGCGACTCAAAATCTTTGACTTTTAACTCACCTGATTTATTCTTTGATTGCATAACAGGTGCAAGGAGTGACAATATGGGCCAAAAATATGCTGTTGAAGCTAAAAGCCGTTTATTCCTTAACGGAGAAGCTTTATGTTGGATGTCTCCGCACTCTGGTGGCCGTGTCAGGTGGTAAGCCGCCACCACAACACATGAAGGAGGTGCTGGATCATATGTCGACAATGCCTGGGAAGATTGAAGAGTTGAAATTGTCATCCGCTCGAGCAGGAGCAATGTCTGCACTAAGCCGGTCAAAGGCTTATCAGCCAGAATTAGCCCCCAAAGAGATGGCTGGCAGGTTTCCCAATTATAACGAAGATGGCTCAAATTCCACTAACGCGTATTATGCTAAATGTGTCAAAGATATGCGTCCATTGGTGAGTCAACTTGCTCAAGAGCTTAATCTGAAGAAATATCAGTCAGCTTACGATAGCAACAACTCCCGGGTCAAGGCGCCTTCCCACGCCATTGTAGATCTGACTCCGCCAAGGCGTAAGCACACTTTTGCCCCTGATATTGACCCCTCTCCTGTCATGAATAATGAAGCAATCTTCGAAGCCTTAACTGGTATCGACTGGACATCGGGTAATCTTCATATTTCTAGCGAAGAGCCGACATAGGATGACCCGGGAACCTCCAGAACAAGATGCCAAGGTGATATTAACCCGACGGGATCTAACCCGGACGGCTCAGAGGCCGGTTCAAAGGAGTAGTCTAACTCCCAAAAACTTGCTTGAAAAACTTGTGGGCTCCGCTGTAGCCCTGTTATAGCTTTAAGTAAAAACATTGATGTTCTTGTCATGCCTTCATGCATGTTTTTTGTATCTGATTGATCAAACAGCGATGTGAGTAAGCTGCCTTATATGCTTCTCTCAAATCAGATATCCATCCTTGTTTTGCACTATCTTGGAATTCATGTACTGACTTGATATCTTGTCATGTAACTATTAAGAAAAAACCGTGAAGTCTTGCACTAGCGACTTATAATCAAAAGCCAGAGCGGGTTAATAGCTCAATGACTCATGATTAGAAAAAGAACTTGAACATATCACTTTGGCGGCTTATAACCACAATAGGCTCAATTTGGAGCAATGTAACCCAGACCTGTATGATCGAGAAACTCATAATCTGCACATGAGCATGAAAAACATAAATTTTTTCTGAAAAAACAGAAATAGAGAATATAGACATGTATATCTCAAATATTTGTTAAGCCGGCTTATAAGGCATGACCGAAAAAGACTGGTTTTGAAAAACTCAATTTCTGCTTCAAAGAAGCTTGGCATGATAGCCTTTCATCCCGTAAGCCGGCTCTCTTGTGACATAAATCCGCCATTTTAACCTTAACTAGTTCAGGGTTATAAAGATTGACTGTTAAGAGTATGGCGTGCCACATGGCGGGGTAGCAACAAGAAAACATGTGAGTTTATCCTAGCTCTCTGTAAGTCGGCTCTCATGTGACATAAGCCACAGTTTTAACCTTTAGGAATTCAGGGTCATAAAAGATTGACTGTCAAGAGTATGGCGGGTCACCTGTTGGAGTAGCAAGTTGCAAACAGGCATGTTTAACCCATAATATGGCGTTTTATTGCCGGTCAAGAGGGTATGAAAGCTAAACTCGGTGAGTTGGAAGCCCCCAAGTGACCTTATGATCAATTAATAAAGACTCGTGCACAGAAAATATGAGATGAAATGACAGAGGCCCCGAATTTTGGGGATGCCGGCTTTATTATGTTGATCATAAAAAGATATATACATTGACAAAATTATGTACAATGATGAGAGCCGATGACTCAAGTGTAGTAAGGCCGATTATGAGCAATGTTCCACGGCCTGTTAGTCTCCTCCTCAGAAGTACATGACTTGTTGCGCTCACGTATATCAATGAGATAATATGACCCATTGTTGAGATTTTTGCTAACCACAAAAGGTCCTTCCCAAGGCGGGGATAGCTTATCCATGCCTATCTGATCTTGAATCAGTCGAAGTACTAAGTCACCCTCTTGGAACGTCCGGGTTCTAACTCTGCCGCTATGATAACAACGCAGGTCTTGTTGATAAATCGCCGATCGGGCTGCTGCAACATCACGTTCTTCATCCAAGGCATCAAGTGCATTCTGACGTGCCGTCTCATTATCAGCTTCAACGTAAGCCGCCACCCTGGGCGAGTTATGACGAATATCACTTGGGAGAACTGCCTCTGCACCGTAAACCATGAAGAAAGGCATGTAGCCTGTTGATCTGTTAGGGGTGGTCCTGATACTCCATAGAACTGAAGGAAGCTCCTCAAACCAACAACCCGGCATGCGTTCCAAAGGAACCATAAGCCGGGGTTTGATCCCTCACAAAATTTCTTAGTTAGCACGTTCTGCTTGACCATTAGATTGTGGATGAGCCACCAAGGATACATCAAGGCGGATGTGCTCCCTTTGACAGACTCTTTCATAGCACCCTTAGACAGATTTGTGACATTATCAGTGATGATACTATGAGGATACCCAAAGCGGAAGATCAACTTTTTGACAAACTGAACTGCAGTCGCTGCTTCACAATTGCTAACTAGCTCTGCCTCAACCCACTTGGTAAACTTGTCAACTGCCACCAGAAGGTAGGTCTTCTTGTCCTTAAATCTCTTGAACAGTCCAACCATCAAGCCCCCAGACTGCAAACGGCCAAGTAATTGGAATCATCCTCAATTGCTGAGCCGGCACGTGAGCTTGCCTTGCAAATTTCTGACACCCATCACACTTGTTAACGATGTCTTCTGCATCTGCATGAGCCGTTAACCAGAAAAAACCATGACAAAATGCCTTAGCCACCAAAGATCTTGACCCGACATGATGACCACAGTCGCCTACATGTATCTCTCATAGAATTTCACGGCCCTCCTCAGGAGAAACATAGCATTGGAACACGCCGGTCAAACTGCATCTATGTAACTCGCCATTGATAATAGTCATAGACTTAGATCGCCTTGTGATCTGCCACACCAAATTTTCATCCTCGGGTAACTTGCCACGAGTTAGATAAGCCAGATAAGGTGGTGTCCAGTCAGGAGTAGCACGAAGAGCCGCCACCAGCTGTCCTTCCGGGTCAGGTATAGCAAGGTCTTCCTCCGATGGCAATTTAACCGAAGGATTATGCAACACATCGACGAACACATTGGGGGGCACCAGCTTACATTGAGACCCAAGCCAGGACAGTGCATCAGCCACCTCGTTTTTCCGTCGATCAATGTGATCCACCTAATAACCCTTAAAGTGACCCGCAATATTGTCGACTGCCTGACGATAAGCCACCATGAGCGGGTCTTTAGAGTCCCATTTGCCTGAAACTTGCTATGCCACCAGGTCTGAGTCGCCCAGACATCGGACCCAGCTCAAATTCATCTCCTTAGCCATACGAAGCCCATGGAGTAAAGCTTCATACTTAGCTGCATTATTAGTACAAGGAAACATTAGCCTTGAAACATAACAAAATTGGTCACCTCGTGGGGAAGTCAAAATAACTCCAGCCCCCGAGCCTTCCAACTGCCTGGACCCATCAAAGTGGATCGTCCAATATGTGTTGTCAGGCTTTTCCTCAGGTGTTTGCAACTCCGTCCAGTCATTCATAAAATCCACCAATGCTCGAGACTTGATAGCTGTTCGAGGCACATACTTCAGATGATGTGGCCCAAGCTCAATTTCCCACTTAGCAACCTGGCCAGTGGCCTATCTGTTTTGAATGATATCTCCTAAAGGAGGAGAGCTGACCACTGTAATAGGATGCCAAGGAAATAGTGTTTTAACTTGCAACTCGCCAGAACACCCCAAACACCAGCTTCTGCCAATGTGGGTACCTTTGCTTAGACTCAGTCAGGACTTCACTGACATAGTAAGCCAGCCATTGCACTGGGTACTCTTTACCTGCCTCCTTGTGCTCCACGATAACTACTACACTGACTGCTTTGTTGTTAGCCGCCACGTACAAGAGCAAAGGCTCTTTGTCTACAGGAGCTGCCAAGATGGGCGGCTCAGCCAGCTGCTTCTTGAGTGCCTCAAACGCCTCATTAGCTGAATCACTCCAAACAAAATTATCTGTTTTCTTCATCAACTGATATATAGGGATTACCTTCTCTCTGAGGATTCTTATGAACCGGCTCAGGACTGCAATACGACCCGCCAAGCGCTGAACGTCATTAATACACGCCGGCTTAGATAGTGAGGTGATAGCCTTTATCTTCTCTGGGTTAGCTTCAATGGCTCGTTCTGAGACAAGAAAACCTAGCAATTTGCCAGCTGGCACACCAAAGACACACTTGGCTGGGTTAAGCATCATCTTGTACACCCGGAGATTGTCAAAGGTTTCCTTTAAATCAGCAAGCAGGGTCTCTTTCTTCCTTGACTTGACCACAATATCATCCACATAAGCATGAACATTGTGCCCAATCTGACCATGAAAACAGTTCTGAACACATCGCTGGGAAGTCGCCTGGGCACTTTTGAGCCCAAAAGACATGGAAATATAGCAGAAAGCCCCAAAAGGTGTGATAAAAGACGTCTTCTCTTGGTCTTTAACTGCCATCTTGACCTGATGATAACCAGAATAAGCATCCAGGAAGCATAAACTCTCAAAACCCGCTGTTGCATCAATGATCTGGTCGATACGTGGGAGAGCAAATGGATCAGCCGGACAAGCCTTGTTAAGATCTGTGTAATCAACACACATGCGCCATGTGCCATTTTTCTTAAGTACAAGCACAGGGTTAGCCAACCTCTCAGGGTGAAAAACTTCCACGATAAACCCGGCCGCCAAGAGCCGAGCTACCTCTTCTCTAATAGCCTTACATCGCTCTTCATTGAAATGACGGAGGAACTATTTCACCGGCTTAACTTTGGGATCCACATTAAGGTGGTGCTCAGCGAATTCTCTCGGTACACCCAGCATGTCAGAAGGTTTCCATGCAAAGATGTCCCGATTCTCACGGATGAACTCGATGAGCGTGCTTTCCTATTTGGGATCCGTATTAGCCCCCACAGTGAACTGCTGAGATGAGTCGCCAGGGACAAAATCCACTTGCTTGGTATCATCAACCGACTTGAACTTCAATAGAGGGTCCTGTTCAGTAGTATGCTTTTTCAAAGGGGTCATATCAACCGGGTCAACATTGTCCTTATAAAACTTGAGCTCCTCAGTAGCACAAGCTGATTCTGCATAAGCTGCATCTCCTTCCTTGCACTCCAGGGCGAGTTTGCGATTCCCATGAACGGTGATTGTCCCCTTTTATCCTGGCATCTTGAGCTGTAAATACACATAGCAAGGGCAAGCCATGAACTTAGCATAAGCCGGCCGTCCAAATAAAGCATGATAAAGACTCTTGATCTTGACCACCTCAAACCACAGTGTTTTTGCCCTATAATTATACTCATCACCAAAGGCTACTTCTAGGGCAATTTTGTCCACAGGATACACTGACTTGCCAGGCACCACTCCATGGAAGACTGTGGACGATGGCTTGACATTTTTATCTGTCAGATTCATCCATCGAAAGGTATCGTAGTATAATATGTTGATGCTGCTACCACCATCCATAAGCACTTTTGTGAATTTATAGCGGCCTACCTGAAGGGCTACCACCAGTGCTAGATAACCCGGATCATCAACCCGGGGCGGGTGATCCTCCCGACTCCATGTGATTGTATGCTATGACCATCATAAGTATTGGGGCACTGCCAGCTCAACAGCGTTGACCGCTCGCTTATGAACCTTCTGGTGACGTTTGCATGTGTTCATAGTGAAGACATGATATTGGCCCCCATTAAGCTGTTTTGGATTACTCTGGTATCCCGACTGATTATTTTGCTGCTAGTTACCCTGACAAGACTGCTGATTATGACCACCATGGTTACCTTGACCCTGATAACCAGAATTTGAGCCGCCACCACCAAAGCCAGACACCTGAGAACCTGATCCTGACCCGCCAGGCGGCCCATTGTTATTATCATGGTGCTGGTGAAGTCTGTGATTCCTGAACTCCCGCATAATGTAACAATCCTTCCAGGCATGAGTAGACGGTTTGTTAGGAGAACTATGTTTTGGGTAAGGGTCATTAAGCATTGCCTCAAGGTTGAAAGGCTTTCCTCCACTAAAAGGCGGCTTGCCATTACCGTTGCGGCGCTGGTTTTTAAACCTAGTGTTGGTGTTAGCTACTAGATCTGACCCACCATCGGGGTGTCTCCGCTTACCCCCGTTACCCTGGTTATTGCCATTATTCCCTGCTACATTCTGCTGCTGACCCAGACTACTGCCATTCTTCTTGCCCTTATTTGATTTATCATCATCAGAACCAGGGTCCTTTGTACTATCAGAGTCTGCATATTTAGTGAGAGCAGCCATGAGGTCGCGCATGTCCTGGCAAGTGCGCTTGAGCCACCCGAGCTTCTCCCTAAGAGGTACAAAGTGACAGTTCTTCTCTTGAATCAGAACCGTCTGAGCCGCCGTAATATTATCAGACGAGTGAATGATAGTAGAGACCCGTCGAACCCAATGGTGGGCCGGCTTATCCTCACACTACACACAATGATCCAAATCAACAATCGTCAGAGGTTGCTTGCATGTCCCTTGAAAATTCTTGATGAAACGCGCCTTCAACCCCGCCCATGAATTGATAGAATTAGGAGGTAGGCCTTTTAACCATGTACGAGCCGGTCCTTCCAACATCATAGTAAAATATTTGGCACAGACAACATCATTGAGATCCAACATCTCCATGGCTAACTCATAACTCTCAATCCAAGCCTTAGGAGGGAGATCTGCTGTGTAACTGGGCACCTTGCGAGGACCCTTAAAATCTTTGGGCAGACGCTCATTACGCAAAGCCGGTACCAAACACGACACTCCAATGGTCCTGGAATTTGACCCGGCTCCCACCGAGGCTGAAGGGGTCACCAGAGGCTACTGAGAAGCCCCCTGGTGAGCCACCGCCGCCGCCTCATGGCGGGCTTTGGCGTCATCCACAATCACTTGAGCATCAGTCCTTGGGTTAAGGGGCGGGTTATTATCACGGGACGGGTTACGTCGCTGCTCATTGCTGGAGACTGCGAGCGACTCAACATGCGGACTGTAACTACGATTTGAGAGGGGAGTTGAGTGTACCTGATCATGACTGTATGAATACTTTTCCTGCTGCGCAACAGCTATTTGAAGAAGTTCGATGGCATTCCGTGCTTCTACTGTAATAGGCGACTCACCAGAGATAGGGAGCGCATTGAGCTGGGTAACCGCTACTATCATATTATCCACCGGGTTATAAAAATGACCCGGTGGTGTTGCAAAATGCGGGGGCGGGGTCTAGCCCCTACGGGGCGGGTCTGACTGTCGAGGCTGAGCCGCCGCCCTATTCCCAAGTGCCTCTGCAGCCTGGGGTATAACCGGTGGAGTACTTGGTCCTGCCCCCGGTGTGTTGAACAGATTCATGGGCTCGTAATGCAAAGGCAGGCGGCTCTGGTGCCTCCTCCGAAGGACTGCGATGGAAGCATTCTGATCGAGACATAAACGCCAAGCTTCTGCTTTCATGCTCTCCGACTCAGCCTCAATCTGAGCCCGTACCATTGCCATCCTGGCATTCTCCACGTTGATATCCTCCTGGGCCTTGGTCATCTATTCCTTAAGCTTCGCGATCTCTGCGTTGCGCTCTACTTGGTTTTCTGTTGTGACCTCGGTCCACATTAAAGTTGTTACCTCATTCATCAACCTCAACAAAACCTGAGCCGGCGGCTTGGCTGAGCCGGTCCCTGAAGGGTCAGTAGCTGTTGCTGCTCCAGCCATCGTGCTGTTGAGAGCTGGCTCCGTGCCTGCCATGAAGATGGCGGCTCGGCTCGGTGGCTCATAGGGGTCTGGAATACTGTTGCCATCGGAATAGCCCCCAAGCCGGCCATCTTGAAGCTGGTAAATTGCCTCCGTATCTCCGGTCGAGGACTCATCAGCTGAGTAGATAAGAGTCTCTCACTAGTAAAAAAACTACTTTACGTGAGCCACATTAGTCCCGGTTTGTAAACGGACCGGTACTAATGTGACCATTAGTGCCGGTTCCAATGGCTAGGGGGGCGGGAATCATTAGTCCCGGTTCGTGTTGAACCTCTAGTACCGGTTCGTGACACGAACCGGGACTAAAGGGGTGGTGGCAGGCTGGTGTCTGGCTGGGGCCCCACTAGCACCTTTAGTCCTGATTCGTGACACAAACCAGGACTAGAGGCTAACCTTTAGTCCCAGTTTGTGTCATGAACCAGGACTAAAGATGCTCCTATATAAACCCTTCTTCGAGCCCGAGCTCTCTGTTCTTCCCCTTTCCTCTCCTCTCTGTTCTTCCCCTCTTGCTTGAGCTCATCCTCCATTTTTACAAAAAATTGTCAAGGTTTGAAGGCACCCCATCCATCCAAGTGTTCACAAAGGTTAGCAACTTTGTCCTTTCATCTCTCATTGCTAGATTAGCTCTTGCAATGCTCTATAGGTATAGTGATTTGTGGGTTTTAGTTTGGGAGTATTTATATGTGGTAGTTTATTTGATTTATATGCAATTTGAGCTCAAATTAACTTCTTAGTTTGCATGTGTAGGTGTGGTTTACTTAGTTCCTTCCCGTCCCTGTCCTAACCACCGTCGATCGCCCGCACCATCCCATCGCCAGCACCACCTTGGTGAGCCTCTTGTTCTTATCCTTTTTATAATAAAAAATTCAAGTTTGTGTGATTTAGATAGTTACTTGTATAATTTTCTTACCCGTACGTTGTTTGTTATACATAGTGGCATGGTTTTGATATCCGTCCCCGTCGGCCCTCGTCTGGTTTATGATTCGGATGTGGTATATATATTCTCTTTTATAACTATTTGTTGCATTTCGTGTTTATGACAATTATGCCGACCAACGTGACATAGATGTTTTTATCTAGGAGGCATGTGAACCGGAAATTCCAACCGACCCTCTTGTCGAGAGGTTAAATTTAGTTGAACAAGAAAATGAGTATTTGAAGAAAAAATTGAAAAGAATTGAGGAGGAGAAGATGGAATTGGAGTTGCAAGTTGCCGATGTCGTCAATGATCACAAGATCAAGATGGATGCAATGCGCTTGAAGATTAGAAAGATTAGAAAATATGCCATTGATAGTGAGGCTTGGTATCATTATGCTGTTGGATCAATTGTTACCTTAGTTGCGATCTTGATCGCATTTGTTGTTGCATTTAAATGCTTTAGCTAGAGAGTTTGTATGTTGTTTTATGAGAATAAGTGTGTATGAACTTGTATTAATTTGGTCTTTTCGGTGTTGTGTAATGAAGATGAGCCGGCAATGGATGTACGATGACCGATGCTCTCCCCAGTTCATTAAAGGCGTGCATACTTTTTTGATTGCAGCTGAGCCAAACAAGCGGGCGGATGGTTTTATGTGTTGTCCATGTGCTGACTGTAAGAATGATCAAAATTACTCTAACTCAAGAACCATTCACATCCACCTGTTTGAGTCCGGTTTCATGTCCGGCTATAACTGTTGGACCAAGCACAGAGAAAGAGGGGTCCTAATGGAAGAGAATGAAGAAGAAGAGGATGGTGACAGCTATCCTGGCCATGGGTTCCCTGAATACGATGGTACTACAATGGGGGAAGAAGCTGAGCCGGTAATGGGGGAAGAAGCTGAAGAAGAGGCATCAGATGAGCCCGCTGATGATCTTGGTCAGGCCATTGCCGATGCAAAGAGAAACTGCGCAAGTGAAAAGGAGAAGCTTAGGTTGCAGCGCATGTTAGAGGATCATAAGAAATTGTTGTACCCAAATTGCGAAGTTGACAAGAAAAAGCTGGGTACCACACTGGAATTGCTGCAATGGAAGGCAGAGAATGGTGTATCTGACAAGGAATTTGAAAAGTTGCTGAGAACGTTAAAGAAGATGCTTCCAAAGGACAACGAATTGCCCGATAGTACGTACGAAGCAAAGAAGGTTGTCTGCCCTCTAGGATTAGAGGTGCAGAAGACACATGCATGCCCTAATGACTGCATCCTCTACCGCGGTGAGAACGAGGATTTGAATGCATGCCCGGTATGCGGTGCATTACGCTATAAGATCAGCCGCGATGACGCTGGTGATGTTGAGGGCGAGCGCCCCAGGAAGAAGATTCCTGCTAAGGTGATGTGTTATGCTCCTATAATACCACAGTTGAAACATTTGTTCCAAAACAAAGAGCATGCCAAGTTGATGCGGTGGCACAAAGAAGACCGTAAGAAAGACGGGAAGTTGAGAGTACCCGCTGACGGGTTGCAGTGGAGAAAACTCGAGAGAAAGTGGGGGGACTTTGCAGATGATGCAAGGAACGTATGGTTTGGTCTAAGTGCAGATGGCATTAATCCTTTTGGGGAGCAGAGCAGCAATCATAGCACCTAGCTAGTGACTCTATGTATGTATAACCTTCCTCCTTGGTTGTGCATGAAGCAAAAGTACATTATGATGCCAGTGCTCATCCAAGGCCCTTAGCAACCCGGCAACGACATTGATGTGTACCTAAGGCCATTAGTTGAAGAACTCTTACAGCTATGGAATGAAAAAGGTGTACGTGCGTGGGATAAGCACAATCAGGAGGAATTTGACCTACATGCGTTGCTGTTTGTGACCATCAATGATTGGCCTGCTCTCAGTAACCTTTCAGGATAGACAAACAAGGGATACCACACATGCACGCACTATTTGGATGATACCAACATTATATATTTGGATAATTGTAAGAAGAATGTGTACCTGGGACATCATCGATTTCTTCCGAGCAGGCATCCCGTAAGAAAGAAAGGCAAGCATTTCAAAGGTGAGGCAGATCACCGGAAGAAGCCTCGCTACCGTACTGGTGATGATGTACTTGATATGGTCAAGGATTTAAAAGTAATCTTTGGAAAGGGTCCTGGCGGACAATCTGTTCCGAATGACGCTGACGGACGTGCACCCATGTGGAAGAAGAAATCTATATTTTGGGACCTACCCTATTGGAAAGACCTAGATGTCTGCTCTGCAATCGACGTGATGCACATGACGAAGAATCTTTGCATGAACCTGCTAGTCTTCTTGGGCCTGTATGGGAAGACAAAAGATACACCGGAGGCACGGGAGGACCAGCAACGTATGCACGGAAAAGCTGGCATACATCAGAGACGTGCCAGCTATGCTCTTACCAAAGAAGAGAAGGAAATCTTCTTTGAATGCCTGCTCAGTATGAAGGTCCCGTCTGGCTTCTCATCGAATATAAAGGGAATAATAAATATGGCAGAGAAAAAGTTCCAGAACCTAAAGTCTCATGACTGCCACGTGATTATGATGCAACTGCTTCCGGTTGCATTGAGGGGGCTTCTACCAGAAAACGTTCGATTAGCCATTGTGAAGCTATGTGCATTCCTTAATGCAATCTCTCAGAAGGTAATCGATCCAGAAATCATACCAAGGTTAGAGAATGATTTGGTGCAATGTCTTGTCAGTTTTGAGTTGGTGTTCCCACCATCCTTCTTCAATATCATGACGCACGTCCTAGTTCACCTAGTTGAAGAGATTGCCATTCTGGGTCCTGTATTTCTACACAATATGTTCCTCTTTGAGAGGTTCATGGGAGTCTTAAAGAAATATGTTCATAACCATGCTAGGCCAGAAGGAAGCATCTCCAAGGGCCATGAAAATGAGGAGGTCATTGAGTTTTGTGTTGACTTTATTCCTGGCCTTAAGCCGATTGGTGTTCCTGAATCGCGGCATGAGGGCAGACTGGGTGGAAAAGGCACGCTAGGACCGAAAGCAATAATATGTATGGACGGACATTCTCTCACTCAAGCACACTACACAGTTCTACAAAATTCCTCCTTGGTGGCTCCGTATATCAAGGAACAGAAGAATATTCTACGCTCCAAACAGCCGGAGCAGTCTGACAACTGGATTACACGTGAACAAACGGGGACTTTCGCCGGTTGGTTGCAGACACGTCTCATGCATGACGATGCTGTTGAAGATGAGCTGTACTTGCTGTCCAAGTTACCATCTTCGAATATATTGACTTTCAAAGGGTACGAGATAAATGGGAATATATTTTACACGATCGCCCAAGATAAAAAGAGCACCAACCAAAACAGTGGTGTCCGCTTTGATGCAGCAAACACCAATAGGCCAGAGGTCACATATTATGGTTACATAGAGGAGATATGGGAACTTGACTATGAACGTGATTTGAAGATCCCTTTGTTTCGGTGCAAATGGATCAATCTGACAGGAGGCGGGGTAACGGAAGACCCACAATATGGAATGACAACAGTGGATCTCAACAATCTTGCGTACGCAGATGAACCATTCGTCCTAGCCAATGATGTGGCGCAGGTTTTCTATGTGAAGGACATGTCTACCAAGCCATGAAAAAGAAAAGATAAGGAACCGAATACATCATATGATGAGCCAAAGCGCCACATAGTTCTTTCAGGGAAAAGAAACATCGTGGGAGTGGAGGACAAGATAGACATGTCAGAAGATTATGAAAAGTTTCATGAAATTGCTCCCTTCACAGTGAATATTGACCCGAGCATCCAGTTAAATGATGAAGATTGTCCATGGTTACGGCGCAAAGGGACACACGCGAAGAAAAAGTTTTACACCCAAAGATCCCACTCTGGGATGTGACCGGCGTCACTATCATCACTTTCTTCTCTAGTGAGTTTCCGGACTTATATATCTGGAAAGTCCCACTTCAGACAAACCTGAGGGAATCTTTGTAATAGTTAGGGTATTTATGTGTTTTGGCATTTGAAAGTTGGCATGGTATAATCATTTCACCCACATAGCATGTGCTAAAAAGTTGAGAGAGTTACGACAAAAACTTGATGCACTTCGTGTACAAAATGAACAATCTCTTTTGAAGTATCAGGGTTTCGGACGAAAACACATTTGTTACAAAGGCATTTCATTTTTTCAAACTTATTTCAACTCCAGACTTTTTGTGTGTTCAGTATGCACCATTCAAAGCCACATGATCAATTTTCAACCCTTTCTGACTTCATTTGCTTTTTTTCATGCATTTACTGATTTTTTTTAGCAAAATGACCCTGAAATTGAAAAGCACTACAAAAGAACTCCGAATAGGTTGAAACTTGGCATGGTATCATAATTTCACCCACATAGCATGGACAATCTCTTTCGAAGTATCAGGGTTTCGGACGAGAACTCATCTGTTACAAAGGAATTTCATTTTTTCAAACTTATTTCAACTCTAGACTTTTTGTGCGTTCAGTATGCAACATTCAAAGCCACATGATCAATTCTCAACCCTTTCTGACTTCATTTGCTATTTTTCATGCATTTACTGATTTTTTTTAGCTAAACGACCCTGAAATTGAAAAGCACTACAAATGAACTCTGAAAAGGTTGACAGTTGGCATGGTATCATCATTTCACCCACATAGCATGTGCTAAAAAGTTAAGAGGGTTACGGCAAAAAATGGATGCACTTCGTGTACAAAATGGACAATTTCTTTCGAAGTATCAGGGTTTCGGACGAAAACTCATCTGTTACAAAGGCATGTCATTTTTTTAAATAACCTAAGAATTACCAAATTGAATATAATGATAAAGCACACTAATATTAAACAGCAAAAAAAAAAAATCACTGAAAAATCTATTTTTAAAGTAAAGTTATTCACAAACTAGTGATTCACATAAATTTTAAATAATTCAAATTTAAACTATCCAAATTTGAAAACTACTGGCACTAACAGAAAGTTTATAATTTTTGTGACCTAAAGCAAAAAGATTCACTCAAAAACTCTAAATAAATTAAAAAACAACTCAGTAACAAAAGAAAATAAATAAAGCAGAAAACAATAAAAACTGGAAAAAAAATGCCCGCCTACTGGGCCGCCATGGCCTGCATACGACTAGAAACCCAACATCTAATCGGGCTAGGATGCAGGCCCGTAAGGCCCAGTAGGCCCCACAGGGCATCCCAGATTCAATAGGCCCATAAAGGCCTGCTTAGAGAGGAGCTCGACACGGTAGCCGCGGCGGGGCTTATAAACTGGTGCATGCTCCTCTCAACTAGTGAGGTGGGAGTAAACATCCACCGCGCCCCTCGGCTGGCAGCACACCACCTTTAGTCCCGGTTGGTGGCTCCAACCGTGACTAAAGGGGGGTCTTTAGTCGCGGTTGGAGCCACCAACCGCGACTAAAGGCCTGGCTTCCCGCCGCTTGGCCTGGCCAAAATTGACCATTAGCCCCGGTTGGTGGCTCCAACCGGGACTAAAGGTGCCTCCTATATATACAACACTTACGAATTTTTCCCCAAATCCTCCATTCTTCTCCACGACGCCGAATGAACCACCACGCCGCCAGGCTGCCGGAGCTCGCCATCGCCGTCCGTCCGCGCGCCCCTGCCCCTCGACGTCGCTGTCCGTCCGTCCGTGCCTCTACCGCACCTCGATGCCGCCGTCCATCCGCGTCTCTGCCGCACCTCGACGTTGTGGCCGCCGCGCCCCTGCACCTCGCCGTCGTCGTCGCCGTCCGTTCGCGCCCCTGCCCCTCGACATCGCCGTCCGTCCGTCCGCGCCCCTGCGCACCTCGACGCCGCCGTCCGTCCACTGTGAGCTCGCGCGGCCGCCCTCTCTCAGGCGATTTTTTTTCACTATTTTTTTATACATGTATGCATGAATGTTTGATGTTTTATTTAGATGTTTTAGTTGTTTTAGATGATTATTTAGTATATATGTATCTATAGAAATTTTTTCACTATACATGTTGGTATATTAGTATATATATATGTATGTATAGAAAAAAGTTGAGGAATTTTGATATTTGAGGAATTAATTAGTATATTAGTATATATATATGTATAGAAATTAATTAGTTTAGATGTTTTAGATGATTATTTTTTCACTAGTATATATGTATGTATGAATGCATGTTAGATGGATATAATTAGTGTTTAATTAGTATAGCAGTTTTTTTATATAATGTTGCTTTTTGTTTTTAATGGATGTATAGAAGTATGCTTAATTAGTGTTTCTTTTTCTGTTTTTTAATTTTATATAATGTTGTATATCATAGTATAGGAAAAATTTGCATATAAAAAAGTTGCATAGGAAAAAGTTGACCATATATATATATATTTGTTAGAAGGACTATAAGTAAGAAAAGTTTCGGAATTTTTTGAGAAAGGAATATTATTAGGGTAGTTATAACCTAGGAATTGGACATTATAATTGAAAAGAGAATATTTTGCTCAAAATTTCCTAATAAAATGACATTGCATATATAGGAATTTTTTTTCATAAGAATTTGTTCTCGACGTCAACGATGCCCGGCCCGCATCCTCGTCGTCGACTCGTTCGCGATGACGTCCTGCTTCAGAGGCGCCATGTCTGGGACTGGGCTCCGCCGGGCTGGCACTACCTTCAGGGGCGCGCAGCTTGGTGAGGAACTCGGCCCCGGGTCCCGTCGTAGACCCGGAGCTCCTTTGGTGGTGTTCGCGTGGGCCACTTTCGGTGCGGAGGCAGCTGGCCTCGCCGGAGGTGGTACGTCGCTGTGTCAGAGAGGAGGACGAGCATGTCCGTCGCTACATGGATGCGTTGGACGTCAAGTTCTTCAATACCTGGCAGGTTCTTCAGGGATCTCACCCAAGCTATGATCCTGTGATCGTTCCTTCTCTTTGGGTGTCCACCGCCCGCGCCTCAGGAACCGCAAGTGAACTAGATTCTTCGATAATAATCGATCTGTATTAGCTAGAGTGATGTTATATATATGATCATATTCGAGATATATTAGTGATAATACTCGAGATGTATTCAAGATTATATTCGATAATATTCGAGACGATGTATTCGAGATTATATTATTCGATAATATTCGAGACGATGTATTCGAGATTATATTCGATGATGCATATTATCTTGATTATTCGAGATGTATATATATTATCTACTATGATTCAGTTTTTCCTTACTGGTTGCATGCATGCATTCTAATTTGAATACTAAATTATTTTATCTTTCTTCTGGATTAGTTAAATAAAAGCTATGGACAATACCGGCAGAGAAGGAGAAGAGGCCCTGTTCCAGATCATACGCTCCCCGAGACCAGATGAGAATGAAGAAGATGACGGCTCGCAATATCTGAACAATACCGGTGAGGGTATGATATTCAATGAAGACGAACGAATAGATGAAGTCCAGAACAATGATGACGAAGGAAATGTTGTTCTTCAAATAACAAAGACCGGCGAGGTATATTTATATAAGGCATCTAGTGATCATCACATGTTTTAATTGATTTGTATATATATTAACGAATCGATCTTTCTTCTTTTAGCCCTTCGGATCGAGCAAATCTTCTACAAGCAACAGGGCAGTTCGAGGCCCGGCCAAAAAGTTGCAGAATGGCGTAAAGTACAACATCGATGCCATCAAATCTAATGGCGAACCTGATGAACCTAAGAAGAATGCGAAGAAGTTCATTTATTAATGCGGAGTTATTGTCAGGGACCAAATCCCGATCTCCGTTCAAGAATGGAAAAAGCCAGCAAAGTGAGATCCAAATGTTACTTTTGTCGACCAAAGAGCAAAAGATCTTCTTTGGGAATCGCTCATGTCACATTTCACCCTACCAGATCATTTGATAGATGCAGATCTGGAGAAAGTCAAGAACAATGCTCTGAAGAAGATGGCGATAGCATTCAACAACCACAAGAAAAATATATGGGCCGCGTACGTCAATGCAGGAAAGCAGACTCCAGAATTCAAGGGAACACTAGAGAAGGCAAGAGATCACTGGGACGCTTTCATGAACTTCAAGGAATCGGAAGTAGCTCAGGAATGGTCAAGAAAAAACAAGATTAATGCCGCGAAAAAGCAGTGGCACCATAAGCTGGGGCCAGGTGGCTACGAGGTGGCCCGGCCTAAGTGGGATCTCGCTGAGCAAGAGATGATGGATGCAGGGGTCACTCCAGTTACATTGAGCTGGCCCCCCAGGTGGAGGACTTGGTTCTATGCGCATGGGGGAAGTTGGACCCAAAGACAGGCGAGGTTTTGGAGCGGTCATGTCTTAAAGGAGCCGATGAAAGTTTACTTGTTGCAATAGAAGAGGCTCGAACAGGGGTGTTCACGCCCAATAGAGAGAACGACGAGCTTACGCGCGCCCTGAAGAATCTTGAACACCCGGGAAGAACAGGTGGCAAAGGCGTTGTTTCGTGGTTTGAAGGGTTTGCGGACTGGAACGCCGACTACAGAAGCCGTGTGAGAAAGAAGCAGCAGGAGGAGCAGAAGAGGAAGCTGGAGGAGGAGTAGAGGAAGCAGGAAGCAGACCGCCTTCGCATCGTAGAATCAAAGCACGCGGAGTTGGAACTCGCTTTCAAGCGGTAGCAGCAGCAGATCGACTTACTTAGCCAGGAAATGGGGTCTCAGCAGCGGCAGCAGCTAGCGGATCCAGCATTGGATAGCACCGTCCAATCCATGCTGAGAAGCAGCGTGGGTTCTGCCCCGGGCGATGATGCACTGCTGGATAGATACTCTGTGGATGATATCATAGCTACGACAACTTGTGAGCTACACATAAAAGTGAAGAACATATCCGTGAAGGTGGCGGACGGCTATGCTTATACAAATCCCCCTGAAGCAACCTTCCATTGCAATCCGATTCTAGCTGGCTATGCTCGTGTCGGGGTTGATGAAGTGGTGGCAGGATATTCGGGGCTAGAGCTTGACATTCCAGGAGGTGACGAGGAGCGCACACTGGGAGAGGCCATACATCATATCATTCTATGGAGAAAGGATTGCATCATCTTTCCAAGGCCACCGACACCGCGTCAGCCGGCTCCTCCTCCAAGTCCGCCACCGCGACAGCAGACTCCCGCTCCTCCAAGTCCGCCACCGCGTCAGCAGACTCCTGCTCCTCCAAGTCCGCCACCGCGTCAGCCGATTCCTCCTCCTCCAAGCCCGGCACCGCGTCAGCCAACTCCTCCTCCTACAAGTCCAGCACCGCGTCAGCCGACTCCTCCTCCAAGTCAGGCACCGCGTAAGCCATCTCCGCCGCCTCAGCAACAACGGAAGAGAGGCGCCGCAGCTACGGCGGCTAGCGGTACAACAGGAGGAAAGAAATTCAGATATGGTCCAAGCCTTAAGCCTCTTCCGAGGTTGCCTTACCACTTGACTGAAGAGGAAAACGAAGCCGAAGTGGCTGCCCAAGTGAAGGCCCATTTTGGACCGAAACCGCCCCCGCCGCCAGAGGAGAAAGTACCTGAGCATGTCATGCAGCACTTTACTGATATGGCTCAACCAGCTGTCAAGCATAGGGACTCAGACTATGAGCGCTCTATCAAGAAGTCATATCATGCAAAAAAAAAGAAGGTGTCGAGCTCGAGCTCGAGCCAAGCAGCTGCCAAAAAAAGCGGGAAAACTGTTCCCCAGCTAGGAGAACAGGCAGTGCAATCGATCCCCCCGCTCATTGTGCAAACACATGGGAGTACCGCTAATCAGCTGGTAATAACCGATGATCATAGAAGGCAGGCTCAAGAGGCCGGTGTCACTGTAGAAGAACTCCTAGGCATCGAGGACTTCCAAATGTTTACAGAGGAGGAACTACAATGTAAATATGTCCGCGGCCAACCTATGGTCAAGCCTGAGCAGATCCCGCTTCTATCAATGAGAATGTATGAATTGCATCAATGGTACCTGAGAGAAGTAAAGACTACCGATCGAGAGTCCCTCATGATGAAAGTAAAGGAAGATCACTACTACCATGCAAAAGATCTGTGGGTTGAGTTTCAAGAAATGTTTCAGTTATTCAATCAAGACGCACTTGACAAATCTATCGTCAGTTGCTATTGTCTGTAAGTGATTTCTTTCTGTAATTTAAGTCTCTAGCTAGCTGTAGTACTCTCATTCATTACCTGTAATTATCCTCACTATATTCTTTTCTATGGTATTATGCAGAATGAAGATGTATGAAATGAAAAGAGCTGGACGCTATGGCATTGGGTTCATTGACCCAAATACCATTAATCAAGAGACATGGTCACGTGAATATGATCGACCACACACAGAGAGAAGCTTTCTAGAGTTCTTGAAGCGACTAAATACCCAACCAGAAATACTACTTCCTTACAACTTCGGGTGAGTGACACTATCTTGTACTACAAATTATGTTTTTGCTTACTAGATGTTAATAAGTGTAGTTGATGAGTTATGCACATGCCCGCTTAATTATATAAACGTGTGCGCATGCAGTTTTCACTGGATCCTGCTAATTATTGAAGTTGACGAGGGAAAAGTTCAAGTACTGGACTCACTACTTAAAGACATTAATGACTACGCAATCGTGAGAGGGAAGGTCGACAGGTAATTTCAATCATTATCGAACTATATGTCAGCCTCTTTAGTTCATTTCCTGATATCAACTAATTAATAACTTCTTTATTCATTTTCTTTGCCGGCGGGCAGGGCTTGGGAAAAGTTCATCAAACAGGTTGAAGGCCCATGGAAACAAAAGCTGAAATGGTGTCGATCCAAGGTAATTAATTAAGTAGTACTAGCTAGCTACCATCTCTTTAATTCTAGTTTCAATACTATTATCATGCTTGATTAATTATTATCTGATTGAATACTATTCTCGTAAAGGCCCTGAAGCAGGCACCGGGGAATAATTTATGTGCATACTACGTTTGCGAGAACATTCGCATGATGGCGTCTGAAAGAAGCAAAGATGCTAGATCACTTTGGGTACGTTTGCCAGAACACTATTCACAATTTTAACATTATTATCTAATATATACACACACACAACTAATACATTCATATTGATCTCCTTCTTTAAAGATGTCGGAGATGCGGGATAAGCTCCTACCAACGGATCGCGTACGAGCAATTCAAGAGGAAATAGCGTGATTTTTGCTCGACCAGGTCATAGATCCCAAAGGAGAATACCATTACAAGCTGTAATGCCTCCATGTGTATATATATATATATATATATATATATATATATATATATATATATATATATATATATATATATATGTATGTATGTATGTATGTATGTATGTGAATGGTCGTGTGAGAAATTCGATGATATATATATGATCGGTTCTACGAGAAATTCTATTTATATATATGCATAACATGTACAATATGTAGTAGCGTAAAATATGTTTGAAATGAAAAAGAATTAAATGGAAAACACAAAATTAAAAGGAAAAATAAATCATAAACCCATAAACCCCTAAACCTTTTAGTTCCGGTTGGTGTAACCAACCGGGACTAAAGGCCCCCAGCCCCCCTGCGCGGGCTCGTGCCACGTGGTGGGCCTTTGGTCCCGGTTCGTGATGAATCGGCACTAAAGGGGGGGGCTTTAGTCCCCACCCTTTAGTGCCGGTTGCAGAACCGGCACTAAAGGTCCTTACGAACCGGGACTAAAGCCCGATTCTGCACTAGTATCTCCTCCAGATGCAGAGTTTTCCGCAAGCTCCATGCCTTGCGCGAAACCAACGAAAACACGCTTTCGGCCGGGTTGAATCCGGGCGGGTTGCGTGTGCTGAGCCCACTTGATGAGGTCGGTGCAGGTGTCCGGCTCAGGCTCAGAACCGCCAATCTTTCTGATGAAGACGTGAATTCCGCCGAAGGGGACCCGGTACCCGTACTCGATTGAGTCGGCCTCGGGGCCCCAGCCAGCGTTGTCGATGTAGAGCTTGCCGCGGTGACTCTTGGTCATCCTGCCAACGGCGTATCCCTCGATCCCTAGGAAAGAGCCCTTCAAGAACTCGAAACCATCGTGCGCTGGCCCCATGGTGGGCGCCAACTGTCATGGTTTTGTCACGACAAATGTCCTAGTGAAAGGACTCAAGCGTGAAGCCATCGCAACGGTGATTAACTTGTCGGGGTTTCCCGTGATGAGGGACACGGGTTTACCCAGGTTCGGCCCCTCACGATCGAGGTAAAAGCCTACGTCATGTTTTTTGTTGTATTGCTAGAGTATCGATTACAAGGGAGCGGATTCGCTTGACCTAGCTTTCGATTGATTGTAACCAGTCTATTCTATGCCGGGGACTCGCCTTTATATACAGGTCGAGGCCGCCGGCTTACAAGAGTCCGGGTCGGATTATGCTTCGTAATCGATCCTGGCTCTGAGTCGCCTTGCCTTCTTTGGCAAGTCGCCATCAGGCGGCTTACACCTTTGTGCCACACGCCGTCTTCTGATTTCGGGCCTTCATCTGGCCCATCCCATAAGTCACCTTCTTAACTCTGTGTCTTGACCACTTGGGTCTGTCTAAGGCCTAACTGTTGAGTCGCCAACAGTCTAACCCGGCCCCTCTAGGGAGGGTTACACCGTGGGGTTATATCCCCAACATAAACTATGGTCGAAATTAAACTTGGATGGCTGATTCAACATTTTCTTCTCTGTTGTTGTGAACCAACCTTTGCGTGTGTGATTCAACATGTCTTTTTGGTTATTTTATAGTTAATCAAACAAACAAATAAGCACTGGCATAGAGTAGAGGATTCGGCCATCACACCAACCTTTGCGTGTGTGATTCAACATGCCTTTTTGGTGATTTTATAATTAATTGAACAGGCAAAAAATGTGACTCTTTCTAGTTCGCCCCCTCCTAATCACAAATTGCAAGCCTAGTTGGTATTGGGCCGTTGGGCATGCGGCGGCTCAAGGTCAATAGTCTGGTTCATAGTTTCACATGATTTATTTTTTTGATTTCGCTAAAAAGCGATTTTTTTTAATTTACTAGTTTTTCTCTAAAAGACAGTCAGAACTTAAAAACCTGGACGAGGCCTTGGTTCCCCTTTTTTTTCCGGTCAGACCTCCGGTCCTGTTCGTAAAACTATGTTCAAATTTAAGCTCTTGTTTGATGTTGGTCTTCCACTCTTGCAAGTATTGACGTCAAATTCATATGATCATTTCGAAGTGTGCATTTGACATTTAAAGTCGCTGAGTCATCCTAAAATTCGCATAACAATATGGTTAATATGATATTCACTGCAACCATACCGAAAATAGTTTGGTATTAGCCAACCAAACTATATTGTTTTTCATACCATACTACCAAAGAATGAAAACACTATTTACCAAAACAAGAACATATTTAAAAAAAAATCATGTTGACACATGGGCCCTATGTGTAGACTTATTTGTGATCTATGTATCTAGTTTGGTATCAAGAACAGTCAATAGCCGAGAGGGCAGGAAAGTCCAATCAGCAAGCAGCGTCAAACAACAAGGCAGCCACAAAAAGGCCGGCTAGGGGAACCCAACAACTGGTGACCGGGTGGTCAAAAGTCCCAAGCAAGGGTTTCTGCAGAGCCTGGGACAAGGCGGTGATACATCGGGAACATCACACAACCATGTGATCAAGCAGATAGAAAGATGGCCGACCAGGCTAACCCCTCACACAGCCACCCAAACATGCAAGCAGCCAATATGGTATCAGGCCCGCGGCAGCCCCGACAACGTCGACCTTCCGAGCAAATGTAAACAAGATCAGACATGCAAAACTCTTTAAAGGACTAGTGCATGTCCTTGAAATGAATTATCCACCGAGAAACACATTGCCTGATACATGATGATAATATGCATGAAAATGCTAGCGACACAATCCAGTATTGCGTGAAAGGTTTGTATGTGCATATTTAATAATCCCGATTTACTAAAAGATGAGTTTGTTACAAGTTTGCACTACAAAAAATTTGTCAGATTGAAGTGCGTCTTGGCTCATGAATTTGAGTTGTTTCGACTCATGATTGTAATATGCAGTGAAAAATTAACAAGATTCCATGTCTTTCAAGCAAAACAAATCCACGGTTGTTTGTCAATTTTTATTCGATGATGATTGATGATATATCGTTCGCTAAAACATTTCATTTTTTTCCTAACCGCATAGAATTTGTGATTGTTATGTTACGAAAAGAATTGGTGTGACACATATGTTGCTCCCAAAACCTAGTGTAGATTCTTGGTTTTGAGGCCAGGGTTTTTTTTTCTCGCCCGAGATTTTCGGAAACCGGCCTACCCGCTACCCACCGAGAAAACCCGATTACGAACGAATTTTTTTCAATTTGAACTCCGCGAGAAGGGTCATATACGGTTCCTATGCCACCTTAAACGAACAGCATGCTTTATCCCGATGGTAATACGCGTTTGATCAGTTCTTGAGGTTGTGGGATCGAGCTTCCCTTTTACTGGTGCAAATAATTTTTATATTATTTAGTCTCGGTTCGCTGTTAAAACCGAAAAACGAAAAATATAGGTGAGATCTAGGCATAGGGAACGTACCTACTACCACTGCAATAGGCGCTAGTTAGTGTTCATGATAGGTTAAATGATATATATTTTTAATACCATTGCTATTGAATTCAAAATTTGTTTAAATATTTGGGACGAAAAAAATCTGGAATTTCCGAGATTTTACGAAAACCGGTCATTTCGGTCCGTACTGAAAAAAAAACGGGAACAAGAAAAAACACCTTGGTTGAGGAACAACTTGTTTTTTTTTCTTGTGAATTTTTTTTTAACTTTGGTTTGTGAAATTTCTCAAAAAGCAGTGGTTGTTCTTTGAACTCGTTCACCAATTTTTCATGCATATTCCAGTGGCCAATCGACGCTGGTAGAACACTTCCTTAATTCTCTATTGTACATGTTATGTATAAGAAGAGAGGAATGAAAATTAGAACAATGTACCCGGTCGCGCAAATCTTTTTTAAATTATTTAGACTCAGTTCACTGGTATAACCGAAAAACGAAAAATATAGGTGAGATATAGGCATAGGGAGTCGTACCTACAACCACTGCAATAGGCGCTAGTCAGTGTTCATGATACGTTAAATTATATATAATTTTAACACTGTTTGGTATTGAATTCAAAATTTGTTTAAATATTTCGGACAAAAAAATCTGGAATTTCGAAGATTTTTCGAAAAACCGGTCATTTGGTCTCTACCGGAAAAAAAAGGGGAATGAGAATAAACAGCTTGGTTAAGGCACAGTTTTTTTTTTCTTATGAATATTTTTGTTAACTTTGGTTTGTGGTTCTTCTTTGAACTGGTTCACCAATTTTTCATGCATATTCCAATGGCCAAGCGACGCTGGTAGAACACTCCCTTAGTTCTCTTCTGTACAGCATAAGTATAAGAGGAGAGGAATGAAAATTAGAACAATGTACCAGGTCGGTTGACTCACACCATTCTTATGTGGGAAATAGAAAAGCAATTTGGAGACAGTTGTGTCATGAGAAATGTGGTCGCTGTGGCGCTAATGGAGCTTTAGAAGTGCGGGTAAGAGTCACTATAAAAGACAACCATGAGCTGTTTTCAGCACATCGCTCATTGTGGCAATAGAGACTCCCTTGGCCGGTGAGATCTAAAGCTTCTGAGAACATTGAATGTATGCATGCATGCGTACTTAATCTCTTCATATAGTGCCTTTTTATCCTCCGTCAACGAAAAATAACAATTTATTTGTTGTCTTTTCATAAAGAAACGAGTAATTAGTCAACATATTACTGAATATTAAAATCCACATTTAGCATTCAAATCAATCCTAGACATATTGTTAGTCCCTCGCTATTTTTTTACAATCTCCTGCTACTAATCGGGAGCAAGGAACTGACCACCACTTCGTGCTACTTGTAGGACAGCAAATAACCGGCGTCTTCACACCAGGGACAAAGAAAACATAGCTGTCGACACCAAACCCGGTATGTATAGCATACATGCTTCTAGTGTGATTGTACCTAGTTGCACTTTTATATAAAAAAACACATATACTATTTTTGAAATATGCAACTATGGTTTTTGAAAGCGCACCTGGCTTATATGTATGTATTATCTAGTGTTGTTATTCTCGAGTTGCACTTTTCTATAAACAACACTTAAACTTTAAAAGAAAATTGCAACTACTTTGTTTTTGAAAAAGTCTATTTTGCAGTTGATACATATTTTTTTCTTCTCTTCCTACTGTTTTGTTCCCCAACAACAACGTTGACTTATTTCTTCATATCTGTATGCAGGTGCTGTAATGATTTTGAAAAAGATCTGGCTGGCACTGATTTTACTATCCGCGATTCAAATCGTGGGTAGTCATAGTGATACTGTTGTTGTGGAGTTCAACTTGAACGAGAAATCCATTGAGGAGTTCTTTACTGAATTTCGCAAGATAGTAATACACCTTAGTGGAACCACATATGGTGATGGGCATTATATATTATCCCGTGAAAAAGGAGATTATAATGAGGGAAAATTGGAAAAGCGACTTGAACCAATGTGGTGGATCAAGGTTATATTGATTGGGGAAGAACAAAGGAGGTCCTCCCTCTATTTCAGAGGTGACACTCTCTATTTGGTGGCCACCGCCAATGAGGATGCCAACATCTTCTACATGGGCAATGACCAGTACACCCATGAAAGTTTCAAGGATGGCACAAGAATGGGGTTCAGCGAGAAATATTCAGATCTTCTAGGTAAAGGTAAAATTGAAGATTTGTATCCACAAGTGCTCATAGGCAGGAATGCAGCACTCGCTGCATCAACTGTAATAGCCACCTATAAGGGGGAGCCCGACCAAGAGGTTCATATGAAACAAGCAGTTTCCACATTCACCCTCATGATACCAGAGGCACAACGTATAAAGCCTATTGGAGATGCAGTCAAAAAGTATTGGGAAAGGTCTGGATATGTAACCAAGGAGGATGCCAAGCTTGTTCATGCATGGGGTATGGCCTCTTATGTCTGGTGTTACAAGATCACCAAGTGGAATCATCCTATTAATAAGGCATTCGACGGCACTATCATAAAAACTGAAGCTGACATCGAGACGATCCTTGATCTGGTGAAACGGCCACGAACAGGATTGTGTCCCCGCCTGGAGAAGCCCGCGCCCCCGCCGGTGAACGTTTGACTCTGCTGCACTTTTATATTCTATTGTAATAATAAGTGAACGTGTCATGTGTCTTGTGTCTGTTACTAGTTAGTTTAAATTTTAGGTAATAGTTTTGGAGATAGAAAGGTTTCGTCCCGTAGAAGGTTTTCCTGCTATTTCCTAATCTATTACAAGCATGTTTCTAGTTTTATCAAGTCCCTACTAGCATCGTGGTTGTAATTGGACTATTTATAGTCCTCTATCTGATCAATAAATCAATGTGAAATTTGCCAAAACCTGATTCTCACTCGCTTTCTTATATGCCTTGTATATATGTCACTACTAGGAAATACCTTATAGGTAGAACCTTAACAATAGCGAGGGGTATTAGGCCACCGCTACTGCTACTTAGCGGTAGCGCTGGTTATAATCTAGCTCCACAGGTAAGGATATAGCAGCAGCGCGTGCCAGCCACCCAACGCAGCTGCTAAGTTATCCCCACCTTACCCACCGGGACTACCCGTAGTAGTAGCGTGCCCTAGGAAACACCCGCTACTACTAAACTTGTAGCAGTAGTGTGGGCCTAAGACACAACGCTACACTATGGGTGTACTGTGCTAGCAGGTGGGCCCAAAATAGCAGCAGCGTGGCTGCTTACCCAGCGCTACTTAGCGCTGTTCCCTAACGCGCGCTGCTCCTAAGCCCATCTTATCTTCTCCGCACGGCCGCCCCTCACTCTCCCTCTCCACTCTCTCCCCCGCACCTTTCCTCCCCACGCTTGTTGCCCGGCCACCACCGCCGCCGACGCTCCTGCTCCTCCTCCACCAAGGTAGCTCCTCCCTCCTCCTTCCACCTCCCCCCTCCTCCCTCCTCCTCTTCCCTGCACCTCCCTCGCTCCCACCTCCCTCCCTGCCTCGTCCGTGCTCCTCCTCCCCCCACCTCCCTCCAGCTCCCTCCCTCCCTCCTTCCACCTCTCTGTCCCTCCCTCCCTGCCTAGAAACTTTTAGGTGTACAAAATTTAGTAATAGAAATATTTAGGTGTAGAAAATTTTCAATATAGAAATGTATTGGAATGCTATATTAAAAAAAAATTAGGTATCAAATTTAGTAATAGAAGTTTGTAGTAAGAAAATTTAGGTATATCAATTTTAGTAATAGAAATTTTTAGTAAGTGTTGAATAGAGTAGAACTAGGGTATTTAGTTATATCAATCTCACATTGCCAAATTTAGAGAGAGAGAGAGAGAGAGAGAGACCTATTTTCGTGAAGAAATAGGGTATTTAGCGAAATCACTCCTTCGCGCTCGCGCGTTGCGACGCGCGACAGACAGCGGCGTATCTCCTTCCACTTTCCTTTTCTAAACTACAAGGGTCATTATTAGTGGGTCCTATCTTTGTGCCCAGCGTGAGGATGCATGCAAGGAATGGGAGTAATCCTGTGACCGCCTGGACCCACCAAAATTTACATTTTCAGTTGCATGCGAGCACCCTGGTCCAGCACGTTCTCTCTGCTCCGTGAATTTAGTAACACATGCAAGCACGGGCCCACCACTTTCCCTAATCTCTCTCGCCCCCCCTGATTTCAAGGGGGGGGGGGGGGGGTGGGGGGCCGGTGTGTCCTCAATCTCTGCCTCTCTGGTTAGTTAAAAAGGAAACTTAACTCGTTGCACACATACTTAAGAGGAAGCCTACCCGGTGCCAAACCGAGCGTTGCCACGCGCGCGCGCGTGTTAGCCATCCTCGGTATTTAGTTATGCTTCTTGTCCAAATGAAATGTTCGGGTTATAAGATATATTGAAATGTTTTTGTCAATATTGAACCATTGAAATGCAATGAGCACCAAGCTTCTTGTCCAGAGAAAAATAGGCCACTACTAGAATTCGAAAACACAACGTGTTGGTTGTGGCCACAACACGCTACCAGCTGAGATAAGTATCTGTTTTGTTCATATAAGATTACTTGGCTTGTATTCCTTTAGTAAATGAGAGTGAGAAAGAAAGACCACAATGCCTTTGACGAGGGGACAAAACCATTTGGTTCAAGTTTTTTAAAGGACTGATACAACATGTTTTGTACTCCACTTGTCTCTTTTTTGTAGTGATGACCATTTTCTAGAGAAATAAATGTTTCGCTCCTATAGAATTCAAACAACAGTCTTTTTCTCGTGTGACATCAAGAAAGAAGTTTTTTTTGAAACACCCCCCCGTAAATTCTCTCTAATGAGCCTGATAATTATACGCACCAAAACCTGATAGCCTACGTACAAACATCGTGAAATCTATTTTGACCCCAAAAAAAGTACTGTAAACATACTCTCGATAATTTTTTGTATGAATTGCATGGTAGCTCACACATCACATACCTTGTAACTTATGCACCCAGGTCATGGTAAATTTAGCGATCGGGGGGGGGGGGGGGGGGGAGTTGATGAAATATCCCCCCAGTAACTTTTGTATGAATATAGCGGTAACTCACATATTGCAGACCTGATAACTTATGTACCTGAGTCCTGCTAACTTTGGTGACCCGGGGGGGGGGGAGTCGATGAAATATTCCCTCTGTAAATTTTGTGGTAATAGCATGGTAACTCACACATCGCAGACGTGATAACTTATTTACCCCGGTCCTGGTAATTTTGGCGTAGGGGGTGTGGGGGGAGGGAGGTTGATGAAATACCCCCTCGGTAAATTTTGTGTGAATAGCATGGTAACTCACACATCATAGACCTGATAACTTATGCACCCGGTCCTTGTAACTTTAGCGATGGGGTGGGGGGGGGGGATTTGATGAAATACCCCCTTGGTAAATTTTGTGTGAATAGCATCATAACTCACACATCATAGACCTGATAACTTATGCACCTCGGTCCTGGCAACTTTGGCGAGGGGGTGGGTGTAGTTGATGAAATATCCCCTTAGTAAGTTTTGTGTGAATAGCATGGTAACTCACATATCGAATACCTGATAACTTGTGTACCACGGTCCTGGTAAATTTGGCGACGGGGGTGGGGGAGTTTTTGAAACATATCGTGGTAACTTATGTGCAAATAATATGATATTTTACATATCGAAGACATGATAACTTATGTACATCCCGTGGTAACTTTAACCCAGGAGAAACAAAAATAGTTGAAACATACCACGACAAGTTTAGTAAATAGCACGGTAATTTAGGGTCCGTGATCCTAGTAACTTTAGGCACAAAACACAGTGATAACTTGTGCAAACTCGAAGCAAAAAAGTATGACGCATACACACATGACCATACTTTGTAAAGCTACCTATCATAAAGAACCCTAAAAACTAAAAAATCATAGAGGAGCCCCTCTATACATTCACCCGTATAGTACATGATCATTGATGCAGTGGAAATTTTTTCAGGAAAATACCTTTGTTTTGTCTTATGACAATAGTGAGATAGAGTTTTTCAACATTTTGTTTTCAAGTATGGAACAACAGTGTAGGTTGGTGTAATGGTAGTTGGCCTTGGTATTGGGCGTGTCCTTTCTACCCCGACGCGGATTCGAATCCCATGTAGGACATTTTTTCTCAATTGGCATTTTTAGTTGTTGTGAAACAAATGGACCGGGGGGCGGGGGGGGGGGGGGGGGGGGGAGAAGCGGGCGAAACCTTTGTTTGAGCCATCGAGGGGTGATTGTTCGGATCTGTTACTAACAAGCGATAAGTCCGAAGTTAGTCAAGTTCCGTTTTGAATGTTTTCAAAACTTTGCACTGGCGGGTGTTGTAAGTTGTCCGCCGCTCATATATTATGTCTGAACAATCCTTGAAAAATGAATTTGCTAAACCGAGAATAGTCTCAAATTTGAGCATATGGGGCTTCCAACACTAATAGCACTACTAGGGAAAACCTTATACACAGAGGATTATCAGTAGCACACTCTAAAAGTAGGCGCTACTGCTAACTAGCAGCAGCGAGGGTCCGGTGAGCACGCTACAAGTAAGACTTAGCCGTAGCGCGGGACCACGGCCCAGGCGCTGCAACTAAGTGGGCCATAGGCCACCCCCGGGTCTAGCGTTAGTAGCAGCGCGGTTTGCTAAAACGCGCTACAACTAATATGTTAGCTGTCGCGCCGGTTCGACGGCCCATGCTGCTACTAAATCTGCACGTGGGCAGGTGGTGGCCCAAATTAGCAGTAGCGTTGTGTTCCAGGTGCGTGCTACTGCTACGGCCATTAACCGTAGCACGGGCCGCCTGTCGCGCGCTATTGCTAAGCCCATCTTATCCCCTACCCCAGCCCATCGGTCTCCTCTCCCTCACCACACTCTCACTCTCACTCCATCTCTCCCCTGCGTCACCGTCGCCTGCCGCTGTCGCCCGCGCACCACCACCCGCCGCCGTCGCCCGCGCGCCACCACCTGCCGCCGTCGCCCGCACGCCACCACCAGTGAGGTAGCTCCTCCTACCTCCCTCCTCCTCCCTCCCTCCTTCCTCCCCATCCTTCCTCCCTCCCTCCTCCCTCCATCACTTCTCTTTCTGTTCATGTAGAATGTAGGTAATTGGAATGTAGGTTTTAGAATGTAGACATTATAGAATGTAGGTTTTGAATAGAATATTTTTTTAGGTCATTTGAGTAAATGTAGTTTATTTTGAATATTTGTGTTTTGAATAGAATAGGAAACTTTAGTTCTTTTGAATAGAAATTTTAGTAATAGAAATTGTTTAGGTATAGAAAATTTTCAATATAGAAATGTATCGGAATGACATATGAGAAATTTAGTAACAGAAATTTTTAGTAAGAAAATTTTGTTATGGAAATTTTTAGTAAGAAAAAATAGTTATGCTTCTTAACCAAATGAAATGTTCGGGTTATAAGATATATTGAAATGTTTTTGTCAATATTGAACCATTTAAATGCAATGAGCACCAGTTTGAATGCTCCTGTGCGAATGCTTGTGATAATTGATCCGGATAGAATTTCAAGTTTAAAAATTGTTGTATGTGTATGGACATATTTGTATCGCAGGTAAAATCCGAGTGGCCTATGTTTTGCCGGAGTGTTGATTCATTTCCGTTCCGGCAAATTTCAGGCGCTCGATATGTCCTATTTTAGCAAAGGTTATGCTAGATTTGTTTCGTGAATTTTGGCATGACTTGTGCTAGAATATGTAGGAAATATCCGGGTTGACTTTAAGTCTGTCGGGGCTCCATACATGACAATCAAAAATCAGTGAGGGAGAAAGTCTCCACCATATATGAGAGAAGAAGAATGCCGACTGTTGTCGTGGGGGTCGTTTCTCCTTGTTCTCCTTGTGCTAGACCTTTGTTATGCACTAGGGGAAGGAGGAGTAATGACCATCACCGACAGTCAAAAAATCAGTGAGGGAGTGTGTCCACCATATATGAGAGAGGACGAAGAATCCCGACTGTTGTCGTGGGGGTCCCTTCTCCTTTGTTCCCGTGTACTAGACATTTTTGTATAATGCACTCGGGAACGAAGGGAGGAGCTACCATCACCAATGGTCGAAATAACTGTGAGGGAGTGTCCACCATATACACCACAAGAAAAGACTTGACAGACCGACAGTCAACCCGTGATGAACAATAATGATCTAATTTAGTTTTCGTACTACATATATTGAATTTTAGAAGTTTAATCCTTGAATTATGAATATAGAAAATGTCTAACGACGACAATAGGATCCCGGAGTGCGACTACTGCGGCGACTACCGGGGTCTGTGCGACATGCCTCACCTGCAAGATGGTCGGCGCTTCAGTATTAAGCTCGATGAGACCTTCGATGTTGAAACGGTACGTAACGACGACAAGTCTTTTTTCGTCATTAAGCATGACTTCTGCTTCTTCAACGTGTAATTTCCGTCTTTTACAATTCGACGAGTGCATCCCATGCCATGCAAGACGTTATGTCTTGGAGAAGCTGGATTTCAAAGATCATGAGACTATGGAGACAAAGAGAGTTCTCCTCAAGACCCATCATGGTTATGCTTTTGCCGCAAACCTATACAATGCGGAGAACTACTCCCATTTTGGTTGCTTGAATTGGGAAGCACTGTGCAAGGCGTATGGTTTTCAGGAGGGTATGCTTATCGCCTTCGATCTTGGTGATCCTGAAGATGACATCGACGAAGATAATATCGAAATTTGGGTCGATGTTGATATGCTTCCAATTCTACCTCTATGTGAGTTTCTCAAGCATATTTATTAAGTAATTTATATGGTTTATTTAAAAATAGTTAACATCTTATTTCCATTGACAGCTTATTTCCATTCTTCAAAAACATGTACGGAGAGCAGTAGACAAAACCTACTACAGTTATGGGTCTGAGCTTACTTGCGAGGAGATAAATCATTTTGTTTCATGGATTAATGATGTTGAGACTTCTAAGATGAATTATCATATCCCTCCAAGTTATTCAATACGTGCCACTAGTCCACGTGTTGAACTACGGTAACATCCCTCGAGATATCATGGTAAGATTTTTCCTATTATGTCACCATTGCATTTTTTGCATATATTATTCTTAAGCTAAACTACATTATGCTAATTAAGTATGTTATTATGATGTCCTTCAACAGAAACTCCCGGCGGATTGTATACCTAGTCTTATGCAAATGAATGGTGACATGAGAATTGTTAGCTTACGGCCAAGTTGGCCTACGATTCACCGCAGTGCATACACGATTCATCAAACAGATGTCATCCTCACAATCAAAGACTGGAGAAAAGTTTTGAAAGATCAGAGAGAACTACTTGGGGGCAACATCAAGCACAGCCCACAAATGGGAGACAGGTTCATCTGTATTCTCCATAATGGAGAATCAGGGGTTTACCTGTTTTATGCTATTTTACCTTCGAGAGAGTAGCAGGTCTTAGGTACTTATGTGCTACATTGTGCTAGAATGATACGCTAGTCCTTATATGACCATGATGATGAGTTGTTATCATGATCATGATGAGTTATGTGTTACATTGTGCTAGAATGATGAGCTAGTTCCTCTATGATTATGATGATGAGTTGTTATTATAATGATGATGATGATGTATGAGTTCTTATATGAATATGATGATGAGTTATTATGATCATGTTGAGTTATTATATCATTAGGTGGAAGAAACACGGATTAGATTCATCTGGCCAAAAGTTGGATTAGTTGTCCTACTAATCCAACTTTTCGTCACATGAATCTAATCCTTTTTTCATCCACCTAATGATATAATAACTCAACATGATCATAATGATATAACAATCCCTTAATTGATAATATATCAAAATTTCTATAACGATGTACAAATACAAAGAAAATATGCAGCAAAAAAAATCAGAAACTAATAGCAGTAGCGTGGGGTTTGACTTTAGCAGTAGCGTGCAGTTACCAGCAGCACGTTTGGCAAACATGCGCTACTGCTACCTACAGATATCAGTAGCGTGTTTCAAAGCGCGCTACTGCTAAAGTTTAGTTGTAGCGCCGTAGCAGTTGCGCGGCACCCCGAGCTACTGATAGGCCTTAGACCCGCGCTACTGCTAGGCTTTTCCCTAGTAGTGTAGGAAAACCCTTATAGGAATAGTACATTAGTGCTGGGACAACGTTTCTAGAAACCGGTGCCATTTTCTGGCAAAATAGCACACACGTGGGGAATATGTCGTGCATCGATGACATCAGCACATTATAGGCGTGGGGTGTGCCGCAAACGTCGGTAGTCTGTGGACCCTAGAATATATAAATAGTAGTGGTGTTGGAACGAACCAATGCCGTTAACATATTAAAAAGTAGTGGCATTCATCTCCGCATCCAACGCCACAAGTTCTTTGTTTGCACCCCTCAAAAATAGTTGCGGCATCCCAAATTTACCGACTGCCTGCAGTGAGAGTGTCTTTACTAGCGTTGGCATATGTATCCGCGTCAGTATTTAATTAAGAGCAGAAATTCACATGCGCGTCACATTCAACAGCGGTGTTACTGCGTAGAGTTTTCTGGCGTGTGATACATCCATTTTGCATCATGTTTTCCTACTGTTATTTATAATGTTTTGGGTTAATATTTCACTTCATGAGGTAATTCTAATGATTTTTCACTCTTATTTTGCAAGTTTCACATGAAGAGGGGAATTGTCGGTAGCCGGAATTCTGAACCTGAAAAAGCTACAACAGAGATAGGTATTCTTCGGAGCACCAAATGACCTGAAAATTTACGGAGATTTATTTTGGAATTAATAAAAAAATACTGAAAGAAGAATCACCAGGACGGTACCTAGAAGGGGGCCACAAGCTTAGGTGGCGCCCCCTCCCCAGGGAGTGCCATGTGAGATTGTGGGCCCCCCAGCCGGCCTCTGTGGGCCCCCTTCTCCTATATGATGCCATTTGCCCTTGAAAAAAACCAGAAGAATACTTTTGGGATGAAGCGGCACCATCTCGAGGTGGAATCTCGGCAGGAGTAGTTTTGCACTCTGGCGGAGCGATTCCGCCGGGGATACTTCCCTCCGGGATGGGGAAATCGAAGCCATCGACATCACCAACAATCCTCTCATTGTGGGGGGACCAATCTTCATCAACATCTTCACCAGCACCATCTCATCTCAAATCCTAGTTTATCTCTTGTATTCAATTTTTGTCGCAAAACCTCAGATTGGTACATGTGGGTTACTAGTAGTGTTGATTATATATATATCTTGTAGTTGATGTTAGTTGGTTTACTTGGTGGAAGATTATATGTTCGAATCCTTAATCATATACAATAACCCTTTGATCTTGAACATGAATGTGATTTATGCGTATCTACGTTTGTTCTTGAGGACATACAAGTAAACATGTGAAGTTGATATTCGTTCAATATTTTGATGATATGTATGTTGTTCTTCCTCTAGTGGTCTCGTGTGAACATCTACTACATGACACTTCACCATGTTTGGCCCTAGGGGAACGCACTGGGGAGTAATAAGTAGATGATGGGTTGCAACAGTGATAGATGCTTAAACTCTAGTTTATGAGTTATTTCGTAAGGGGCTGATTTGGATCCATATATTTCATGCTATGGTTAGATTTATCTTAATTCTTCTTTCATAGTTGCGGATGCTTGCAAGAGGGGGTAATCATAAGTGGGTTCACTACTAGGAAAGGGCTTATAGGTGAACTCAATTGAGTGGCCGGTACAGTGTGGCACCCACCATAGCTAATTTCAAAAAGTAGTAGTGGTGGTACGAAACAGCACCCGCCACTGGAGATGCTAAAGAAGCGGCGGGCATAAATACGAACCCCACAAGTATGCTCCCACAAGTGTGCCCATGTGCTGAAAGTGATTAGCGGCGGGTTATTATCTGGGCCTGTAACTGCAAGTGGAGCTAGGAGTCACGGGCCATGATATGTCTCCAACGTATTTATAATTTTTAATTGTTCCATGCAATTATATATTATTTTTTGGGACTAACCTATTAACTTAGTGCCAAGTGCCAGTTGCTATTTTTTGCCTGTTTTTGGTTTTCTAGGAAACCAGTAACAAACGGAGTCCAAATGCCACAAAAGTTTTTGACAATTTTATTCTGGACAAAAGATTCCCTAGAAGCTTTGGGAGGAGTCCAGACGTGAAACGGAGAGACGGCAAGGCACTTGGTCGCGCCCAAGTACCTCGTGGGTCCCATGGTGCTCCGTCTGACCTAATTACACCTCTATAAATTTTCTGAAATCGGGAAACCTATAGAGAGCCACCCAAAAATACTTTTTCCGCTGTCACAAGTTCATGTTCTTCGAGATCCCATCTAGAGCCCTTTTCCGGTACCCTGCCGGAGGGGGACTCGATCACGGAGGGCTTCTACATCAACCTTTTTGCCCTTCCAATGATGTGTGAGTAGTTTACCACGGACCTACGGGTCCATAGCTAGTAGCTAGATGGTTTCTTCTCTCTCTTTGATCTTCAATACAATGTTCTCCTCAATGTTCTTCTCAATGTTCTTTGATCTTCAATACAATGTTCTCCGATGAATTGTGGGTTTATGATCAGATTATCCATGAATATTATTTGAGTCTTTCCTGAATTCTTATATGCATGATTATTATAGCTTTGTATTTCTCTCTGATCTATCCATTTGGTTTGGCCAACTAGATAGATTTATCTTGCAACGGGAGAGTTGTTTTGTAATGGGTTCAATCTTTCTGTGATCTATATCCCAGTGAGAGAAAGGGACAAGACACGTATTTGTATTGTTGCCATTAAGGGGAAAACGACGGGGTTTTTCATATTGCTTGGGTTTACTTTGTCTACATCATGGCATCTTGCTTAAGGTGTTACTCTGTTCTTTATGAACTTAATACTCTAGATGCTTGCTTGATAGCGGTCGATGTGTGGAGTAATAGTAGTAGATGTAGGCAGGAGTTGGTCTACTTGTCTCGGACGTGATGCCTATATACATGATCATTGCCTTGGATATCGTCATATAACTATGCGCTTTTCTATCAATTGACCAATAGTAATTTGTTTACCCATCGTATGCTTTTTGTTCAAGAGAGAAGCCTCTAGTGAAAACTATGCCCCCCGGGTCTATCTTTATCATATACTAAAACCAAAAATACCGTGCTGCAACTTATTGACTATCGGCGTTCTGGGTTCGGGGGTACCCAGACTTGCCTGCCTGCGGCCCATCGCGTGGGCCCAACGATGGCCTGGTACGGTCCAGCCGCGAGACCCCCCAAGGCAAGGCCCTCGTGAGGGCCCTTAGCCTCATGAGGAGAACGACACCAAGACGTCTAGAGGATCGGCCTCCCTGGGTTGCCTCCCAAGGAGTGGAGATTCCTATGCAGGTGCCCAGCCTCATGAGGCTGCGGTGACGTGAGCCATGATGACCAAGGCCAAGCGGTCGCCAACGGGCGCAGGGGAGACAGTTCCCTCTTTGGTGCTAAGGAGTCAAGGACGTACGCGGGTTCCCGAGGAATCCCCTAAAGGTTTCCATTCCGGTGCAACGAGGCCATGACCACGAGCGCGGCAGGACGGATGTCATCGCCGAGCCCACCTCTTCGTCATGACCAAAAGCTTTGCAGGCAAAGACCACCTTTCGTCAGGATTAGATGTACTTCTTGTCCCCTTTCAAATTGGCCGTTGTGGGATCCCTTCCCGCCAGTTATGAGGGAAGAGGACCAAAGCCACTATAAGAACAGACTAGGCACCATCGTAGGGGGGATCCGGGATCAGATCCATTCCACCCTCACCTCTCGAGCCCTCGCGAGGCCGCTCGAACCACTGTATTAGTTCATCCTCTGCCCCCTTGTGAGGCCAATCCACCACAAAGCAGGAGTAGGGTCTTACACCACGAGGTGGCCCGAACCTGGGTAAACTGCTGTATTCATCTTCTTCCTCGCTCGCGTGAGTTTGGCAAGGTTAGGCTATAGGGTGGCGAGCAGAGACTTGGGTTGGTTGAGATCTTCCCACACGCCCCAGAGTTCGAACCTTCTTGGGTCTGCGGAGGTCTGAATCTGACATTTGGCGCGCCAGGTAGGGGCATGTCGAAGTTCCATCTCTCCATCCACCGCGCTCCGCTCTTTCCCTCCCGTGTCCATGGCTACAGATCGCCGAGTTTGTGCCGCACGCTGGGCCGCTCATGCCGCCCAGGCGGCGTCGCTTGACCACTGTATTTGTCGCCACCTCGCTCACCCTGCGTTCGCCGCGACGGCCGGCGCGGTTGCGCATCAATGGTATAACCCTTCGTCACCGCCCTTCGCGCGGAGCGCCGGTCGAGCCGCTGCGCACCCCTCCGGCCCCACCACCGCATCGTCTTCGCGCTCCCACCGTGGGCTCACGAGTATGCAGGCTGCGCTCCTCGTGGTACGCAGATTGTTGCGCTACCATCCCACCAATGGTGACTACGATGCTTGGCTCGACCGGGTTGCCGAACTTCTCGACGCTGCTTGGGGGGGGGGGGTTGGAGCCTCCCCGTTTCCTGCCAGAATCGTGACCCCCACCGTGAGCCCGCACTTGCCCGTGCTGCGTCTGCTCGTCCTTCAGGAGAAGACCTGGAGGGCCCCGCAGCGGCGGGGTCGCAAGCTGGATTCTCCTCCCCGCTACAGAGACGCTCCCCCAAGCGCCGTTCGGGCCGAGATGCCACCGTGGGTCACCTCCCGGGTGGTACGGCCCGGCGGTGGCGGTGGCGGCCGACAGGGTGGAAGAGCTGGGGGCTGACTTCGAGATGATGGCTGCCGAAACCCTAGTTCCGCCACAACCATTCACCGCGTGGCGGAGGTTGGGATCGAGTGCACCATACCCGGTGGCACAGCCGTCAAGACAGTCAAGACCTCATGAGGCCAGGGCCCCTCATGAGTGGATGCTTCATCTCCAACCGCCACGCTGACAATCACGACCCTCGCTCACAACCAATCTCTCTAGAATATGTTCCGCTAACCTTGCAGTGTAGGTTGGTCGTGCCCCGGTGGCAACCTCACGGAACGACGGCCCGGCCAGGCGCGCCGGCTTGAAACCTCAGAGGCCTCAGGCCCAGAGGGTCTCGGGAGGGGCCCGAGCGCTTGCGGCGGGGTCGGTCAGGCGAGCTACGGTCCGGATCACGGCCCGCCCATGTCAGCCTAGGCCCCGCTTGCCCGAGACCGGATGCGGTCCCCTGTGAGCCTAGGCGCCCCGACGAGGTGCATCGGGACATCGCGTTGGGGGGGGCTAACCCCACGCTCGGTAGGAGAGCTTGGCGCCAGGCCACCCCCGCCCCCCTGCGCTGTGAGGAGTCGCGGTGCTACTACGGCGGCGGCACCCGCGTCCATGCCCTCGGGTGGCCAGTGACCTCGTCCAAAAGTAGGTCCTCTCCAGGGAAGGCGTGAGCAGGCTCCCGCCCATGAGGGAGGGCCTGTTCGAGACTGTCCGCGTCCCAGTCCCGCTGCCTCGTGCCTGGGGGTGTGGGACGGGGTCCGCGCCCCGGGGGCATGGAACGCCCTCCGTCTGACCAGGCTCCACCCATGACACTCTCACGTAATAATGAGTGGGGCTATACATGCCCCGGAGTATCCCGGAGCGCCGCTCCTCGGCCCCGCGGGGGCTCCCGCCCACGCCCAAGTGGAAGCCCCATGCTCCGCGCTGGCGGACGACACGGTCCTTCAGCGACTATGCCCACGCCTAGTGGAGGCCCCATGCTCCGCACTGGTGGGAAGACTAGAAGACTAGTGTAGGTGCCGGACGCGGCCGTTCTTTCGCTTGCTTTTGTAACCAATTTGCCACTTTTTGGAATGAAGTTTGAAGTTCTCGCGTCATTATTCGAAAGGGGTGGGAATTTTTCTCCTTGCAGCGTTTCCCGTTTTAAGTCTCGCTTTTGGAGGTTGACATTTGCCGCCTCTCTCTCTCTCTCGCGTGTCCCGCGAGTGGCGGCTGGGCATGGTGTGCACACTTAAGCCAGCCCCGGCGGTCTTTAGGACCCCCCGGGGCCCGGATCGCGACGATCGCGGGCTTCCCAGTGCATACACCTCACCAAGGCTTTGGTGTCTGAATCCTCGCGTGACACTCTCGAGCGAGCCAGTGGGTGCACGGGGCCGGAGGCCCCTGTCAAGCACCCGCCGCGCGCCGACCTTGGCCCTCTCTGGAGAACGGTAATGATCCGCCCCTCCTCAGGAGCTGCGAGCCCACAACAAGTGAAGGGAAGATGACATAAGGGAGTGCAACGTTACTTAATACGCCATAAAGAAGTTTCTTACAAAAGTGCTTTCACATCCCCGCGGGGTCACATCCAAAATCTTAACAGATAAACAGGGAAAAGACAGCCTAAGGAGATGCACTGTCGTCATCGCTACTGTCGCCGTCACTGCTGTCGCCACTACCGCCACCAGACCAGCTCCCTTCGACTACAGGCTGATCCTCGCCTTTAGCAAGGGTAAAATCCGCGATCAGGTCGCCCACATGATCCTCCACCTAGCCCCCCAGGGCGCCTTCAATCACCTCCGGCACGGGGGCTGTCACGGCCTCGAAGTCGAAGTCGGGGTCAAAGCGAAGAAGGTGGCTGAAGACGCGTGAAGACGCCTGCGCCAGGAGGTCACGTTTCTTCTCTTCGACGAGATGGAGAACCCTTTGCGTGCCTCCCTCGAGGTGCTCCACGATCCTGGTGAAGAAGCCGAGGTAGCCGGCGTCGTCAGCAACAAGTTGGCTGGAGACGCTCTCATCGCAGATGTTGCTCAGGGCCTGGCGGGCCCTCCACTCGAGCGCCTGGAACATCTGGGAGCGCATGTGCTGCAGCCCCTGTGCACGGCTCGCCTCATGCAAGGCCTTCTCCACGAGGGAAGTGACATCCTTTACCTCCTTGTATAGGAAAGACAGCTCGGCCTCAGCTGTAGCTTGGGCATCCATCGCAGCTCTCTCGCGTCGCTCCGCCGCGGCTAACTTCTTCTTGAGGCCGTTAGCCTCACTTTTCAGCTCGCCACGCCGCTTGCAGAAGCGGGACTCCTGAAGCTTCAGCTTCTCGCGGTAGTCATTGGCGAGGGCCCTACGGACCCCTACTACCTTCTCTTTGATCTCCCCCGGGATCATCGCCTCCCGGGAGGCAAGGGAATCCTCAGCGGCGGCCACCTGACGCTCCATCACCTCTAGCCGCTCATGCTCCAGGCTTTGCTCCAATGCCTCCAGCGTTAGCGTATCTTCGAATGCACAGAGTCTTGCTTCGCTCGTGGTCGGCCCGCCTGCCGCGGTGGCGAGCATGGCTTTGCGTGCCTGAACTTGCCGCTCGAGGGCGGCATTCGAAGCTTGTAGCTTCTTCTCACGCTTCTCCGCAGCCTCGCGTCGACAGTCCGTGGCCTGGGCCTCCTCGAGGGCACGATCACGGGCCTCCCTTGCCGAAGCAAGGGACTCCTCGGCTTTTGTGCGAGCCTGGTCGCATTGCAGGCTACCGAAGTTGATGGCGACTTCGAGACGACGCCATTTGCGTGCCAGACGCAAGTGCTCCGCCTCAAGGTCCGCATCAACATCGTCAAGCTCTGCCCCGAGGCAACCGAGCACGCTCATCGCGCCCTGGACAAGGCCGTGCTAGACAGCACTGCCACCGCGGGCGAGATCCAACACCCAACCGGGGTCTTCCCCTGCCCCCTGGTTGGCGGGGAAGGCACGAGAAGGCTCGGCCATCTCTGGCAAGGCCCTGGGGGCTGAGGTCCCATCGTCCGACCCTCCAGCTCAGGGTTGGGACCCGTGCGAACTCGCTCCCTCGCTTGAAGGAGGCGCCGACGCCCAAAGCACCCAGCTGTCAGGGACCACCAGTGTTGGAGCCCGTGGCACCGCCCCTGTGGGAAGGGGGCCGCGCCTGAGGAAGGACGCCAAGAATGCGGACCCGGGGCCCCTCAGAGGGGGCCTTGGTCCATCAGCAGAGGCCGCCTCGCTCGCAGCCGCGTGCCTCATGAGGCACGAGGCCGTCGCGGGACCAGCGGCCTCAGGAGGCGGTGGCGGAGGTGCGTTCATTTCTTCGCCAGGGGGGAGCTAAGGAGCAAGAGTTCAGAAAGGCACATCACGCGGGAATCAAGGGGAGCTGGGCTCTTACTCATCCGTGGCGATCCACTTCCTCCTCTTCAGAGCCCTCGGGGCAGCGCAACGGCGGCCTCTGGGCTCTTTCCTCCTTCGTAGTGCGCAGGGACCGGGGGGCAGTGATACGTCCATTTTGCATCACGTTTTCCTACTGTTATTTATGATGGTTTTTATGCATAATAATGCTTTTTGGAGTAATTCTAATGCCTTTTCTCTCATAATATGCAAGGTACACACAAAGAGGGAGAATTTCGGCAGCTGGAAATCTAGACCTGAAAAAGCTACGTCCGGCTACCTATTCTGCACAACTCCAAATGAGCTAAAACTTTACGGGGATTTTTTATGGAATAAATGAGAAATATTGGAGCCAATAAGTACCAGAGGGGGCCCACCAGGTGGGCACAACCCACTTGGGCGCGCCAGGGAGCCTAGGCGCGCCCTGGTGGGTTGTGCTCCCCTCAGCCCACCTCCGGTGCCCATCTTCTGGTATATAAGTCATTTTGACCTAGAAAAAGTAAGGAGAGGACTTTCGGGACGGAGCGCCGCCATCTCGAGGTGGAACTTAGGCAGGAGCACTTTTGCCCTCCGGCGGAGCGATTCCGCCGGGGGAACTTCCCTCCCGGAGGGGGAAATCATCGTCATCATCATCACCAACAACTCTCCCATCTTGGGGAGGGCAATCTCCATCAACATCTTCAACAGCACCATCTCCTCTCAAGCCCTAGTTCATCTCTTGTGTTTAATCTTTGTACCGGAACTATAGATTGGTGCTTGTGGGTGACTAGTAGTGTTGATTACATCTTGTAGTTGATTATTATATGGTTTATTTGGTGGAAGATTATATGTTCAGGACCAATATGCTATTTAATACCCCTCTAATCTTGAGCATGATTATCATTTGTGAGTAGTTACTTTTGTTCTCGAGGTCACGGGATAAATCATGTTGCAAGTAATCATGTTCGATATTTTGATAGTATGTGTGTTGTGATTCCCTTAGTGGTGTCATGTGAACGTCGACTACATGACACTTCACCATATTTGTGCCTAAGGGAATGCATTGTGGAGTAGTTATTAGATGATGGGTTGCGAGAGTGACAGAAGCTTAAACCCTAGTTTATGCGCTATTCTGTAAGGGACCGATTGGATCCAATAGTTTAATGCTATGGTTAGAATTTATTCTTAATACTTTTCTCGTAGTTGCGGATGCTTGCGAGGGGGTTAATCATAAGTAGGAGGTTTGTTCAAGTAAGAACAGCACCTAAGCACCGGTCCACCCACATATCAAATTATCAAAGTAGCGAACACGAATCAAACCAACATGGTGAAAGTGACTAGATGAAATTCCCGTGTACCCTCAAGAACGCTTTGCTTATTATAAGAGACCGTTTTGGCCTGTCCTTTGCCTCAAAAGGATTGGGCTACCTTGCTGCACTTTTTTTACTACTATTGTTACTTGCTTGTTACAAATTATCTGGCTATCAAACTACTCTGCTATTTACAATTTCAGTACTTGCAGACATTACCTTGCTGAAAACCGCTTGTCATTTCCTTCTGCTCCTCGTTGGGTTCGACACTCTTACTTATCAAAAAGGCTACAATTGATCCCATATACTTGTGGGTCATCAAGGCTATTTTCTGGCACCGTTGCCGGGGAGTGAAGCGCTTTTGGTAAGTGGAAATTGGTAAGGAAAAATTATTACTATGTGCTCAAATTTATTGTCACTTGTTACAATGGAAAACAATCCTTTGAGGGGTTTGTTCGGGGTATCTTCACCTCGACCGGAACCACAATTAGTTACCCCTCAACCTACTGCACCTACTGAAAATATTGAATATGAAATTCCTTCGGGTATGATAGAATAACTGCTAGCTAATCCTTATGCAGGAGATGGAACCAAACATCCTGATATGCACTTGATATATGTGGAAGAAATTTGTGGATTGTTTAAGCTTGCAGGTTTACCCGGGGATGAAGTTAAGAAGAAGGTTTTCCCTTTATCTTTGAAGGTAAAGGCATTGGCATGGTATAGGCTATGCGATGATATTGGATCTTGGAATTGGAATCGATTGAAATTGGAGTTTCACCAAAAAAATTATCCTATGCATCTAGTTCATCATGACCGGAATTACATATATAATTTCTGGCCTCGTGAAGGATAAAGTATCGCTCTATCTTGGGGGAGGCTTAAGTCAATGTTATATTCATGCCCCAATCATGAGCTCTCAAGAGAAATTATTATTCAGAATTTTTATGCTCAGCTTTCTCGTGATGATCAATCCATGCTTGATACTTCTTGTACTGGTTCCTTTATGAAGAAGACCATTGAATTCAGGTGGGATCTTTTGGAAAGAATTAAATGCAACTCTGAATATTGGGAACTCGATGAAGGTAAAGAGTCAGGTATTAAGCTTAAGTATGATTGTGTTAAATCTTTTATGAATACCGATGCTTTTCAAAAGTTTAGCACTAAATATGGACTTGACTCTGAGATAGTAGCCTCCTTCTGTGAATCATTTGCTACTCATGTTGATCTCCCCAAGGAGAAGTGGTTTAAATATCACCCACCTATTAAAAAGGAAATTAAAGAACCGGTACCAGCTAAAGAGGAAACTATTATTTATAATGTTGATCCAGTTGTTCCTACTGCTTATATTGAGAAACCACCTTTCCCTGTTAGGATAAAGGAACATGCTAAAGTTTCAACTGTGGTCAATAAAAGTTATATTAGAAGACCTAAACCTGATGAACAAATCAAAGTAGAACCTAGTGTTGCTATGGTTAAGGATCTCCTGGAAGAAAACATAGATGGGCATGTTATTTACTTCTGTAATGAAGCTACTAGAATTGTCAAACCTGATAAGTCAGATATTCGTAGACCCGTTGTTGGCATGCCCGTTGTCTCAGTCAAAAGAGGAGATCACTGTTATCATGGTTTATGCGACATAGGTGCTAGCGTGAGTGCTATTCCCTTTACCTTATATCAAGAAATTACGAATGACATAGCACCCACTGAGATAGAAGACATAGATGTTACTATTAAACTTGCTAATAGAGACACCATATCACCAATTGGGATTGTTAGAGATGTTGAAGTTTTGTGTGGGAAAATAAAATACCCTACTGATTTTCTTGTTCTTGGTTCCCCACAAGTTGATTTTTGTCCCATTATCTTTGGTAGACCTTTCTTGAACACCGTTAATGCTAAAATAGATTGTAAGAAACAAACTGTCGGTGTCAGTTTTGGTGATGAGTCTCATGAGTTTAACTTTTCCAAGTTTAGTAGAAAACCTCATAAAAAAGAATTGCCTAGTAAGAATGAAATAATTGGTCTTGCTTCTATTGTTGTGCCTCCTACTGATCCTTTAGAACAATATCTGCTAGACCATGAAAATGATTTACATATGCATGAAAGAAATGAAATAGATGAGCTTTTCTTTGAACAACGTCCTCTGCTTAAACACAATTTGCCTATTGAAACTCTAGGAGGTCCTGCTCCACCTAAAGGTGATCATGTGTTTGAATTAAAACAATTGCCAGACACTTTGAAATATGCTTATCTTGATGAGAAAAAGATATATCCTGTTATTATTAGTGCTAACCTTTCAGAACATGAAGAAGAAAGACTATTGAAAGTTCTAAGGAAGCACCGAGCTGCTATTGGATATACTCTTGATGATCTTAAGGGAATTAGTCCCACTCTATGTCAGCACAAAATTAATATGGAACCAGATGCTAAACCCGTTGTTGATCACCAACGTCGGTTAAATCCGAAGATGAAAGAAGTGGTAAGAACGGAAATATTAAAACTTCTGGAAGCAGGTATAATCTATCCTATAGCTGATAGTAGATGGGTAAGTCCTGTTCATTGTGTCCCTAAGAAGGGAGGAATTACTGTTGTTCCTAATGATAAAAATGAACTCATCCCACAAATAATTGTTACAGGCTATAGAATGGTAATTGATTTTAGAAAATTAAACAAAGCAACTAGAAAAGATCATTACCCTTTGCCTTTTATTGATCAAATGCTAGAAAGATTGTCAAAGCACACTAATTTTTGATTCCTTGATGGATATTCTGGTTTTTCACAAATACCTGTTTCTCAACCTGATCAAGAAAAGACCACTTTCACTTGTCCTTTTGGAACTTTTTGATGATGATTGTTTAAAAGCCTTCGAAACACTCAAGAAATCCTTAATTACTGCACCTATTGTTCAACCACCTGATTGGAACATGCCTTTTGAAATTATGTGTGATGCTAGTGATTATGCTGTTGGTGCTATTCTAGGACAAAGAGTTGATAAGAAACTAAATGTTATCCATTATGCTAGTAAAACTCTAGACAGTGCCCAACGAAATTATGCTACTACTGAAAAAGAATTCTTAGCAGTTGTGTTTGCTTGTGATAAATTTAGATCCTATATTGTTGATTCTAAAGTGACTGTTCACACCGATCATGCTGCTATAGAATATCTTATGGAAAAGAAAGATGCTAAACCTAGACTCATTAGGTGGGTTCTCTTGCTACAAGAATTTGATTTGCATATTACTGATAGAAAAGGAGCAGAGAATCCCGTAGCTGATAACTTGTCTAGGCTTGAAAATGTCCTTGATGACCCACTACCTATTGATGATAGCTTTCCTGATGAGCAGTTAGCTGCAATAAATGTTTCTAATAACACTCCATGGTATGCTAATTATGCTAATTACATTGTTGCTAAATATTTACCACCTAGCTTTACATACCAACAAAAGAAAAAATTCTTCTATGATTTAAGACATTACTTCTGGGATGACCCAGATCTTTATAAAGAAGGAGTAGATGGTATTATTAGACGCTGTGTACCTGAGCATGAACAGGGACAAATCCTACGGAAATGTCACTCCGAAGCTTATGGAGGACATCATGCGGGAGACAGAACTGCTCATAAGGTATTGCAATCTGGGTTTTATTGGCCTACTCTCTTCAAGGATGCTCGTAAGTTCGTCTTATCTTGTGATGAATGTCAAAGAATAGGTAATATCGGTAAGCGTCAAGAAATGCCTATGAATTATTCTCTTGCTGTTGAACCATTTGATGTTTGGGGATTTGATTTCATGGGACCTTTTCCTTCCTCTAATGGGTATACTCATATTTTGGTTGCTATTGATTATGTTAATAAGTGGGTAGAAGCTATTCCAACCAGTAGTGCTGATCACAACACCTCTATTAAAATGCTTAAGGAAGTTATTTTCCCAAGGTTTGGAGTTCCTAGATATTTAATGACTAATGGTGGTTCACACTTTATTCATGGTGCTTTCCGTAAACTGCTTGCCATGTATGATGTTAACCATAGAATTGCATCACCCTATCATCCTCAGTCTAGTGGTCAAGTTGAACTTAGCAATAGAGAAATAAAATTAATTTTGCAATAGACTGTCAATAGGTCCCGGAAGAATTGGTCTAAGAAATTAGATGATGCACTTTGGGCTTATAGAACAACATATAAAAATCCTATGGGTATGTCTCCTTATAAAATGGTTTATGGAAAAGCTTGTCATTTGCCTCTTGAGTTAGAACATAAAGCATATTGGGCAATTAAAGAACTCAACTATGATTTCAAACTTGCCGGTGAAAAGACGTTATTTGATATTAGCTCATTAGACGAATGGAGAACCCAAGCTTATGAAAATGCCAAGTTATTTAAAGAAAAAGTTAAAAGATGGCATGATAAAAGAATCCAAAAGCGTGAGTTCAAAGTTGGATAATATGTTCTTTTGTACAACTCTCGTTTCAGATTCTTTGCAGGAAAACTCCTCTCCAAATGGGAAGGACCCTATGTTATCGAGGAGGTTTATCGGTCTGGAGCTATCAAAATAAATAATGCCGAAGGTACTAACCTGAAGGTTGTTAATGGGCAACGAATAAAACATTATATCTCAGGTACACCCATTAATGTTGAAAGTAATATTATCCAAACTATGACACCAGAAGAACACATAAAAGAGTCCTTTCGGAACACTTCAGAATCATGAAAAAGAGGAGGTACGTGATACGGTAAGTAAACGGACTCCGAAAAATCCGCAAAAATATTTTTTGTCAGTTTTGGAATATTTAGAAAATTAGGAAAATAAGAAGCAACCAGGAGGGCACACCTGGTGGGCACAAGACACCAGGGCGCGCCTGGCTTGCCAGGCGCGCCCAGGTGGGTTGTGCCCACCTCGGGTACCTTCCAGACTCCGTTTTTCTTCCGTTTGCTTGTTTTTCAAGATAAAAAATCTTTATATACCCCCCAAACCTATTGACCTCGCTAGGCGCGCCCAGGTGGGTTGTGCCCACCTCGGGTACCTTCCAGACTCCGTTTTTCTTTCGTTTGCTTGTTTTCCAAGATAAAAAAAATCTTTATATACCCCCCGAACCTATTGACCTCCGTATCGCGGAGAAATCTCCTATTTTCTTTTCCTTGCTGTTTTTTGACAGATCTAATCCACCATGGCCGCTCCAAACTCCTCCAAGGACAAGTTCTTCGAGAACGTCATCAACCCATATCTGCGGGAGGTGATGCAGCACCCTCAAGCTATCCAGATGCGTGAGGGGGTGCTCCACATCCGCGATGTGCAAGGCCCCAAGGGGACTGGATCCGTGGAGGCTAGGCTTGAAGCTGTGGAGCATGACGTTTTCCGGTGCAAGGGGATGGTGGAACGTGGACTCAATGCCAATCACCTCATGATCGCGGACTACACCCGTGATCTCAAGGTGGAGGGCAAGTCCATGAAGGATTTCGTCTTCTCCTTCAATGAGCAAATCAACTTCCTCCAGAGCCAGATCTACGAGCTCCAAAACCACGTCTTTGAATATGAGGCAAGGTTTAAAGGTATGAGTTTGGCTGCCAGTTGCAGGACCCGTGAGACTCACTCCTCCTCTTATAATGGTGAGCCCCTGCCATGCAAATCCGAGGACAAGATCGCTTCTACTTCATCATCACCACCACCTCCTTCTTCATCACCAAAAGAAAATTGAGTATCGGGTATGGGCACTCCCCTTGGCTTCCGCCAAGCTTGGGGGAGGTGCCCCGGTATTGTATCACCCCCACTATCTTTTGCCTTTACTTTTCTTAGTTCTATCCATGGTTATCTTTTGCTTTAGATGAATAAAAGTTTAGTTCGATCCTTTCTTTTTGAGAGCTTGCTTAGTAATCCATCCTTGTAATCATGTGCGAGATATATAATAAAGTTTAGTTTGAGTTTTTGCTTTCTTTACTTTCATGTTTCAATAAAGAGAAAGGAAATAAATGAAAAGATCATATGCTAATCCTATGGTAGGTGATAACACCACATAAGGAAAAGTATAAGTAGAAAATTTTATTAGAGATTGACAAACATAGCATTAGTCAATGATGCAACTCATGAAAGAATTAATAAGGGAAGAGAAGATTCACATATAAATACACTATGATGGAAATCTTTTGTGATTGTGAGCCCCCATCAAAATATTGTATGCAAAAATTGTGGACGTTGGACAAGGAAGACAACTTAATGCTTTATGTTTGTTCATATTCACATAGAAGTTATATTGTCATAGATCCTTCAACATGTGGTGCTTACCCCCATCTTTGCTAGCCAAAAATTCCGCACTAAGTAGAGATACTACTTGTGCATCCAAAAAAACCTTAAACCCAAATCTTATTTTCGAGAGTCCACCATATCTACCTATGGATTGAGTAAGATCCTTCAAGTAAGTTGTCATCGGTGCAATAAGGCAATAAAAATTGCTTCTAAAAGTGTGAGATCATTTAGTGTAAGAGAAAATTGAGCGTTGTACGAACTTGTGATGGTGAAGAATAAAAGCGACAGACTGCATAATAAAGGTTGCCATCACAAGGGGCAATATAACGTGACGTTCTTTTGCATTAAGGGGTTGAGCATACAAACAAATAAGCGCATGGCAACCTCTGCTTCCCTCTACGAAGGGCCTATCTTTTACTTTTATGTATTTACTTTTATGCAAGAGTCAAAGTTCTTCTCTCTTTTCCTTTTATTTTTCTCCTTTGGCAAGCATCATGTGGTGTGGAAAGATCTAGGCACATATGTCCAGTTGAATATGGGCAGCATGAGTTATTATTGTTGACATCACCCTTGAGGTGAATACGTTGGGAGGCGAAACTATAAGCCCCTATCTTTCTATGTGTCCAGTTGAAATGTTTTGCTCATGTGTATGCGGTGAGTGTTAGCAATCATAGAAGACTATATGATGGTTGAGTATGTGGACTTGCCGAAAGGCTCCGATACGTGACCCTTCCTGAAAAGATGATGAATTGTAGTTGCAAAGTTGACTGAGAACATAGTTTGTTGGTTTCTAATAGAGTTTATGCTTTATACTTCGATTGTGTGATGAATTGTTACTTATTCATGAGAAGTCTATGATAAAAGTTCTATGATAAAAGTTTTATGTTAAAAGTTTGTTGCTGTTATAATAAAATTACATGATGCTTCTATGTCTGTATTTTGTTTTTATCTACACCTCTCTCTCTAAGCATGTGGACATGTTTTTCGATTTCGGTTTTCGCTTGAGGACAAGCGAGGTCTAAGCTTGGGGGAGTTGATACGTCCATTTTGCATCATGTTTCCCTACTATTATTTATGATGTTTTTTATGCATAATAATGCTTTTTGGAGTAATTCTAATGCCTTTTCTCTCATAATATGCAAGGTACACAGAAAGAGGGAGAACTCCGGCAGCTGGAAATCTGGACCTGAAAAAGCTACGTCAGGCTACCTATTCTGCACAACTCCAAATGAGCTGAAACTTTACAGGGATTTTTTATGGAATAAATGAGAAATATTGGAGCCAATAAGTACCAGAGGGGGCCCACCAGGTGGGCACAACCCGCCTGGGCGCGCCAGGGAGCCCAGGCGCGCCCTGGTGGGTTTTGTGCTCCCCTCGGCCCACCTCCGGTGCCCATCTTCTGTTATATAAGTCATTTTGACCTAGAAAAAATAAGAAGAGGACTTTCGGGATGGAGCACCGCCGTCTCGAGGAAGAACTTGGGCAGGAGCACTTTTGCCCTCCGGCGGAGCGATTCCACCGGGGGAACATCCCTCCCGGAGGGGGAAATCATCGTCATCATCATCACCAACAACTCTCCCATCTTGGGGAGGGCAATCTCCATAAACATCTTCAACAGCACCATCTCCTCTCAAACCCTAGTTCATCTCTTGTGTTCAATCTTTGTACCGGAACTATAGATTGGTGCTTGTGGGTGACTAGTAGTGTTGATTACATCTTGTAGTTGATTACTATATGGTTTATTTGGTGGAAGATTATATGTTCAGACCAATATGCTATTTAATACCCCTCTGATCTTGAGCATGATTATCATTTGTGAGTAGTTACTTTTGTTCTTGAGGTCACGGCAGAAATCATGTTGCAAGTAATCATGTGAACTTGATATGTGTTCGATATTTTGATATTATGTGTGTTGTGATTCCCTTAGTGGTGTCATGTGAATGTCGACTACATGACACTTCACCATATTTGGGCCTAAGGGAATGCATTGTGGAGCAGCTATTAGATGATGGGTTGTTAGAGTGACAGAAGCTTAAACCCTAGTTTATGTGCTATTCCGTAAGGGACCGATTGGATCCAAAAGTTTAATGCAATGGTTAGAATTTATTCTTAATACTTTTCTTGTAGTTGCGGATGCTTGCGAGGGGGTTAATCATAAGTAGGAGGTTTGTTCAAGTAAGAACAGCACCTAAGCACCGGTCCACCCACATATCAAATTATCAAAGTAGCGAACACGAATCAAACCAACATGATGAAAGTGACTAAATGAAATTCCCGTGTACCCTCAAGAATGCTTTGCTTATTATAAGAGACCGTTTTGGCCTGTCCTTTGCCTCAAAAGGATTGGGCTACCTTGCTGCACTTTTGTTACTACTATTGTTACTTGCTCGTTACAAATTATCTGGCTATCAAACTACTCTGCTACTTACAATTTCACTACTTGCAGACATTACCTTGCTGAAAACCGCTTGTCATTTCCTTCTGCTCCTCGTTGGGTTTGACACTCTTACTTATCGAAAAGGCTACAATTGATCCCATATACTTGTGGGTCATCAGGCAGCACACTGGAATCCTGCACGCGGCCCCCCGCAGCAAGGGCGGCGGACGTATCTCCGGGCAAGGTGCCTCCTCCAATGCTCGAAAAGGCGAAGATGGGCGCCTGTGGGGCGCAAGGCTCGGGGCGCCCCGCCTCGGCTGCTCGAGGGTGTAGACCTCGGGACCCCCAGTCCCTGGGGCCACCAGGAGGGGGTTGTCGCGAGGCCCCACATGGCCCTTGGGGGGCAGCCATCACTTGTCGAAGCGCGACATCTTCTTAGCAAAAGCTCCCCCGTTTGGATAATTGTACAATGGTAGCCCTCCCGAATGAAGCGCAGTGGGTTCTCCACCGGTCAGGAGGCAGAGCACCTCGCATAGCGTGCTGGAAGGAAGGGAGGGCACCTGAAGCCTCATGGCGTCCGCAGGGCCGATGAAGGCTCACATTGGACGGGAATGGCGCTGGAGTGAAGCGATGCGCCGCCGGACAAACTCTCGCACCACCATCGCCATCGTCACGCCGGCTTTCCTCAGGACGGCCAGCCTGGACATGACTTGCGCAAGCCGCGGGTCGACAAGCTTCTCGTGCCCCCATCCTGAGCTCGGTTCTGCGGGAGCCGTTGGGATCTTGAGCAGGGGGCTGTACACGGCGGCGTTGACATACACCCAGTTCTTCCGGAATCCCTCTGTGTCTGGGTGGAGCTTGGTGTCGATGCACGAGCCTACCTTCGCATCTGCCGCATGGAACAACACGCACCCCGAGCGCTGCTCACTAGCGACCACCTGGAGGGAGAAGAAGTGGCGAAGCAGAGCCATGGATGGGGAGATGCCCATGAAGGCCTCGCACAAGAACGCGAAGGCGGAAAGGAGGATGACGGACCCAGGGTCGAAGTGCAGTGTGTGGACCTGGTAGTGCGTGGGCACGGCATTGTAGAAATCTGAGAATGGCGGCAGCTAGCCAGAGAAGAGGATGTGAAGGTGAAGGAGGATGTTCGTGGCCTCCAAGTCTACCGAAGGCTGAGAAGCGGGCCAGATCATTGTCGCCTTCCACTCATTCGAGTCGGCGGCGATCGCGTGCCGGACCTTATCCAGCCCCTCTCGATTGATCACAGAGGACCGGCCCAGCGCGGGCTCCGGCGTCACCAAGGTCCTGCTCTTCCTCTTCTTGGGAGCCATGGCTGAGGGGCAGATGGAAGTGGGCGCAAGATCCGGCGAGTAAGGCGCGAGCTAGCGAAGGAAGGAAGAGAAGAAAGTGGGCGCGTGGTGGGATGGTGCAGGTTCTGCTACGTACGCCAGGCTTTTTGTCAGCAGAGGGCGGTTGCCGAGGCGACGTGGGGATGTGGAGGCGCCCACGCCTAGTTAGGCGCCACGCATCAAGCTTGGCCCGCAGGCAATTTGGGGCCCGCGGCGCTTCGACCTCGCCCCTTGGCTTCGCTTTGAAGCCGTCTCGGGCGCGCCTTGGGCCCGGTGGCTACTGTCGGCGTTCTGGGTTCGGGGGTACCTAGACATGCCTGCCTGTGGCCCAGCACGTGGGCCCAATGACGGCCTGGTACGGCCCAGCCACGAGACCCCCCAAGGTAAGGCCCTCGTGAGGGTCCTTAGCCTTGTGAGGAGAACAACAACAAGACCTCCAGAGGATCGGCCTCCCCGGGTTGACTTCCGAGGAGCGGAGATTCCTATGCAGGTGCCCAGCCTCACGAGGCTGCGGTGACGTGAGCCATGACGACCAAGGCCAGGCAGTCGCTAGCGGGCACAGGGGAGACAGTTCCCTCTTTGGTGCTAAGGATGCAAGGACGTACGCGGGTTCCCGAGGAATCCCCCAAAGGTTTCCATTCCGGTGCAACGAGGACAAGACCACGGGCGCGGCAGGACGGATGCCATCTCCAAGCCCACCTCTGCGTCACGCCCAGAAGCTTTGCAGGCGAAGACCACCTTTCATCAGGATCAAGATTAGATGTACTTCTTGTCCCCTTTCAAATTGGCTATTGTGGGATCCCTTCCCACCAGTTATGAGGGAAGAGGACCAAAGCCACTATAAGAACAGGCTAGCCACCACCGTAGGGGGGATCTAGGATCAGATCCATTCCACCCTCACCTCTCGAGCCCTCGCGAGGCCGCTCAAACCACTGTATTAGTTCATCCTCCGCCCCCTCGTGAGGCCTATCCACCACAAAGCAGGAGTAGGGTCTTACACCGTGAGGTGGCCCGAACCTGGGTAAACTGCCGTGTTCATCTTCTTCCTCGCTCGCGTGAGTTTCGCAAGGTTAGGCTGTAGGGTGGCGAGCAGAGACATGGGTTGGTTGAGATCTTCGCACATGCCCCAGAGTTCGAACCTTCTTGGGTCTGCGAAGCGCTGAATCTGACATTTACCGTTCTTTTATTTTGTGTTTTTGTTTATCTATCTACCATTATCAGACTTGATCCTTGCAATTAACCGCTGAGGGGATTGACAACTCCCTTGATCGCATTGGGTGCAAGTATTTGTTCTTTTGTGTTTAGGTGCTATTCACAAGGTCTTGTATGGTTCTCCTAGTGGATTGATTACCTTGGTTCTTAACTGAGGGAAATACTTATCTCTACTATATTGCATCATCATCTCCTCTTCGAGGAAATCCCAACGTAGCTCACAAGTAGTAGCCCATTCTGCCGCCCACCACAAGAACAAATATTTTATTTATTCACAAGTTAGAACTGGCGGGATGTAAGTGCTGCCCACAATAGTAAATTTAACCACAAAAATTGCAACTCGGTTGTACCTAATTATCTGTTTCCAGTTCCCATTGTTGCTATTTGGCATGGCGAGCATTTGCTAGTACTCGCCGAAGTTACTGCCGGTCACATCACCCCAAAACGTATCTGGATCGAAACCAAACCTGTGTCCTCCTCCGTCGTGGCCCGTGCCCACCCTACGACGCTGGTGTCCTCCACCGCCCTCCCCCCCGCCGATGCCGTCCTCCACCGCACCCGCCCCCCTCGTCGCAGCAGCCCTCGTCTACCAGGATCCCTGTCCTCCGTCGTGGCCCGTCCCCCTCGCCGCAGGAACCCTCATCCACCAGAGTACTCGTCCTCCATTGCTGTCCGTCCCCCTTGTAGCGGCTTCCCCTACTCCGCGGGGTTCCTGTCCTCCGTCGCAGCCCGCCCTCCTCGCCGCGGCTTCCCCTCGTCTGCGGGGTCCCCATCCTCCGTCGCAACCCCCTCGCCGCGGCCGTCTTCGTCAGTAGAGGCTGCCCTCATCCGTTTGGTCCTCGTCCCCCAGCCCCCTCATCCACAACGGCCTCCCTCATTCATGCTCCGCGAACGTAATGGCCTTCGCCAGTAGCGAGAGGCTGACACCACCGCCGGCAGCTAACTCCTCCTCAGCCGAGGCCACCGATCCCTCGTCCGCCTCACGCTCAAGCAGTATGCAGGTAATTAAATTTGATTCATGTTAGATTTTAGATTAATGTTTGTGTTTATATGCACGTCAATATAGATTGCAGATGACACGCCAAAAAATATAGATTGTAGATGAATTGATTATTAGGGCTTCAAAGGAGTGTCTAAAATATCGTGAAATGTTGATTAATTTCCGTTTCGCAACATTTTGGACACTCAATGTTTTCGTTTTTTAGCATAAGTCATGCTCAATTTTTTTGTCCATACATAATCTATATTATTGGTTGATGTAGAACACATACTCTAAAAAGAAATATGAATCATTGTAATACACACTCTAAAAAATTATATAATTCATTGTAATACTTAGTTAAAAAAGAACCTATTCTAAAAAATATATAAATTGTTGTAATACATAGTTAAAAAATAAATTATTCTAAAATATATCTAAAAAATAATGGTCCTATTCTTCATCTTCTAAATTGGAATCTTCATCAGAACTTAATATTTGACTTCCAAATGGTGTAATAGCTTTGAATCTCAATGTGACTTCTTTCCGATTGTTTCCAGGAAAAACAAGTATTACTACCCACACGTCAACATATATCTCATGGTGACTTATTAAATTACTCGATGCAGGACCGTTAATTTTCAGGCGGCCATCTCTATTAATATGATAATTAACTTCTATTGATTGGTGTGTTTGTCGGCTCATTTCTAGTAAAAGTGAACCATATTCTTGTGGACTAAGGCACCCAACTATTGACCTATGTATTACATGCCTTAAGAAGTATAAATTTTATTAAAATGCGAAGTGATGAGATTGCATTTTACATATTGTATTTTACTTACCAAATGATTATCATATAAGTTGGTAGTTGTAAAGCAATGAACATGTGCAAGATAGTCCTCATATGTCTGTAATAAAGTGTGCATGTTGATGACTTGCCTTCGTGTTAGATTAAACTCATTGCTGCATGCAATAGGACTTTCTCCTTCGTCGAATACGTCAGCTTAATGAATTTTAAAAATTGAACCATTGTTAATTATAAAAAATTATTACTAAAGAAACTACTAATATTAAACAATAAGTACTTACTAATTAAAGCCATTGGTTCACCATTTGGATGTATTGGGGACATATACATCAAAAAATCTCTGCAGTTGTAGCGAAAATGTATCATGTCTCCTCTTCTTATATCGTAGTTGTAGCGAAAGTAATCCCATCCAATGACCTCTGTACAAATTCTATCTCCATTATCTCTCGCACACATATTGTAGCTAGATCCGTGAGAAGTCTTGGCTGTGAAATATCGTTGCTCGGTGTAGTACCTAAATTGCGTAACGCCTCGACAAGGTACATTCTATACATAATTAGTGTACGTAGTAAGTTAATCCTCTATTTGATATATAATACAGTTACATATCACATTACAAACCAAAAAATATTGACTCACAATCCCTTAACGATGACTGTCTGGAACTATCGCCCAGAATTGTGGTACTTGTTCATGATCTAAGGTGCACGGTATTACGCTCGTACCACAAATGTCGCATACGTTAGCCATTTGAAACTGTAATAGTTACATTCTACTGTCTTAGAACAATCGAATATTAGTTTAGTACATAAAAAAATATAAAGTAAATATGTTACCTTGGATTACTCGTGAATTTTTCTTTATAGAAGGCAAGGAACCAATTTGTGTGATACAATCTTACCTCTCAATACGCGCAGCTTTGTTGCCTCTATTTATAGTTGGGCCTATATGAGTATGTCTGGTTCTAACAAAAATCGATTGTGTGGTTTACCATTTATTTAGCATATAGAAGTCTCGGCAATGAACGAAGCATGCATGCCCCTGGTGTGGCGACAGTAGGCTACGTGCTATTTATAGTGAGAATGTTTGCGGCTATTAGTTCCTATATTTATAGTGATAATATTTGCGGCTAAATTTTTTGTGGTTTAACATATATTAAATAAAAATGGATTATGTGTTTTTGCATATATTAACTAAAAATGGTAGGCGATGAACAAAGCATGCCCCCAGTGTGGCGACACGAGGCTAGATGCATGTCACAAGATTGAGGTCACTTACAAAGAACTTTGTGTAGATCTTCACGACGACTTTTAAGTGGGCGGTATGTTACATTCAATTTTTGTTATAAGTTGTCATTTCATAATGTTGCGCTCACAATTGTCTAATATCTTTTTTCTTTTTATCATGCTCATCGTATTGCTACTTGTGAGCTGCGATGGGATTTCCTCGAAGAGGAGAGGATGATGCAGTACACTTGAGATAATTATTTCCCTCGGTTAAGAACTAAGGTTATCAATCCAGTAGAAGAACCACACATGACCTCATGAACAACACCTGCACACAAAAGATCAAATACTTGTACCAACACGTTCAAGGGGTTTGTCAATCCCCTCGGTGGTTAATTGCAAGGATCAAGTCTGATAATGGTAGACAGATAAACAAAAACACAAAATGAAAGAACGGTAAACAAATTGCCCCAAGGTATTTTTGGATTTTAGATATGATAAAGATAGACAGGGGCCATAGTTTTCACTAGAGGCTTCTCTCTCGAACAAAAAGCATACGGTGCGTAAACAAATCACTGTTGGGCAATTTATAGAAAAGCGCATAGTTATGACGATATCCAAGGCAATGGTCATATATATAGGCATCACGTCCGAGACAAGTAGACCAAATCCTACCTGCATCTACTACTATTACACCACACATCGACCGCTATCCAACATGTATCTAGAGTATTAAGTTCATAACGGGCGGAGTAACGCCTTAAGGAAGATGACATGATGTAGACAAAGTAAACTCAATCAATATGAATAAACCCCGCCATTTTCCCCTTAATGGCAACAATACAAATACGTGTCTTGTCCCTTTCTGTCATTGGCATATAGATCACTGCAAGATTGAAACCATTACAAAGCACCTCTCCCATTGGAAGATAAATCAATCAAGTTGGCCAAACCAAACGGATAGATCGGAGAGAAATACAAAGCTATAACGATCATGCATATAAGAATTCAGAAAAGACTCAAATAATATTCATGGATAATATGATCATAAAACCACAATTCATTGGATCACAACAAACACACCACAAAAAGAAGATCACATCGAATAGATCTCCAAGAACATCGAGGAGAACATTGTATAGAAGATCAAAGAGAGAGAAGAAGTCATCTAGCTACTAGCTATGGACCCGTCGGTCTGTGGTAAACTACCCACACATCATCGAAACAGCAACAAGGTTGAAGTAGAAGCACTCCACAATCGATTCCCCCTCCGGCAGGTTGCCGAAAAAGGCCTCCAGATGGGATCTCAAAGCACAGGAACTTGCAGCGACAAAAAAGTATTTAGGGTAGGCTCTCATGCATATGCGGAATATTTGGGAATTTATAAAGGCGGAGTAAGGTCAAGATGTGCCACGAGGGGCCCACATGCCTGGGAGGCACGCCCACCCCCCTAGGGCGCGCCTCCCGAGCTTGTCGCTTCCTCATTGCCCATTAGGTCTTCTCCAGAACCTTGTAGGGTCCCTTCTGGTCCAGAAAAAATTGATCCAAAGTTATTTCTTCGTTTGCACTCCATTTGATATGGATTTCCTAAAAAGCCAAAAACAAGTAAAAAATAGCAACTGGCACTGGGAACTAAGTTAATAGGTTAGTCCCACAAAATGATATAATATTGCATATAAAACATCCAAGATTTATACTGTAATAGCATGGAACAATAAAAAAAATTATAGATACGTCGGAGACGTATCAAGCATCCCCAACCTTAATTCCTGCTTGTCCTCGAGTAGGTAAATGATAAAAACATAATTTTGATGTGGAATGCTACCTAACATGTTCATCATGTAATCTTTCTTTCATGGCATGAATATTTAGATCCGAATGATTCAAGGCAATAGTCTATAATTTGACATAAAAACAATAATACTAAGGCATACCAACAAACAATCATGTCTTTCAAAATAAAAATGCTAAAGAACGCTATCCCTACAAAATCATATGGCCTTGTCGTGCTCCATCTTCTTAACACAAAGTATAAATCATGCACTACCCCGGTGTCAGCCAAGTAATTGGTTCATACTTTTTAACGCGCTTCAGCTTTTTCAACCCCCATGCATTACGTGAGTGCAAGCCATGGATATAGTACTATGGGTGGAATATAATGCGGTGGTAGAAATCATATGGAGAAGACAAAAAAAGGACAAAGTATCACATTGACACGGCTAATCAGCGGGCTATGGAGATGTCCATCAAGTGATGTCAATGAAAGGAATATGGATTGCCATGAAATGGATGCACTAAGAGCTATAAGTGTATGAAAGCTCAAAATAAAAACGAAGTGGTGTGCATCCAACTTGCTTGCTCTAGAAGACCTCGAGCATTTGAGGAAGCCCATCATTGGAATATACAAGCCAAGTTCTATAATGAAAATTTTCCACTAGTTATATGAAAGTGACTACATAGGAGACTTTCTTTATGAAAAAGATGGTGCTAGTTTGAAGCACAAGTGTGAAAAAGATAGTAACATGGCGTCGTCTCTCTTTTTCTCTCATTTGTTTGTTGGAATCTTTTTGGCCTCTTTTTTGTGGGCTATTTTTGGCCTCTTTTATTTATTTCCTCACTTGGGACAATGCTCTAATAATGAATAATGATGATCATCACACTTCTATTTACTTACAACCCAAAATTACAACTCGATTCTAGAATAAAATATGACTCTATATGAATGCCTCTGGCAGTGTACCAGGATGTGCACTGATCAAGCGAAACATGTATAAAAAATGATGAACGATGGTTGAGCCATAAATATTAGGGCCATTTGCATTTCTGCCCCTAACTCAAACCACCTACTCAGATTTGCCCCTAATTTCAAAGCATGCTCAAGTTTGCCCCTCTGCCGTTAAGTCACTACTCAGAAATGCCCTTCCATCCAGTCAAAGGCCTTTGACCGTCAGAGTCCCATGTGTACTGTAGCAGACGGAAAGTGCTACAGTATTGGCCGAAAGTGCTACAGTACTGTACGGAAGGGCATTTCTGAGTACTGACTTAACGGCGGAGGGGCAAATTTGAGCATGCTTCAATATTAGGGGCAAATCTGAGTAGTGGGTTTGAATTAGGGGCACAGATGTAAATGTCCCTAAATATTATGTTAGCTATATGATCATTCAAAGCAATATGGCAATGATGATATGTGTCATAATAACGGAATGGTGGAAGTAGCATGGCAATATATCTCGGAATGGCTATGGAAATGCCATAATAGGTAGGTATGGTTGCTGTTTTGAGCAAGATATAAGGAGGCTTATATGTTATAGAGCGTATCATATCAAGGGGTATGGATGCACCGGTGAAGTTTGCACCACATCGTGAGGTGAGAAAGGGCAATGCACAGTACCGAAGAGGCTAGCAAATGGCGGAAAGATGAGAGTGCGTATAATCCATGAACTCACATTTTTCATAAAGAACTCACATACTTATTGCAAAAGTTTATTAGCCCTGGAAACAAATTACTACTACGCATGCCCCTAGGGGGGAGGTTAGGAGTTAACCTTCGCGCACCCTGTCGGTGTGGACGACCATCTATGGGGCCATCTAGCCCCTTTATGGTTCGGCTAGGGAGATGCACAAACGCGAAGAGTAAAACCAGCAAAAGCCGCAAGGGCTTTTACCAAGGTTCGGGCCACCGTGGAGGTGTAAAACCCTACTCCTGCTTTGTGTATTGGGTGTATATGGGAGAGGACAAGTACAAGGAGCGCTTCCCCGGCAAGGTGCGGGAGGAGAGCAGCTACGCATATAGTTGTGCCAAGGGTCGATAAGTGATCAAAGGTTCTAACCCCCGCAAATGTTGCCCTGGCCCTCCATTTATAGCTTAAAGGGGTTACTGCAGTGGCAAAAAAGTAATTACATGTCGATTAGATAGCAAACAGTGCTATCATACCTAACTTTGTCGGATTAGGACAAAAGCATTAAATGCTTTGTTAGGTGTCGTGTGGAGGACGAGCCCCAGCAAGGTTGCTGCACCGCTTTCCCAGCTACCCCCTATTATCTTGACACGCCTTCTAGATGGGTGACATTAAAGGTAAATCTCCCTCCAGCATGCTGCCACGTGCCCGACAAATCCCACCTAATCGCCTGGGGCTCGACACCTCATCAATTAGTGACTAACAACTTGATGAGGTGGAGCGCTGGTGGCTAGCAAGAGCTTGCCGGGCCTTCGCCTTGCCGGCTCGGCCTTGCGGGCAAGGTTTACCTTTGTTGTAAATCTTGATGTTTTGTCTTGCTCTTCTCCCTAGTCAGGGTCTAACAATGGAGTCTTGAATCTTGATCTTCTTGATGCGCTCCTTGATCACACAAAGAGCAGCTTCTTTGGCTCAGAGATCTTCTCTATTGCCTGGTAATCTTGTCTTGGCAGCCTATGGCAAGCTATAGCCAGCAGGTGAGCTACTACTTGTCTGTGCATAAGTCAGGGTATAAAATACCCATGTTTTATACACCGACAGGAGCCCCCGGGCCTGGGCCATACGCGCTGCCGAGCGTCGTTGGGCTAGGCCCAAACAGTGCATAGACATGCGATAGAGACTGATGTAAAAAATCTTACGATGGTGATATTTGTCTTTTGAGATCTTCTTTGCTTTTTTATTAATCTGAATTTAAGTCCGTCTTTGGCCATCTTGCACCAATTTTGCTATTTGAATGGTCAGCCACCGCCCGTGGACAAACCAGGGGCGAGCACGCATGCGGGGTGCCGTTGGGTCTGGCCCGGACAGGCGTATGGTTACGCGTGGTAGGGGATGGCTGCAATACTTGTCATTACTCCTCCTTTTACTACAACCCCCTATGACGCGCGTTGCATGCAAAACGCGGGATTTGCAAAGAGGGGCGGTCGTTGGAGTGACGCGTCGGGGCAGGGACTCGGGGGGCTGGATTTGCGAAATTGGGATGTCATCGGAGTAATGCGCCCGACCAGGAATGCGGGGCATGGGATTGGTGGAAGGGGCGGTTACCCTGGGACAGTGAGGAGCCAGCCCCCGCACTCCCTCCCTATAAAGAGGGGGCTGCAGAAGGGGATGCTCACTCACCTCTCCTCATTCCAATCTCCCAGCCAGAGACATCTTCATCTTCTGTCTTCCGCTGCATCTGTCACCGTCATGGCGAGGGGGAGAGGTTGAGCTCGTGCATCTGTTGTTGCGGTGAGAGCTTCTCCTGAGCATCACGCCTCTGCATCAACCGCAGCCGTGGAGGCCGGCACTAGTGATCGAGGAGGGAACACAGCTCTGTGTCGAGGGAGACGCAGTGCCCGGGTCCGGGGCAGCTAATTTGGGGCGCTCATTGTTTCACCTCCCGCTGCTCCGCCCCCGACAGAAGGCCATACGGAGGACACGGTGAGCGAGTTTGTCGTGGAGCTACGGGACCGGTTGGTAGCATTTGGTACTATTAAATTAGAGAAGGAAAATGGCAGTGGTACTACTAACAATGATATTAGATGGCTAGCACGTGGCCCAATTGATGCAGCAAAAAGGTACCACGATTTAGGCCTAAACGCTTAGACATGGTGAGTCAAAATAGTGGAGTGCTGGCACGTGCTAAAACATCTACATATGCTGCGCCAGGTGATGCGACCCATGTTTTAGGTGATGTGACTGACTATGGCAGGATAATTGATATTATTCAGTTGAACTACTCTGGACAATTTTCCATGGTTTATTTAATTGTGAATGGGTTGATGTTTCTGAAAAATGGAATTAAAAAGGACAAGTATGGATACACACTTGTTAATTTCTCACATTTGATGCACAAAGGAGACAAGATTGAACATGCGCCTTTTATTTTGCCTAACCAAGCCGATCAAGTGTTTTACCTAGAAGACGAACTGAACCCAGGTTGGTCAGTGGTAATGCAGAATAAACTACCTAGAGATAGATATGACCCTGGAAATGATGAATGCACACGAGACGTAGAAGCTGAGCCATTCCATGTTTCTAACCTCACGGATATGTTTAAAAACAAAATGAACGATCAACATTGGGTAAGATCCAATATTGAGGGAAAAATTGTGGATGCTAACAATAATACTTAGATCGATAAGGAACAGTGATGGTAAATCATATAAAGGTATTTCTCTGTTTGCGCAACATTTTCATGATTATATGTACACTGTAGTTTTACCGGAAGTCAAAGCTGAGTTTGCAGGACATTAAGAACCATTGTATGTTCTTGCAGATCGTTGGTTGAGCTTACACCCTTCAGAAAATTCGATGGAATGAGGTCTTCCACTCAACATATAAACCCAACTTTGTTTTTTTATTGCTTTTCAGTTCCTTGTTCTATTTTCCATTGATGCTGCCATTGCGGATTATGATAATTGTTAGTACTTCATCCATAGTGTCCTGACACTTACTTGGTTGTGAATATTAAGAAAAATCTCATCCACGGGTAAAATAATTCATTGCTAAGAGATGTGGCAGTATATTTGATGCATGCTTATATCATCCTGGCAGTATATAAGAGATGTGGCAGTATATTATGCAAAATTTCATCCAAGGGTGAAATAATTTTGTCCATGCTTCCTTTCCTAGAGATGCACATTATTTTCCTGGTATATTTGATGCACGATACTATTTTTGCTGGCCCTCTAGTGTTTTTGTCTAGTTTGTACAGTTAGGTGTATCCGTGCTGGATCATACATGTTATCTGTACATGGCAAATATGAACTTAGCGCCAACTGAGAAATCCCATGTTCTACCATAAAGCGCCAAGTGTCCATACATGTATTGAATTTAACCTGACTCTTTTCATTTGTTATGAACTTCTGCTCATGCGCTTAAGTGAATCTTCTTTTTCAGGAAATTTTGCAGCTGGAGATTAGAAGGATTGTCCTAAACTGATGGATGAAGTAATGTGTTATTTTAGCTCACTTTTGTATGTTTGCATAGTTTTCACTCTTCAAAATGAAGCTTGGAAAATTTCAGAAAATTTTAGCGGAGTTAAGCTTCATGTATGACAGATTGTCATTGGAAATAGATACACTTTTGTTGAAGAAGTATTATGTCAGAGTTATTATCTTGTAAACTATGTTCTAAATTAAACCTAGATGGCTGATTCAACATTTTCTTCTTTGTTGTTGTGAACCAACCTTTGCGCGTGTGATTCAACATGTCGTTTTGGTGATTTTATAGGTAATCAAACATGCAAATGAGCACTTTTATAGAGTAGAGGATTCGGCCATCACACCAACCTTTGCGTGTGTGATTCAACATGCCTTTTTGGTGATTTGATAGTTAATCGAACAGGCAAAAAACGTGACTCTTTCTAGTTTGCCCCCTCCTGATCACAAATTGCAAGCCTAGTTGGTATTGAGCCGTTGGGCATGCGGCGGCTCAAGGTCAATGGTCTGATTCCTAGTTTCACATGATTTTTTTTATTTCGCTAAAAAGCAGTTTTTTTATAATTTACTAGTTTTTCTCTAAAAGACCGCCACAGTTTAAAAACCTGGACGAGGCCTTGGTTCCCTTTTTTTCCGGTCAGACCTCCGGCCGGTTCATAAAACTATGTTCAAATTTAAGCTCTTGTTTGATGTTGGTATTCCACTCTTGCAAGTATTGACGTCAAATTCATATGATCATTTCGAAGTGTGCATTTCACATTTAAGGTCGCTGAGTCATCCTAAAATTCGCATAACAATATGGTTAATATGATATTCACTGCAACCATACCGAAAATAGTTTGGTATTAACCAACCAAACTATATTGTTTTTCATACCATATTACCAAGGAATGAAAACACTATTTACCAAAACAAGAACATATTTAAAAAAATCATGTTGACACATGGGCCCTATGTGTAGACTTATTTGTGATCTATGTATCCAGTTGGTTTTAATTTTTCTAGTTCCCCCTTTAATAGAGCTTGTAATACTATGTATCAACCATGATTATGGTTACTTTTGAACTACGTAACACGTTTCACTAACACATATTATATGTTACCAGTCGAAACCCATGTAACACATTTCACTAACACATATTTATATGTTACCATGCCAAAATCCATGTAACACATTCGACCAACGCATATTTATATGTTACTGTTGCAATATCCCTGTAACACATTTTGAGGCCTTATATAGTATGTGTTACTGCTTGTCGTTCAACACAAAATGATGTGTTACAGTAATTTCCCTTGTCACACATTTTTCAATCTGTTACATGATTGTGTTACTTAAAGTCTGTTTTGTTGTAGTGGCCCCTACCCTCCAGGAGCCATGGAGGCCAAGGACCAGAGGGGAAACCCTCCTCCTATCTAGGGGGGAGGCCAAGTAAGAAGAAGAAGGAGGGTGGCTCTCTCCCCCGCTCTCCCGGTGGCGCCGGGACGCCGCCGGGGCAATCATCATGTGACGGCGATCTGCTTCAACAACTACGTCATCTTCATCAACACCTCCATCACCTTCCCTCATCTATATTCAGCGGTCCACTCTCCCGCAACCCGCTGTACCCCCAACTTGAAAATGGTTATTTATACTTCATATTATTATCCAATGATGTGTTACCATCCTATGATGTTTGAGTAGATTTTTGTTGTCCTTTGGGGTAATTGGTGAATTGCTATGATTGGTTTATTTGCTTGTGGTTATGTTGCTATCCTTAGGGGCCCATCATATGAGTGCGCGTGTGGATCACACCATAGGGTTAGTTGTATGTTGTTAGGACTATGCATTGGAGGGCAAGAGTGACATAAACTTCTTCCTAGCATAGAAATTGATTCATACGAGATTGAAGGGGGACCAATATACCTTAATGCTATGGTTGGGTTTTATCTTAATGAACGTTAGTAGTTGCGGATGCTTGCTAATAGTTCCAATCATAAGTGCATAGAATTCCAAGCAAGTGAGGGATGACATGCTAGCAGTGGCCTCTCCCACATAAAAACTTGATATCGGTCACTAACTTAGCCAATTGCTTAGAGACAATTCCGCAAATCCTACCACCACTTTTCCACACGCGCTATACTACCCTAATTGTACTTCTATTAAAACAGCCCCTAACTTTTATTTTCACGTTCATTATTATCTTTCAAACCTATCCCTTTACACCTACAAAGTACTTCTAATTTCATACTTGTTCTAGGTAAAACGCGTATTACACCTACGAACGTTAAGTGTGCGTAGAGTTGTACCGGTTGTCGATAGAACTTGAAGAGAATATAAATTCTACCTTTAGCTCCTCGTTAGGTTCGACACTCTTATTTATCAAAAAAGCTACAATTGATCTCCTATACTAGTGGATTATCACAACATGAAACAATAGATCAACCTTAGGAACAACTAATAGCCGAGAGGGCAGGAAAGTCCAATCAGCAAGCAGCGTCAAACAACAAGGCAGCCACAAAAAGGCCGGCTAGGGGAACCCAACAACCGGCGACCGGGTGGTCAAAAGTCCCAAGCAAGGGTTTCTGCAGAATCTGGGACAAGGCGGTGATACATCCGGAACATCACACAACCATGTGATCAAGCAGATAGAAAGATGGCCGACCAGGCTAACCCCTAACACAGCCACCCAAACATGAAAGCAGTCAATATGGTATCAGGCCCACGGCAGCCCCGACAACGTCGACCTTCCGAGCAAATGTAAACAAGATCGGACATGCAAAACTCTTTAAAGGACTAGTGCATGTCCTTGAAATGAATTATCCACCGAGAAACACATTGCCTGATACATGATGATAATAGGCATGAAAATGCTAGCGACACAATCCAGTATTGCACGAAAGGTTTGTATGTGCATATTTAATAATCCCGATTTATTAAAAGATGAGTTTGTTGCAAGTTTGCACTACAAAAAAATTGTCAGATTGAAGTGCGTCTTGGCTCATGAATTTGAGTCATTTCGACTCATGATTGTAATATGCAGTGAAAATTTAACAAGATTCCTTGTCTTTCAAGCAAAAAAAATCCACGGTTGTTTGTAAATTTTTATTCGATGATGATTCATGATATATCGTTCGCTAAAACATTTCATTTTTTCCCAAACCGCATAGAATTTGTGATTGTTATGTCATGAAAAAAATTGGTGTGACACATGTTGCTCTCAAAACCTAGTGTAGATTCTTGGTGTTGAGGCCAGGTTTTTTTTTTCTCGCACAAGATTTTCCGAAACCGGCCTACCCGCTACCCACCGAGAAAACCAGATTACGAACGATTTTTTTTGAATTTGAACTCCACGAGAAGGGTCATATACGGTTCCTATGCCACCTTAAACGAACAGCATGCTTCATCCCGATGGTAATACGCGTTTGATCAGTTCGTGAGGTTGTGGGATTGAGCTTCCCTTTTACTCGTGCAAATCTTTTTTATATTATTTAGTCTCGGTTCGCTGTTACCACTGCAATAGGCGCTAGTTAGTGTTCATGATAGGTTAAATGGTATATATTTTTAACACCATTGCTATTGAATTCAAAATTTGTTTAAATATTTCGGACGGAAAAAATCTGGAATTTCCGAGATTTTTCGAAAACCGGTCATTTCGGTCCGTACTGGGAAAAAACGGGAACAAGAAAAAACACCTTGGTTGAGGCACAGTTTTTTTTTTCTTGTGAATATTTTTTTAACTTTGGTTTGTGAAATTTCTCAAAAATCAGTGGTTGTTCTTTGAACTAGTTCACCAATTTTTCAAGCATATTCCAGTGGCCAATCGACGCTGGTAGAACACTTCTTTAATTCTCTACTGTACAGGTTATCTATAAGAGGAGAGGAATGAAAATTAGAACAATGTACCCGGTCGCGCAAATCTTTTTTATATTATTTAGACTCAGTTCACTGGTAAAACCGAAAAACAAAAAATATAGGTGAGATCTAGGCATAGGGAATCGTACCTACAACCACTGCAATAGGTGCTAGTTAGTGTTCATGATAGGTTAAATGATATATAATTTTAACACCATTTGGTATTGAATTCAAAATTTGTTTAAATTTTTCGGACAAAAAAAATCTGGAATTTCGAAGATTTTTCGAAAAACCTGTCATTTTGGTCTCTACTGGAAAAAAAGGGGAATGAGAATAAACACCTTGGTTGAGGCACAATTTTTTTTTCTTATGAATATTTTTGTTAACTTTGGTTTTTGGTTCTTCTTTGAACTGGTTCACCAATTTTTCATGCATATTCCAATGGCCAAGCGACGCTGGTAGAACACTCCCTTAGTTCTCTTCTGTACAGCATAAGTATAAGAGGAGAGGAATGAAAATTAGAACAATGTACCCGGTCGGTTGACTCACACCATTCTTATGTGGGAAATAGAAAAGCAATTTGGAGACAGTTGTGTCATGAGAAATGTGGTCGCTGTGGCGGTAATGGAGCTTTAGAAGTGCTGGTAAGAGCCACTATAAAAGACAACCCAATGAGCTGTTTTCAGCACATCGCTCATTGAGGCAATAGAGACTCCCTTGGCCGGTGAGATCTAAAGCTTCTGAGAACATCGAATGTATGCATGCATGCGTACTTAATCTCTTCATATAGTGCCTTTTTATCCTCCGTCAACGAAAAATAACAATTTATTTGTTGTCTTTTCATAAAGAAACGAGTAATTAGTCAACATATTACTGAATATTAAAATCCACATTTAGCATTCAAATCAATCCTAGACATATTGTTAGTCCCTCACTATTTTTTTACAATCTCCTACTACTAATCGGGAGCAAGGAACTGACCACCACTTGGTGCTACTTGTAGGACAGCAAATAACCGGCGTCTTCACACCAGGGACAAAGAAAACATAGCTGTCGACACCAAACCCGGTATGTATAGCATACATGCATGCTTCTAGTGTGATGGTACCTAGTTGCACTTTTATATAAAAAGACACATATACTATTTTTGAAATATGCAACTATGGTTTTTGAAAGCGCACCTGGCTTATATGTATGTATTATCTAGTGTTGTTATTCTCGAGTTGCACTTTTCTATAAACAACACTTAAACTTTAAAAGAAAATTGCAACTACTTTGTTTTTTAAAAAGTCTATTTTGCGGTTGATACATATTTTTTTCTTCTCTTCCTACTGATTTGTTCCCCAACAACAACGTTGACTTATTTCTTCATATCTGTATGCAGGTGCTGTAATGATTTTGAAAAAGATCTGGCTGGCACTAATTTTACTATCCGCGATTCAAATCGTGGGTAGTCATAGTGATACTGTTGTCGTGGAGTTCAACTTGAACGAGAAATCCATTGAGGAGTTCTTTACTGAATTTCGCAAGATAGTAATACACCTTAGTGGAACCACATATGGTGATGGGCATTATATATTATCACGTGAAAAAGGAGATTATAATGAGGGAATATTGGAAAAGCGACTTGAACCAATGTGGTGGATCAAGGTTATATTGATTGGGGAAGAACAAAGGAGGTCCTCCCTCTATTTCAGAGGTGACACTCTCTATTTGGTGGCCACCGCGAATGAGGATGCCAACATCTTCTACATGGGCAATGACCAGTACACCCATGAAAGTTTCAAGGATGGCACAAGAATGGGGTTCAGCGAGAAATATTCAGATCTTCTAGGTAAAGGTAAAATTGAAGATTTGTATCCACTAGTGCTCATAGGCAGGAATGCAACACTCGCTGCATCAACTGTAATAGCCACCTATAAGGGGGAGCCCGACCAAGAGGTTCATATGAAACAAGCAGTTTCCACATTCACCCTCATGATACCAGAGGCACAACGTATAAAGCTCTGGATATGTAACCCAAGAAGGATGCCAAGCTTGTTCATGCATGGGGCATGGCCTCTTATGTCTGGTGTTACAAGATCACCAAGTGGAATCATCCTATTAATAAGGCATTCGACGACACTATCATAAAAACTGAAGCTGACATCGAGACGATCCTTGATCTGGTGAAACGGCCACGAACAGGATTATGTCCCCGCCTGGAGAAGCCGGCGCCCCCGCCGGCGAATTTTTGATTCTGCTGCACTTTTATATTCTATTGTAATAATAAGTGAACGTGTCATGTGTCTTGTGTCAGTTACTAGTTAGTTTAAATTTTAGGTAATAGATTTGGAGATAGAAAGGTTTCGTCCCGTAGAAGGTTTTCCTGCTATTTCCTAATCTATTACAAGCATGTTTCTAGTTTTATCAAGTCGCTACTAGCATCGTGGTTGTAATTGGACTATTTATAGTCCTCTATCTGATCAATAAATCAATGTGAAATTTGCCAAAACCTGATTCTCACTCGCTTTCTTATATGCCTTGTATATATGTCACTACTAAGAAATACCTTATAGGTAGAACCTTAACAATAGCGAGGGGTATTAGGCCACCGCTACTGCTACGTAGCGGTAGCGCTCGTTATAATCCAGCTCCACAGGTAAGGATATAGCAGTAGCGCGTGCCAGCCACCCAACACAGCTGCTAAGTTATCCCCAACTTACCCACCGGGGCTACCCGTAGTAGTAGCGTGCCCTAGGAAACACCCGCTACTACTAAACTTGTAGCAGTAGTGCGGGCCTAAGACACAACGCTACACTATGGGTGTACTGTGCCAGCAGCTGGGCCCAACGTAGCAGCAGCGTGGCTTCTTACCTAGCGCTACTTCTACGGCCTTTAGCAGTAGCGTTGTTCCCTAATGCGCGCTGCTCCTAAGCCCATCTTATCTTCTCCGCATGGCCGCCCCTCACTCTCCCTCTCCACTCTCTCCCCCGCACCTGTCCTCCCCACACTCGTTGCCCGACCACCGACGCCGCTGACGCTCCTGCTCCTCCTCCACCAAGGTAGCTCCTCCCTCCTCCTTCCACCCCCCCCGTCCTCCCGCTCGCTCCCTTCCCCTTCCCTCGCCCCACCTCCCCTCCCTTGCTCTTCCCGTTCCTCCTCTCCCCCCCACCTCCCTCCCGTCTCCTCCCTCCCTCCCTCCCTCCACCTCTCTGTCCCTCCCTCCCTGCCTAGAAACTTTTAGGTGTACAGAATTTAGAAATAGATATATTTAGGTGTAGAAAATTTTCAATATAGAAATGTATTGGAATGCTATATTAAAAAAAATTAGGTATCAAATTTAGTATTAGAAGTTTGTAGTAAGAAAATTTAGGTATAGCAATTTTAGTAATAGAAATTTTTACTAAGTGTTGAATAGAGTAGAACTAGGGTATTTAGTTATATCAATCTCATATTGCCAAATTTAGAGAGAGAGAGAGAGAGAGACCTACTTTTGTAAAGAAATAGGGTATTTAGTTATGCTTATTGTCCAAATGAAATGTTCGGGTTATAAGATATATTGAAATGTTTTGGTCAATATTGAACCATTGAAATGCAATGAGCACCAAGCTTCTTGTCCAGAGAAAAATAGGCCACTACTAGGATTCGAAAACACAACGTGTTGGTTGTGGCCACAACACGCTACTAGCTGAGATAAGTACCTGTTCTGTTCATATAAGATTACTTGGCTTGTATACCTTTAGTAAATGAGAGTGAGAAAGAAAGAGCACAATGCCTTTGAGAAGGGACAAAACCATTTGGTTCAAGTTTTTTAAAGGACTGATACAACATGTTTTGTACTCCACTTGTCTCTTTTTTGTAGTGATGAACATTTTCTAGAGAAATAAATGTTTCGCTCCTATAGAATTCAAACAACAGTCTTTTTCTCGTGTGACATCAAGAAAGAAGTTTTTTTTAAACACCCCCTGGTAAATTCTCTCTAATGAGCCTGATAATTATACGCACCAAAACCTGAAAGCTTACATACAAACATCGTGAAATCTATTTTGACCCAAAAAAAACTGCTATAAACATACTCTCGATAATTTTTTGTATGAATAGCATCGTAGCTCACACATCACAGACCTGGTAAATTATGCACCCAGGTCATGGTAAATTTAGCGATCGGGGGGGGGGGGGGGGGTGGGGAGTTGATGAAATATCCCCCTAGTAAATTTTGTATGAATAGCGTGGTAACTCACAGATTGCAGACCTGATAACTTATGTACCCGAGTCCTGCTAACTTTGGTGATCCGGGGGGGGGGGGGGGGGGGAGTCGATGAAATATTCCCTCTGTAAATTTTGTGGTAATAGCATGGTAACTCACACATCGCATACTTGATAACTTATTTACCCCGGTCCTGGTAATTTTGGCGAAGGGGGTGTGGGGGTTGATGAAATACCCCCTCGGTAAATTTTGTGTGAATAGCATCATAACTCACACATCATAGACCTGATAACTTATGCACCTCGGTCCTGGCAACTTTGGCGAGGGGGTGGGTGGAGTTGATGAAATATCCCCTCGGTAAGTTTTGTGTGAATAGCATGGTAACTCGCATATCGAATACCTGATAACTAGTGTACCACGGTCCTGGTAACTTTGGCAACGGGGGTGGGGGAGTTTTTGAAACATATCGTGGTAACTTATGTGCAAATAATATGATATTTTACATATCGAAGACATGATAACTTATGTACATCCCATGGTAACTTTAACCCAGGAGAAACGAAAATAGTTGAAACATACCACGACAAGTTTAGTAAGTAGCACGGAAATTTAGGGTCCGTGATCCTAGTAACTTTAGGCACAAAACACCATGATAACTTGTTCAAACTCAAAGCAAAAAAGTATGACACATACACACGTGAACGCACTTTGTAAAGCTACCTATCATAAAGAACCCTAAAAACTAAAAAGTCATAGAGGAGCCCCTCTATACATTCACCCGTATAGTACATGATCATTGATGTAGTGGAAATTTTTTCAGGAAAATACCTTTATTTTGTCTTATGACAATAGTGAGATAGAGTTTTTAAACATTTTGTTTTCAAGTATTGAACAACAGTGTAGGTTGGTGTAATGGTAGTTGGTGTTGGTATTGGGCGTGTCCTTTCTACCCCGACGCGGATTCGAATCCCATGTAGGACATTTTTTCTCAATTGGAATTTTTAATTATTGTGAAAGAAATCGACCCGGGGGGGGGGGGGAGAAGCGGGCGGGACCTTTGTTTGAGGCATCGAGGGGTGATTGTTCGGATTTGTTACTAACAAGCGATAAGTCCGAAGTTAGTCAAGTTCTGTTTTGAATGTTTTCAAAACTTTGCACTGGCGGGTGTTGTAAGCTGTCCGCCGCACATATCTTATGTCTGAACAATCCTTGACAAATGAATTTGCTAAACCGAGAATAGTCTCAAATTTGAGCATATGGGACTTCCAACACTAATATCACTACTAGGGAAAACCTTATAAACAGAGGATTATCAGTAGCACGCTCTAAAAGTAGGCGCTACTACCAACTATCAGCAGCGAGGGTCCTGTGAGCACGCTACAAGTAAGACCTAGCAGTAGCACGGGTCCACGGCGCAGGCGCTGCTGCTAAGTGGGCCACAGGCCACCCCCGGGTCTCGCCTTAGTAGCAGCGCGGTTTGCTAAAACGCGATACAACTAATATGTTAGCTGTAGCGCCGGTTCGACGCCCCACGCTGCTACTAAATCTGCACGTGGGCAGGTGGTGGGCCCGAATTAGCAGTAGCGTTGTGTTCTAGGTGCGCGCTACTGCTACGGCCATTAACCGTAGCGCGGGCCGCCTGTCGCGCGCTACTGCTAGGCCCATCTTATCCCCTACCCCAGCCCATCGGTCCCCTCTCCCTCACCACACTCCCACTCTCACTCTATCTCTCCCCTGCGTCAACGTCGCCCGCGCGCCACCACCCACCGCCGTCGCCCGCGCGCCACCACCCGCCGCCGTCGCCCGCACGCCACCACCAGTGAGGTAGCTCCTCCTACCTCCCTCCTCCTCCCCCTCCTTCCTCCCCCTCCTTCCTCCCTCCCTCCTCCCTCCATCGCTTCTCTTTCTGTTCATGTAGAATTTAGGTAATTGGAATGTAGGTTTTAGAATGTAGACATTATAGAATGTAGGTTTTGAACTGAATAATTTTTTAGGTCATTTGAGTAAATGTAGTTTATTTTGAATATTTGTGGTGTTTTGAATAGAATAGGAAATTTTAGTTCTTTTGAATAGAAATTTTAGTAATAGAAATTGTTTAGGTATAGAAAATTTTCAATATAGAAATATATCGGAATGCCATATGAGAAATTTAGTAATAGAAATTTTTAGTAAAAAAATTTAGGTATGGAAATTTTTAGTAAGAAAAATTAGTTATGCTTCTTAACCAAATGAAATGTTCGGGTTATAAGATATATTGAAATGTTTTTGTCAATATTGAACCATTGAAATGCAATGAGCACCAGTTTGAATGCTCCTGTGCAAATGCTTGTGATAATTGATCCGGATAGAATTTCAAGATTAAAAATTGTTTTATGTGTATGGACATATTTGTATCGCAGGTAAAATCCGAGTGGCCTATGTTTTGCCGGAGTGTTGATTCATTTCCGTTCCGACAAATTTCAGGCGCTCGATATGGCCTATTTTAGCAAAGGTTATGCCAGATTTTTTTCGTGAATTTTGGCATGACTTGTGCTAGAATATGTAGGAAATATCCGGGTTGAGTTTAAGTCTGTCGGGGCTCCATACATGACAATCAAAAAATCAGTGAGGGAGAAAGTCTCCACCATATGTGAGAGAAGAAGAATGCCGACTGTTGTCGTGGGGGTCGTAATCCTTCTTCTTCTTGTGCTAGACCTTTGTTATGCACTAGGGGAAGGAGGAGTAATGACCATCACCGACGGTCGAAAAATCAGTGAGGGAGTGTGTCCACCTTATATGAGAGAGGACGAAGAATCCTGATTGTTGTCGCGGGGGTCGCTTCTCCTTCATTCCCGTGTGCTAGACATTTTTGTATAATGCACTCGGGAACGAAGGGAGGAGCTACCATCACCGATGGTCGAAATAACTGTGAGGGAGTGTCCACCATATACACCACAAGAAAAGACTCGATAGACCGACAGTCAACCCGTGATGAATAATAATGATGATCTAATTTAGTTTTCGTACTACATATATGGAATTTTAGAAGTTTAATCTTTGAATTATGAACATAGGAAATGTCAGACGACGACAATAGGATCCCGGAGTGTGACTACCGTGGTGACGACCGGGGTCTGTGCGACAGGCCTCACCTGCAAGACGGTCGGCGCTTCAGTATTAAGCTTGATGAGACCTTCGATGTTGAAACGGTACGCAACGACTACAAGTCTTTTTTCGTCATTAAGCATGACTTCTGCTTCTTCAATGTGTAATTTTCGTCTTTTACAATTCGACTACTGCAATCCCTGCCATGCAAGACGTTATATCTTGGAGAAGCTGGATTTCAAAGATCATGAGACTATGGAGACAAAGAGAGTTCACCTCAGGACCCATCAGGGTTATGCTTTTGCCGCAAACCTATACAATGCGGAGAACTACTCCCATTTTGGTTGCTCGAATTGGAAAGCACTGTGCAAGGTGTATGGTTTTCAGGAGGGTATGCTTATCACCTTCGATCTTGGTGATCCTGAAGATGACATCGACGAAGATAATATCGACATTTGGGTCGATGTTAATACGCTTCCACTTCTACCTCTATGTGAGTTTCTCAAACATATTTATTAAGTAATTTATATGGTTTATTTAAAAATAGTTAACATCTTATTTCCATTCTTCAAAACATGTACGGAGAGCAGTAGACAAAACCTACCACAGTTATGGGTCTGAGCTTACTTGCGAGGAGATAAATCATTTTGTTTCATGGATTAATGATGTTGAGACTTCTAAGATGAATTATCATATCCCTCCAAGTTATTCAATACATGCCACTAGTCCACGTGTTGAACTACGGTAACATCCCTCGAGATATCATGGTAAGATTTTTCCTATTATGTCACCTTTGCATTGTTTGCATATATTCTTCTTAAGCTAAACTACATTTTACTAATTAAGTATGTTATTATGATGTTCTTCAACAGAAACTCCCAACGGATTGTATACCTAGTCTTATGCAAATGAAAGATGACATGAGAATTGTTAGCTCACGGCCAAGTTGGCCTACGATTCACCGCAGTGCATACATGATTCATTGAACAGATGTCATCCTCACAATCAAAGACTGGAGAAAAGTTCTGAAAGATCAGAGAGAACTACTTGGGGGCAACATCAAGCGCAGCCCACAAATGGGAGACAGGTTCATCTGTATTCTCCATAATGGAGAATCAGGGGTTTACCTGTTTTATGCTATTTTACCTTCGAGAGAGTAGCAGGTCTTAGGTACTTATGTGCTACATTGTGCTAGAATGATGAGCTAATTCTCATATGACTATGATGCTGAGTTGTTATCATGATCATGATGAGTTATGTGCTACATTGTGCTAGAATGATGAGCTAGTTCCTATATGATTATGATGATCAGTTGTTATTATAACTAGCGGGTCCACCCGCGCATTTGCGCGGCTAGATCTTTCTTCTTTACTATTCCCTCTGTTAAGATGTTTTAGATATTTCAGTGTGAACTACATACGGATTGAAATGACTGAATAAACACACTTAAATGTGTCTATATATATTTGATTTCGAAAAAAATTAGAAAGCTTGTACTTAGAAAAAAGTTAGAAAGCTTATATTTTTTTATTGGAGTGAGTATTTATTTATTTTAGCCAACCATTTTTTTGCATCTGAGTATTGGTTTTTCTGTGTGATCAAGCAAGATAGTATGCCACTAAATGTTGATTTGTTAGGTGCCACTAAAAATTGGTTCGAGAATGGTCCTTAGATTATGTTATGATAAGTTTAAATATGATATGAAGAAAACACATTTGTAGCTAATGATTTATATGTTGTCGCGGTGTATGCATTGAGGGTCCTCGATGTAGTTATAACATTTAAGTATATGTCATTAGTTTTTGCTTCTTTTCTCTATTTCCATATGCCTCTCTTTTGTCATGAAGCTATGATATTCCCTTAGCTGTAGTTGTAGACTCATATCAGTTGTTGTTATTCCGCTTGTTATATGATTTTGTTTTGCCATATGATCACATGCATCAATAAGCTATTATTTGTCTGATGTTATGTATTGAGGATAGCACAAGTGCCTTCGAAGATGTATGTCTGGTGGTCTAAATTGATATTGATTGGAAACCTTGGACTGGATTGAGCGTCTCCTGGTATATATATCATCATTCGTTATCATTATACTTTTGTTGGCCATCGTTCCCTTAACCATCAAGTCTTTCCTTCTAATGCTTGCACGGTTGCTCTTCTACTATCACGTATGATTCGTCTAGCTAGTCGCAAAAAATAGCTTTACTTGATAAAATGTTCTCTAATTCAAAAAAAGGTTGATAGTACCAAATGAACTGCTTGCAAGTGTACACGTGAATTTATGCTTCAAGTAGTGTAAATTTATGTAAAAAAATGTATGCCTGAAAAATTGAATGCCCTAGAAAACAATCTTGAAATCATGAAATTTATTTATAAAACATTGAGGAAATCTCATCAAATTTTAATGGGAATTTATATGCACATAGAAGACAAATGTTCTGACATTTCATAATATATTATTTTTAACTTACAGCCTATCCACTTGCTCGACATTTTTTCACTGTGAAAAGGTGAAAACTGAGAAAAAATGTTCATCCCGCATGCAGCAATACTACACAATCACTACTTGCTCCTCATGATCCCTCGGCCTGGCTTTAATTTCAGCAAGCGCGCTAGCGATCCCATCGGTGCTGGTGGCTCTGCCTGTGTTTATGTCGCGGCAGAGGATGCATTTTGTCTCGGTATACGCTTTCCATCTTCCATCTCTGCGCGTGCTCCTATTTGCCCCGGAACAACTCCCAATTGGACGCAGCCGGTTCACCTGGTACTCGTGGTGCTCGTACACCGCTTGCGGCTCCTCTAGCTCCAACACATACATGTCGGCGCATCGACTGCCACACTCTCTGCTCGCCCGCAGCTGTCTCGATGCTGATTGATCTTGTCACAGTGTTTATGGAAGCGATTGTTATCGGAGCCTATTGTGGTGCCTGCAATCGAGTCGGAGTCGGTGGTGCTGCGGCGATACTGAAGGAGTTCCTTACACTTCTGCTCAGGATGATGGCCTTCTTTCATTGGGTGCTTCATTTTCCTTTCCTTGATCCAGCCGGCTCGCAGAGGAGTCGAAGTCGGCAGCGCCATGTCTCCATGGGATCGCGGGCATATGTTGTAGAGTTGGAGCTGAGCCGAGGCAACTTATGGTCATATGTATTTCCTTACATCATCGATCACGATTGTAACGTTATACAAATTTTCATAGTAAAGGCAGGGGTAATTTTCCTGCCTTGTGGCATGTACGTGTATAACACGGTTACAGTGGAAGTCCTCCTTTCGCGGTCGATCACTCCAGCGAGCGAATCCTTTTCCACGGCAACATCCTTCTTTTTTTGGCACTTCGCTTCTATTCTATTCTATATTTCTTTGTTTCACACATCTGCACGTGGCCCTTATAATACTACGTGTATACACTGTTACAATGGAAATCCATGTTTCCCTTCTATTCTGTATATCTCTCATTCTCATGTACGTGTCCTTAGACTACTTTTTGATGTGTATATAAAAATATTATAACACGTGACCATAGTTTTGCTTAACTTTTGGGATACACAGTCGGTTTGTCCTTTCCTGAACATGAACGTGGCCGTCTAGGACTTGGAATCCAAATCATAACTCTGCTAGGCTGGCTCGAAACGCAAGAAAAAAAAGGCTGGTGGAAACGTATGACACTCGGAGACATGAATACATCTTTTCAGCTAATCACAGCCGTTTCTTTGAGTCCTCTTTTTGTATTACATCTGAACCGCACGTTTTCTATCGTTTTAAGTATATAATAGATGATGATGATGATGATGTAGGAGTTCTTATATGAATATGATGATGAGTTATCAACTTTTGGTCACATGAATCTAATCCGTGTTTCTTCCACCTAATGATATAATAACTCAACATCGTCATAATGATATAACAATCCCTTAATTGATAATATATCAAAATTTCTATAATGATGTACAAATACAAAGAAAATATGTAGCAAAAAAAATTCAGAAACTAATAGCAGTAGTGTGGGGTTTGCCTTTGGCACCAGCGAGCAGTTACAAGCACCGCGTTTTGCAAACAGGCACTACTGCTACCTACAGATATCAGTAGCGCATTTGAAAGCGCGCTACTGCTAAAGTTTAGCCATAGCGCCGTAGCAGTCGCGCAGCACCCCGAGCTACTGATAGGCCTTAGACCCACGCTACTGCTAGGCTTTTCCCTAGTAGTGTAGGAAAACCCTTATAGGAATAATACATTAGTGCTCGGACAATGTTTCTAGAAACCGGTGCCATTTTCTGGCAAAATAGCACCGGCGTGGGGAATATGTCAGGCATCGATGACATCAGCACATTATAGGCGTGGGGTGTGCCACAAACGTCAGTAGTCCGTGGACCCTAGAATACATAAATAGTAGTGGTGTTGGAACGAACCAATGCCGTTAACATATTAAAAAGTAGTGGCATTCATCTCCGCATCCAATGCCACAAGTTCTTTGTTCGCACCCCACAAAAATAGTTGTGGCATCCCAAATTTACCGACTACCAGCAGTGAGAGTGTCTTTACTAGCGTTGGCATATGTATCCGCGTCAGTATTTAATTAAGAGCAGAAATTCACATGCGCGTCACATTCAACAGCGGCGTTACTCCGTAGAGTTTTCTGGCGTGTGATACATCCATTTTGCATCATGTTTTCCTACTGTTATTTATAATGTTTTGGGTTAATATTTCACTTCATGAGGCAATTCTAATGATTTTTCTCTCTTATTTTGCAAGTTTCACATGAAGAGGGAAATTGTCGGCAGCCAGAATTCTGAACCTGAAAAAGCTACAACAGAGATAGGTATTCTTCGGAGCACCAAATGACCTGAAAATTTACGGAGATTTATTTTGGAATTAATAAAAAAATACTGAACGAAGAATCACCAGGACGGTACCTAGAAGGGGGCCACAAGCTTAGGTGGCGCCCCCTCCCCAGGGAGTGCCATGTGATCTTGTGGGCGCCCCAGCCAGCCTCTGTGGGTCCCCTTCTCCTATATGATGCCATTAGCCCTAAAAAAAAATCAGAAGAATACTTTTGGGATGAAGCGGCACCATCTCGAGGCGGAATCTCGGTAGGAGTAGTTTTGCACTCTGGCGGAGCGATTCCGCCAGGGATACTTCCCTCCGGGATGGGGAAATCGAAGCCATCGACATCACCAACAATCCTCTCATTGTGGGGGGACCAATCTTTATCAACATCTTCACCAGCACCATCTCATCTCAAATCCTAATTTATCTCTTGTATTCAATTTTTGTCGCAAAACCTCAGATTGGTCCATGTGGGTTACTAGTAGTGTTGATTATACATATCTTGTAGTTGATGTTAGTTGGTTTACTCGGTGGAAGATTATATGTTCGGATTCTTAATCATATACAATAACCTTTTGATCTTGAACATGAATGTGATTTATGCGTAGTTACGTTTGTTCTTGAGGACATACAAGTAAACATGTGAAGTTGATATTCGTTCAATATTTTGATGATATGTATGTTGTTCTTTCTCTAGTTGTCTCATGTGAACGTCTACTACATGACACTTCACCATGTTTGGGCCTAGGGGAAGGCACTGGGAGTAATAAGTAGATGATGGGTTGCAATAGTGATAGATGCTTAAACTCTAGTTTATGAGTTATTCCGTAAGGGGCTGATTTGGATCCATATATTTCATCCTATGGTTAGATTTATCTTAATTCTTCTTTCATAGTTGCAGATGCTTGCAAGAGGGGGTAATCATAAGTGGGTTCACTACTGGGAAAGGGCTTATAGGTGAACTCAAATGAGTGGCCGGTACAGTGTGGCACCCACCATTGCTAATTTCAAAAAGTAGTAGTGGTGGTACCAAACAGCACCCGCCACTGGAGATGCTAAAGAAGCGGCAGGCGTAAATATGACCCGCCACAAGTATGCTCCCATAAGTGTGCCCACGTGCTGAAAGTGATTAGCGGCGGGTTATGATCTGCGCCCGTAACTGCAACTGGAGCTAGGAGTCACGGGCCATGATATGTCTCCAACGTATTTATAATTTTTTATTGTTCCATGCAATTATATATTATTTTTTGGGGCTAACCTATTAACTTAGTGCCAACTGCCAGTTGCTATTTTTTGCCTGTTTTTGGTTTTCTAGGAAACCAGTACCAAAAGGAGTCCAAATACCTCAAAACTTTTTGACGATTTTATTCTGGACAAAAGAGACCCTAGAAGCTTTGGGAGGAGTCCAAACGTGAAACGGAGAGACGGCAAGGCACTTGGGCACACCCAAGTACCTCGTGGGTCCCATGGTGCCCCGTCTGACCTAGTTACACCTCTATAAATTCTCCGAAATCGGGAAACCTATAGGGAGCCACCCAAAAATACTTTTTCCGCTCTCGCAAGTTTCTGTTCTTCGAGATCCCATCTAGAGGCATTTTCCGGCACCCTGTCGGAGGGGACTCGATCACGGAGGGCTTCTACATCAACCTTTCTGCCCTTCCAATGATGTGTGAGTAGTTTACCACGGACCTACGGGTCCATAGCTAGTAGCTAGATGGCTTCTTCTCTCTCTTTGATCTTCAATACAATGTTCTCCTCAATGTTCTTGGAGATCTATTTGATGTAATCTTCTTTTGCGGTTCTCTGTTGGGATCTGATGAATTGTGGTTTTATGATCAGATTATCCATGAATATTATTTGAGTCTTTCCTGAATTCTTATATGCATGATTATTATAGCTTTGTATTTCTCTCCGATCTATCCATTTGGTTTGGCCAACTAGATAGATTTATCTTGCAATGGGAGAGGTGTTTTGCAATGGGTTCAATCTTTCTGTGATCTATATCTCAGTGACAGAAAGGGACAAGACACGTATTTGTATTGTTGCCATTAAGGGGAAAATTACGGGGTTATTCATATTGCTTGGGTTTACTTTGTCTACATCATGGCATCTTGCTTAAGGTGTTACTCTGTTCTTTATGAACTTAATACTTTAGATGCATGCTTGATAGCGGTCGATGTGTGGAGTAATAGAAGTAGATGCAGGCAGGAGTCGGTCTACTTGTCTCGGACGTGATGACTATATACATGATCATTGCCTTGGATATCGTCATATAACTATGCGCTTTTATATCAATTGACCAATAGTAATTTGTTTACCCACCGTATGCTTTTTGTCCAAAAGGGAAGCCTCTAGTGAAAACTATGGCCCCCCGGGTCTATCTTTATCATATATTAAAACCAAAAATACCGTGCTGCAACTTATTTACTGTCGGCGTTCTGGGTTCGGGGGTACCTAGACTTGCCTGCCTGCAGCCCAGCTCATGGGCCCAACGATGGCTGGTACGGCCCAGCCGCGAGACCCCCCATGGCAAGACCCTCGCGAGGAGAACGACACCAAGACGTCCAGAGGATCGGCCTCCCCGGGTTGCCTCCCGAGGAGTGGAGATTCCTATGCAGGTGCCCAACCTCACGAGGCTGCGGTGACGTGAGCCATGACGACCAAGGCCAGGCGGTCGCTAGCAGGCGCAGGGGAGACAGTTCCCTCTTTGGTGCTAAGGAGGCAAGGACGTACACGGGTTCCCGAGGAATCCCCCAAAGGTTTCCATTCCAGTGCAACGAGGCCAAGACCACGAGCGCGGCAGGACGGATATCATCGCCAAGCCCACCTCTGCGTCACGCCCAGAAGCTTTGCAGGCGAAGACCACCTTTCGTCAGGATTAGATGTACTTCTTATCCCCTTTCAAATTGGCCGTTATGGGATCCCTTCCCGCCAGTTATGAGGGAAGAGGACCAAAGCCACTATAAGAATAGGCTAGCCACCACTGTAGGGGGGATCCGGGATCAGATCCATTCGACCGTCACCTCTCGAGCCCTCGCGAGGCCGCTCGAACCACTGTATTAGTTCATCCTCTGCCCCTTGTGAGGCCAATCCACCACAAAGCAGGAGTAGAGTCTTACACCACGAGGTGGCCCGAACCTGGGTAAACTGCCGTGTTCATTTTCTTCCTCGCTCGCGTGAGTTTGGCAAGGTTAGGCTTGGCGAGCAGAGACTTGGGTTGGTTGAGATCTTCGCACACACCCCAGAGTTCGAACCTTCTTGGGTTTGCGGAGCTCTGAATCCAACATTTGGCGCTAGGTAGGGGCGTGTCGAAGTTCCATCTCTCCATCCGCCGTGCTCCACTCTTTCCCTACCGTGTCCATGGCTAAAGATCGCCGAGTTCGCGCTGCACGATGGGCCGCTCATGCCACCCAGGCGGCATCCCTCAACCGCGGTATCCGTCGCCGCCCCGCTGACCCCGCATCCGCCACGACGGCCGGTGCAGTTGTGCATCGACGGCAGAACCCTTCGTCACCGCCCTTCACGCGGAGCGCCGGTCGCCCCGCTGCGCAACCCTCCGGCCCCACCACGGCATCATCTTTGCGCGCCCACTGCGGGCTCACGAGTACGCAGGCTGCGCTTCTCATGGCACGCAGATTGTTGCGCTACCGTCCCACCAATGGTGACTACGATGCTTGGCTCGACCGGGTTGCCGAACTGCTCAACACTGCTTGGGAGGGGGGGTTGGAGCCTCCCCGTTTCCTGCCGAAATTGCGACCCCCACCCTGGGCCCGCACTTGCCCATGCTGTGTCTGCTCAACCTTCAAGAGGATACCTGGAGGGCCCCGCAGCAGCGGGGTCGCAAGCTGGATTGTCCCCTCGCTCCAGAGACGCTCCCCCGAGCACCAGTCGGGGAGAGTTGCCACCGTGGGTCACCTCCCGGCTGGTACGGCCCGGCGGCAGCGGTGGCGGCTGGCAGGGTGGAAGAGCTGGGGGCTGACTTCGAGATGATAGCTGCCGAAACCCCAGTCCCGCCACCAACGTTCACCGCGTGGGAGACGTTGGGATCGGGTGCGCCATACCCGGTGGCACAGCCGTCAAGACAGTCAAGACCTCGTGAGGCCAGGGCCCCTCATGAGCGGATGCGTCATCTCCAACCGCCACGCTGACAATCACAACCCTCGCCCACAACCAATCACTCTAGAATATGTTATGCTAGCCTTGCAGTGCAGGTAGGTCGTGCCCCGATGGCAACCTCATGGAACGACGGCCCGGCCAGGCGCGCCGGCGTGAAACCTCAGGGGCCTCAGGCCCAAAGGGTCTCGGGAGGGGCCCGACCGCTCGCGGTGGGGTCGGTCAGGCGAGCTGTGGTCCGGATCACGGCCCGCCCATGTCAGCCCGGGCCCCGCTCGCCCGAGACCGGATGCGGTCCCCTGTGAGCCTAGGCGCCCCGGCGAGGTGCACCGGGACATCGCATTGGGGGGGTGGCGGGGGGCTAACCCTGCACTCGGCGAGGAGTCGCGGTGCTACTACGGCGGCGGCGCCCGTGTCCCGGCCCTCGGGGGTCCAGTGACCTCGTCCAAATGTGGGTCCTCCCCAGGGAAGGCGTGAGCATACTCCCACCCATGCGGGAGGGGCGGGAGGGCCCGTTCGAGACTGTCTGCGCCCCAGGGCCGCTGCCTTGTGCCTGGGGGCATGGGACGGGGTCCACGCCCCGGGGGCATGGAACGCCCTCCGCCTGACCAGGCTCCACCCATGACACTCTAACGTAATAATGAGTGGGGCTGTACTCGCCCCGGAGTTCCCCGGATCGCCGCTACTCGGCCCCGCGGGGGCTCCTGCCCACGCCGAAGTGGAAGCCCCATGCTCCGCGCTGGCGGACGACATGGTCTTTCAGCGACTATGCCCACGCCTAGTGGAGGCCCCATGCTCCCGCTAGCGGGAAGACTAGAAGACTAGTGTAGGCGCTGGACGCGGCCGTTCTTTCGCTTGCTTTTGTCACCAAGTTTGCCACTTTTTGGAATGAAGTTTGAAGTTCTCGCGTCTTTATTCGAAAGGGGTGGGAATTTTTCTCCTTGCAGCGTTTCCCATTTTAAGTCTCGCTTTTGAAGTTTGACATTTGCCGCCTCTCTCTCTCTCGCACGCATCCCGCGAGCGGGGGCTGCGCACGGTGTGCACACTAAAGCCAGCCCCGGCGGTCTTCAGGACCCCCCGGGGGCCCGGATCACGATGACCGCAGGCTTGCCAGTGCGTACACCTCGCCAAGGCTTTGGCGTCCGAATCCTCGCGCAACGCTCTCAAGCGAGCTAGTGGGTGCATGGGGCCCGAGGCCTCTGTCGAGCACCCGCTGTGCCGACCTTGGCCCTCTTCGGAGAAAGGTAATGATCCGCCCCTCCTCAGGAGCTGCGGGCCCACAACAAGCGAAGGGAAGATGACATAAGGGAGTGCAATGTTACTTAATACACCATAAAGAAGTTTCTTTCAAAAGTGCTTTCACATCCCCGCGGGGTCACATCCAAAATCTTAACAGATAAACAGGGAAAAGACAGCCTAAGGAGATGCGCTATCGTCATCGCTGCTGTCGCCGTTGCTGCTGTCGCCACTACCGCCACCAGACCCGCTCCCTTCAACCACTGGCTGGTCCTCGCCTCCAGCAGGGGTAAACTCAGCGATCAGGTCGCCCACATGATCCTCCACCTAGCCCCCCAGGGCACCTTCAATCACCTCTAGCACGGGGGCTGTCACGGCCTGGAAGCCGGGATCGAAGCGAAGAAGGCAGCTGAAGACGCGTGAAGACGCCTGCGCGAGGAGGTCACGGCTCTTCTCTTCGACGAGCTGGCGAACCCTCTCCGCACCTCCCTCGAGGCGCTCCATGATCCTGGTGAAGAAACCGAGGTAGCCGGCATCGTCAGCAACAAGCAGGCTAGAGACGCTCTCAGCGCAGACGTCGCTCAGGGCCTGGCGGGCCCTCCCCTCGAGGGCCTAGAACATCTGGGAGCGCGTGTGCTGCAGCCCCCGCGTGCGGCTCGCCTCGTCCGAGGCCTTCTCCACGAGGGAAGTGACATCCTTTACCTCCTTGTAGAGGAAAGACAGCTCGGCCTCAGTCGTAGCTTGGGCATGCATCGCAGCTCTCTCGCGTCGCTCCGCCGTGGCTAATTTCTTCTTGAGACCGTTAGCCTCACTTTTCAGCTTGCCACTCTGCTTGCAGAAGCGGGACTCCTCAAGCTTCAGCTTCTCGCAGTAGTCCTTGGCGTGGGCCCTGCGGACCCCTGCTACCTTCTTTTTGATCTCCCCCGGGATCATCGCCTCCCGGGAGGCAAGGGAATCCTCAGCGGTGGCCACCTGACGCTCCATCAACTCTAGCCGCTCGCCCTCCAGGCTTTGCTCCAATGCCTCCAGCGCCAGCATTTCTTCTAATGCGTGGAGTCTCATGTCACTCGTGGTCAGCCCACCTGCCGCGGTGGCGAGCACGGCATTGCGCGCCCGAACTTGCCGCTCGAGGGTGGCATTCGAAGCTTGTAGCTCCTTCTCGCGCTTCTCCGCAGCCTCGCGTCAACAGTACACGGCCCGGGCCTCCTCGAGGGCACGGTCGTGGGCCTCCCTCGCCGAAGCAAGGGACTCCTTGGCTTCTGTGTGAGCCTGCTCGCATTGCAGGCGACCGAAGTTGATGGCGACTTCGAGCCGGTGCCATTCGCGCGCCAGACGCAAGTGCTCCGCCTCAGGTTACGCATCGACATCATCAAGCTCTGCCCCGAGGTGACCAAGCGCGGTCATCGCGCCCTGGAGAAGGCCGTGCCAGATGGCGCTGCGGTCGCGGGCAAGATCCAGTGCCCAACTGGGGTCTTCCCCCGCCCTTTGGTTAGCGGGGAAGGCACGAGAAGGCCCAGCCGTCTCCGGCAAGGCCCTGGTGGCTGAGGTCCCATCGTTCGGCCCTCCGGCTTGGGGTTGGGACCCGTGCGAACTCGCTCCCTCACTTGAAGGAGGCACCGACGCCCAAGGCACCCAGCCGTCAGGGAGCACCAGTGGTGGAGCCTGCAGCACCGCCCCTATGGGAAGGGGGCCGCGCCTGAGGAAGGACGCCAAGAATGCGGACCCGCGGCCCCTCGGAGGGGGCCTTGGTCCACCAGCAGAGGCCGCCTCGCGCGCAGCCGCGCGCCTCACGAGGCACGAGGTTGTTGCAGGACCAGCGGCCTCAGGAGGCGATGGCGGAGGTTCGTTCGTTTCTTCGCCAGGGGGGGACCTGAGGAGCAAGAGTTCAGAAAGGCACATCACGCGGGAATCAAGGGGAGCTGGGCGCTTACTCATCCGTGGCGATCCACTTCCTCCTCTTTAGAGCCCTCAGGGCAGCGCAACGGCGGCCTTCGAGCTCTTTCCTCCTTCGGAGTGCGCAGGGACCGAGGTGCAGCACGCTGGAATCCTGCGCGCGGCCCCCTGCTGCAAGGGCGGCGGCCGTATCTCCGGGCGAGGTGCCTCCTCCACTGCTCGAAGAGGCGAAGATGGGTGCCTGTGGGGCGCAAGGCTTGGGGCGCCCCGCCTTGGCTGCTCGGGGGGCGTAGACCTCGAGACTCCCAGTCCCTGCAGCCACCAGAAGGGGGTTGTCGCGAAGTCCCACTTGGCCCTCGGGGGGCAGCCCCCACTCGTCGAAGCGCGGCATCTTCTTGGCAAAAGCTCCCCCGTTTGGATAATTGTACAAGGGGAGCCCTCTCGAAGGAAGCGTAGCGGGTTCTCCACTGGTCAGGAGGCGAAGCACCCCGCAGAGCGTACTGGAAGGAAGGGAGGGCACCTGAAGCCTCATGGCGTCTGCAGGGCCGGTGAAGGCCCACATTGGATGGGAATGGTGCTGGAGTGGAGCGATGCGTCGCCGGATGAACTCTCGCACCATCATCACGCTGTCTTTCCTCGGGACGGCCAGCCTGGACATGACTCGCGTGAGCCGCAGGTCGACGAGCTTCTCGTGCCCCCAGCCTGAGCTCGGTTCTGCGGGAGCTGTTGGGATCTCGAGCAGGGGGCTGTATACGGCGACGTCGACATAAACCTATTGCTTCTGGAATCCCTCCGCGTCCGGGTGGAGCTCGGTGTTGATGCACAAGCCCGCCATCGTGTCCGCCGCATGGAACGACACGCACCCTGAGCACTGCTCACTAGCGGCCACCTGGAGGGAGAAGAAGTGGCAAAGTAGAGCCACGGATGGGGAGATGCCCATGAAGGCCTCACACAAGAACACGAAGGCGGAGCGGAGGACGATGGACCCAGGGTCGAAGTGCAGTGCGTGGACCTGGTTGTGCGTGAGCATGGCGTTGAAGAAATCTAAGAACGGTGGCAGCAGGGCAGAGAAGAGGGTGTGAAGGTGAAGGGGGATGTTCGTTGCCTCCAAGTCTACCGAAGGCCGAGAAGCGGGCCAGATCTTCGTCGCCTTCCACTGGTTGGAGTTGGCGGCGATCATGTGCTGGACCTTATCCAGCCCCTCTCGATTGATCATGGAGGACCAGCCCAGCGTGGGCTCTCGCCCTGGCTGGGGCTTCGGCGTCACCAAGGTCCTGCTCTTCCTCTTCTTGCACTAGTACAGTGAGGTGCTATACAAACGGTTTTTAACCCCTTTCCGCGACGGCGTTCGGAACCGTCGCCAAGTGACTGACTGCGATAAGGGGGTCCTTCCCACACGACCCAGAAACCGTCAGGGATATGGCCTCCTGGCACACATGCTCGGCAAAATGAGGTCGTGTGCGACCGGCGAGCGCTCAAATACGGTTATACGTACAGTAGTGCTAAAAAAATACAATTATACAGGCGATATCATTTCCGGTCGTAAGTACATCCCATACAGTCAGTCCCCGCTAAACGTTTCCATTCGTATGTACATTCCACACAGTCAATCCAAGGAATATGTTTCCGTTAGTATGTACATCACACACAGTTAATCCATGAAGTACGTTTCCGTTCGTATATACATCCCACACAGTCACTCCAAGGAAAACGTTTCCGTTTGCAGGTACACCACACACAATTTTCCCCATTAAATCGTTTGTGATAGCGTTGCCATTGCACACGATATTAACAATTTTATCGTTTGCAATATTGAATGCATCACACACGGTGCGTAGAAGAAACTGTGTGGCAAATGCTGTCCATCACACACACTTTTTATGTGGTAATCGTTTGCGCAAGGTGGCCCAACGCAAACAGTTTTCAAGACGATGTCGTGTGTGATTGTTCATTGATCCAACACGGTTTATTCCTAGAAACTATGTGTGTTGCCTGAGGTTATCGCCCACGGTGTTTTCTCAATAATCGTTTGCAATAGAAAAACCCAATTAGCAGGCTAATTGCCATTAGCATGCTAATTGCCCTATTATTAATGATCCATTTATTAATTTAATTGATATTTCATATTAAGCACACAATATATTTCATTTCCATATTAAGGAAGCAGGATTTCATAATTGAAATACATCAGAGTACAACATCATATAGCTTCAGCACTCAGCTATCCCATTAGACAACTGCACCAGCACCAAGTTTCACATGCAACATCTACAACCTTTCGAAATTAGCATTATAGACGGAACATAGACAGATGAATCTCATCTGGAAAACTACTGAAGTGGAAGGCGAATATTGAGCCTTCATTGATGTTGAAGGTCTTTGCAACTTTAGGCCAGTGCCTGTGGATGATTGACCGTCCATCCTTCGTCCTCTTCAGGAACACTTCAATATTGAACCGTAGGTGTTGTATGAAAACCTTCCTCGCCTCCTGACCATACAGGTGGTTTGGGAGGTAATCATCAGTGAACTGCTTTGGAAAGGCCTGAAAACAAGGTTATGCATAAATATCTTCTACAAATTTGAAATGGCACAAAGGAATTAAAAAAAACAAGGTATAACAGTTAGTACCATCCCGTAGTGAACTGATGTCTTCTTCATTGTGCAGACAAAGATCTTGTTGTTTTTTGTCGCTAATTTCTTTATCGTAACAATCTTTCTGAGTGTCTTGACTTGACTGATATTAATGGACAACTCATTTCCACATAGGCAAAAAGGGTCAAACAGTGGGTCAAAACCTCTGACAGTAGGACATACATGTGCGAGACCATATTGTTAAAAACCTAATATTTAAAAACAAGAAGTGGAAAGGTGTGTTATTAACTGCAACAGGCCTAATATTTAAAAACAAGCAAACGTAGTCATTCAAACTTGTATTGTGCAGGTCTAAGTACACTAGTTATTGGCCCTGTTTGGATCCATGGGTTAGAGTTAGTTTGAGCTCAAATAGCCCTAAAGTATCCAAACATGAGGGCTAGTTTGAGCTAGTTGCGTCAAACCCACCCAAAACAACTATCCCACCCAAGAGGTGCTGATTGGGGCTAGTTCTCCTAGTGCATTTATTGTCAATCTAACACTGTCATCCAAACACCTCTTTGTCTAGAGTTAGTTCAGGGTTAGTCATTGTTGAGTATCATTGTTATTTAGGAAACATAGGATAGCGTAGGATTTATTCTACCTTGACTTGTACTCCAAGATGACCATGTACTCCTATATATATGCCCACGAAGCTCAAGCAATACAATCAACTATTCCACCAATCTCTCTCTCCCTTTTAACTGTCTTGAGCTAGTAACTAACTCTAACCTCTAGCTAAGTTAGAGTATCCAAACAGTGCCATTGTTAAATCAAATGGAAAGGCGTGTTCAATACTCCCTCCGGTCCTTTTTACTCTGCATATAAGAATTGTCTGAAGTCAAACTTCATAAAGTTTGACCTTATTTATATGAAAAAATATCAACATCTAGCATGCTAAAGTTATACAATATGAAAATTTAAGTCATGAGACATGTACTGATATTTATTTCATATTGTGAATGTTGGTATTTTGTCCTATAAAGTTGGTCAAACTTTAAGAGGCCTGACTTTAGACAAATCTTATACGCGAACTAAAAAGATTCGGAGGGAGTACAACATGCTTAACAGCAACCAGATATAGTCATTCATAGAGCTATTGTTAAATTTGGTATTGATGAAATTGAAATGCACAGTTCATACTAGCACATATAGAACATCACACTGTTAATAGCTGAAATAAACAAGGCATACTACGGACAACCAAAGATGGCAATTGAAACTGGACATATGCTAACTACAAACAACCGAACAACCATAAGCTGTAGAAATAAACAAGGCGTAATGCAAACAACCTAATATAGCAATAAATACTGGACATGTTCTCACTACAAAAGGGGTTCGAGAAAACAAATCATTGGTTTCCTCACTTATCACAGATTGGCTCCTCCTCGTGGTCGCCGTCGATGAGGTCTGACTTGCCAGCTGTGGATCCCAGGCCAGTGTCGCAGAACCTGTCCTTCAGAAATGACAAAAGGGGCTAAATGGCGATGAAGGATGGCAAATTGTTCATAACGAGCCGCAGGAGATCAGCGGCAGGGCCATCGATGAGATCGACGGCTGTCGAACCCGAAGGGTTGGGGGTGGGCAACTTAACCTATGACATAACCCGCGTCAAGCTGTCGGTGTCGACGACCTCGATGTCGTAGCCGGCGTCCGCGACATGCCAGAATAATCTAGCCCGCTGATTGAAAGGCTCAATCCAGGTCCAGTCATTGTCGTCAGCTTCCTCGGTGGCCACCTCGCCGACATCAGGTGAAGAGGCCGCGGTAAAGGTCTTTTGGGCCATTCGCTCCTCGAGCTCCCCAAAAAGCGTAGCCGGGCTTAGGCTGTGACGCTCTAGAGTGGGGGAGGGGGGTGGGGATGGGGATCTCTGGGAAAGGGGCCATTTCGCAGGCATCATCTAAGAAACTCAAGGCGGCGAGGGTATGTATATCGGTGAGTAAACTGCACGGGCAGACCGGCAGAGGTTGATGATGGAGGCGGCGGCGGCGGCGACCTAGCTAGGTTTGGAGCGAGGGAGGGGTGGTGTGTATGTGTGTGAGCGGGGGATTTGGGGTGTGTGTGTGGAGGGGGTCCAAGGTGGTGTTTGAGGAAATGCCGCGGGTACTGAAAATTTTACTAGGCGGGAGTAAAATGGCGGGGCTACCGAAAATTTGGATCAAGGGATTGAAGCAGACCGGGCGGGAGTAAAATGATGGGGCTACTGAAAATTTGGATCTACTGATTGAAGCAGAGCGGGAGTAACAGACATCGCACACGGTCCAGACATACTAATCGTGCGCTATCAAACAGAAAAACCATCTACGCGGACGCGGGTAGATATTTTCAAGATTGCAAGGGAGTTGATATTTTCGAGAGGGGGAGGGAAGCCTCGTGGAGCCCAATCTACTGTGATCATGTGGGTGACAGGGGCAGGGGCGCGGCACACGGGTAGTCCTAGGGAACCGTCTCTGTTTCGTACCAGATCGTAGACGGTTGTTGCGTCCGACTTGTCTGCTGTTTATAAATTTGACCAAAAAAACGTGGGAAAGGGTCAGAACATGAACACACTTGCATGTGGACCAAATATATGTATGAAAAAGGTGGTTTAATGTTCAAATACCCAAGGCACAACTTTGATCTGGCACCTCTCGCATAAAGCACACGTTATTATTGCTAGCCCCCCCCCCCCCCCCAAACACACACACTTCATGTTGCCGGGAGGGGAATCCTAGCTATGAACGCATGCCCCCAAATAGCTAGGTCTAACATCTCACCGTACCGTAACACAAAACCGAAAGAAGTACATCAACCCCCCTCCCCCCTTTGCTTCCGATCAAATGTGGACCGTGTGCGGGCCCACAGATGTGTTCTTCTGGCGTTACCAAATCACAAATTTGATGTGGCACATGTGCATCGCAAATTAACCGGGCATCCCCGACCCCATGGAGGTTCATCTAGTACGAAGTAGTACTGTGCCCCCCCCCCCCCACACACACACACTTTGAGTCGGTGGGAGAGGCCGGACATCTCACCAAGGCGTATTGTAATACTGACCAAGAAGAATCACCACCTTGGTCGTATAACCTCTCTTGTTTGTTGGGTTAAAGTCATGCATTGACATTCCACATGCGGCCCCACAAAATAGGCTAGCTTGTCGCCGATAACCATGCGAGGGAGTGCCTGAAGACAACCATTGCGTGCATGTGGCCCAAACATATGTATGAAGTGTCATGTGGTGTTTGAATATACCCAATGCACAACTTTGATGTGGCCGCGTGCTTTTGGAACCGGAACGTCCCCACACGGAGCGAGGGTTCATGACGCATAGTATACTATATAAATATAGGGATTCATGTGTATGCGAGCTCTCGAACTTAGGTCTCGAATCTCACCATGATCGACGTACAACTATACGGTAACGCGAACCAAGAGAAGAAGAATCCACCTGGTAACCTCTCTCGCGTTGTTGGTTGAAGTGATGGACGTCCACATGGGCCCACGAATATATAGGCCGTCGATGATAACCAAGCGAGGGAGAGTGTCCAAAGACAACCACTGCATGTATATATGTGCCCCAAACATATGTATGGACATGCGTGATGCATGCATATATGTTTGAATACCAAAAGCACAACATTTTGATGTGGCGCATGCATGCGTCAAAAAACGCACAGTCCCCACGCAAATCTAGTTCATGATGCCTGCGTCGCGTGCTCGCCCCCCCCCCCCCCCACTTTGACCCGGTGGGAGGGATTTGTGCGTACACATGCGCGCGAAGTATATAGTTGCATGTTCCGAACCGTATAAGACGAACCAAAATTTAATCCCCTCCTAATTATATGTCAAATTAACCTCTATCGCTGTCGGTCGAAGTGATTGACCAAGCGGGCACACGGAGATGGACGAAGCATCTCACTGATAACCCCGTGAGTGAGTGCTAGAGGACAACCGCCATCGCTTGCTTGTGGGCCAAACACCTGTATGGAGATGTGCGGTTGTGATGTTTGAATACCTAATATATATGCAGAACTTTGATGTGGCACCTGCCTCGGAAACCTTTAAGTCCCCCACATGAACCGAGGTTCATGACACGTAGTATATATATGTTGCCCCCTCCCCTCTTCGACGCGTAATATATACTCCTACGTACCGTAACACAACCCGAAAATAATCCTCCTTGTTTGTTAAATTACCTTTCTCGTTGTGTCATATATTAGATGGACGACAACCTTGCAGGCCCATGGAGGGAAGAGTCGCAGGCGAATGAGTGACAACCATCGTCCGCACGTGGCCCAATGTGTTGGTGATGTTTTTAATACCCAATATGCACAACTTCTTTGCGGCACCTACCTCGGAAACCGAAAAGTCCCCACACGGAGCGAGATCGATTCATGACGTGTGTGTATAGTATATATGTGCTGCCCCAGTCCCCTCCTCCCCTCTTCGACGCATACTATATACTCCTATCGCAACACAACCCAAAAAGAAACCTCCTTGCTGGGTCAAAGTGATGGAGGACAACCTCACGGGCCCATGGATGGAAGAATCGCACGCGAGTGAGTGTCCTATATGACGCGTAGTATTGCTCCCGGCCACCCTCTTCAATGCGTACTATACATATATATATATACTACCCTACGTGTAACAAAAACCAAAAAATGACCATCCTTGTTGGTCAAATTAACCTCTCTCATCGCATGTCATAGTGCTGGACGGCGACCTCGCGGGCCCACGCGAGTGAGTGTCCTAGGACCACCGCATGCATGTAGCCCAAAGATCCATGTCAAACTTTTTCTGCAGCGAACATGCAACCAAAGGAGTTTAGTGTTGAAAATTAAAAAAAATAGATAACATCTATCCATTTTTTATACATTGATTGATTTCCCAGGGATTTAAATGTGCAAAAATCAAATTTGATCTACATGAGACCCGTGATAGTGCATGAAAATGGATTGCAAAATCGTCCCCATGCAAGAAATTTCTAACATCTAGAATCTTGATTTTAAAATCCAATAAATCCAAAACTAAGTTGAAATTCATGAAACTTATCGTGGTGTCATATGGACACCAATAGACTGTGATTTTTTTTCAAATTTGACACAAGTTTTGATATAATCTTCTTACATACAGGAAATTATAAATAATTATCAACCAATATCGCAAACAAACTCTTTATTCGAACCGTGTGCTTTAGACCAACAATGTAAGTGTAGTGCATCGGTTAAGCAATAAAGCGGCCGAATTAATCATTAAAAAAGAAGAATCAATATAATACGTGCCGCACACGCGTCCCATGTGCTGTACGAGCATGCATGAGTTGACGAGACGCATGCTAGCAGGCAGACCGGGAGGCCGAGGCATGCGCGTGTTCGCTATGCACTCACCGTGGGGCGTGCTAGTAGCTGTGTGAAATGACGGTAGGTGTGCTAGCAGTCCGCTGCGCAGGCTCACCGGGAGGCGAGCTAGCCCTTTGACCGCCGCCTACCTCGCTCCCACTACTCCATATTAATGGCGCGCCCGATCCGCGGTGGCACACCCCGTCCACAGTTGTCACCGCCGCATGGAGTGTATTAGGATTTTGCCGAAGCGCACCATCGGTGGGAGTGGCGACGCCGGGGCTGGTGAAACACCCGCATAACGCATGAAGCTCGGCGCAGAGGTTGCTGTCGCCGCCGACGAGGTCTTGCGCGGGCAGCAGCGTGACCTTGATTTCGTCGCCATCGTCGTGCCTGTCCAGCCGGAGCCGGAGGTCCACAGCTACCAGAACTTGTCTTCATGTACCTGTAGATTTTATGGTCCAGGATGTTGATTTTATGGATCAGACCGATCCATTTGACTGTGACTGCTCAAAACTTTGGTTGAGTTAGTTGTTATTATCCTGTTCAATCTGGATTTTGTGTAAACCTGATGAATAATTAATCATTGTGCTTTTGTACCTACTGTAAGCTGGGGTTAGATATTGCTGCCCTTTTCAACTCGGCTTTGACCCATATTTTCTTTCATACAAACCGGAGCTTCTATCAAGAAGCCTCATGGTTCCGAGAGCGAACTTGGTCACATGATCTGGTCACGAAACGACATACGCTGTATCTTCCCGCCTTGATTTATTTTACAGAGGCAACATGCAACTGTGCTAAACATATGAAATTATTTAGGGTTCATTTAGCCTTTTTATACATTGATTTGCCTAGTCATTTTTAACACAAAGCCACCATGTTATTATGGCAAACGGTCGTATTAGTCAAACCATGGTCGTTCAACTATCCATTTACTACCGCGGGCAGCTGTTTGATTAGACGGGACGACTGTGAGCAGTCCGCCGCGCATGCCACGAGCGTTGCAATTTATTGCTGGTTTTGGACTTTTGTTTCGGCCGCCTCGGGAAGGTACGTAGAACAGTCCTTCGTTCTCATCTACAAGCACCGCCGCCGAGGATCGCCGCCTGCTGCGAGATGGAGGACGAGCCGGCCAACAAGCGGGGGCGGGTCGAGCCAGAACTGCACGAGCCTTCGGCGAACATGGACTTCATCAGCAGCCTCCCCGACAAGATGTTGGTAACCATCATATCCCACCTCCCCGTCAAATATGGCGTGCGGATCATTGTCCTCTCGCGGCGGTGGCACCCTCTCTGGCGCTGCACCCCCTAGACCTCATCGTCGACCATGAGTTCTGTAGTGGGGAGCAGTACGCCTAGACGCATTGTCCCACGTCCTCGACACGCACCCTGGGCCGGTCAGACGCCTTGCTATCGGCAGGCTCAATCCCCACAACAAGACTGAACCCAGGTTGCACTACTGGTTCCTATCCCCAGCCCTGGATCGGCTCGAGGAGCTCAGCCTTCATGCTAGACGTCCTTGCTCGCTGCCGCCGTCCGTGTTCCGCCTCGTGCCCACGCTGCGCCGCGCTACATTCAGGCGGTGCATTTTCCCCCGGATCGATGCCGCGCGCGCTCTTCATCTCCCTAAACTTAAGCACCTCGAGCTCATTGTTGTCCGCATCTCGAAGGAGGATTTGGAGTGGCTGCTCGTCGGCTGTACTGCGCTCGAGTACCTTCGTCTTCATGCGATGGATGGGTTCAATAGCCTCCACATCACCTCGACGAATGTCCATGCGATTTATGTGCACTGCTGGCGCCGCCCAAGGCTGTCAGTTGAGTTGTTTCACGATATTGTCATTGAGAATGCTCCTTACCTCGAAAGATTGTATGTACATGATAAATTAGGTCCAGCAAGAATCAGGGTCATTCACGCACCAAAATTGACAGTGTTGGGCTATTCGTGTGCTGAATTCAACGAACTTGTCCGTTCAGGTACAACCGTCTTCTTCTTCTCCTTATATATTATCGGACATCACATTTTATCTAATTGTTGTTGATCTATATGTTCGCCTGTCATCCAGAAAATGATTCCCACAAGCTTGACCCGGCCTCTGTGCACAGTGAAGATCTTGGCACTACAATCTGTCGGGCCCGATCTGGATGAAGTTGTTAGATTCCTTAGATGCTTTCCTTGCACGGAGAAGCTATACATCGAGGTGATGCTCCTTTCCTGTTAATTGTTAACCACAACGGAGCTCAATTTTTTGTTACTTTTACCCATGATTACAATGACAAATGTAGAATGATTTCTAAAGGAAATTTGGAGGATTTCAATACATATTTTTTTTATATGCTAGTGTTGTACGTGTTTTATTCCTTTGCCCGACATGCTTTCGTGATAAAACTTTATCATGAAAGATTGAAGGTGGCATTTCACTCTTTTAGTGTATTTTAGAAATCCTGCAAATCAAAGAGGCCCGAAGTGTTCAAATCTGCAGCTATGCACTAATATGTTGTCTTCGTTTGCAGATACTAGCAGGCCCGAAAGTAGAAAATGTTGGGGAATATACCAATCCCATTGAATGCCTTGATCTTCATCTCACAGAAATTACTTTTACAGAGTACCGAGGCACCACACCAGAAATTAAATTCGCCAGGTTCTTTGTTGAGAAAGCAAGGTTGCTCAACGTAATGAGGTTTTCCCTATATTTACTGCGCAGAAGTGAATGGATTGCTAAACAGCGCGGGCGTCTACAGCTGAATGGAAAAGGCTCTGCACAAGCTAAATTTCAGTTTGTAACTTCATATGACAGATTATTCGGAAGTCACTGTATCGAGCCACTATGTGACTTCTCGGTGGCAGATCCTTTCGCAGAAATAATGCATGAAAAAGATTCTGAAGAAGATGAATTTTATGTGTCTGAATAGTTTGAACCTTGTAATCTTTGAATTTGAACCTTGCATTATTTATGGTATTTGTTATATATCGTAATTGGATGTTTAATTTGGTTTTGCAATCATGTCCTGTTATAAATATATATATGTTCTTCTTCTGTACACAGAGCATAGTTGTTGTGTAGACAGAGCATATCATATCGCACACGGACCACACTAGGGAACCCGTCGGTGATGAATTCATCAATCGCAAATGGTTGTATACCAGCAAGTGTTTGCCCACAACACACACGGCTTATTCCATCACAAACAGCTCGGATTGATCAACTGTATGTCACGTATCGCACCTTGTCAAAAAGTAATGCGGTAGACCTTCTTTAACATGTGTTAAAAAAAAATTAAAAAATTAAAAACAAGGACCTAATGACCTCTATGATCCATCCCATCAGTTAATTTAACATCAAGACAACTTCCCATCCAGTCACCCATCTGAAGGCCGCTCCGTCCTGAGCACAGTTTACTTGAGAGTTCTCTTAGATGAGCTATTGGTGGAACAGCTAGTCCTTGTTGATATAGGATGCCTCTTCGCATCCTTATGGCGTACCCGGATGACCGCCCGTCGCCCAATGGCCAATAGATGTTGTGTAGACAGAGCATATCACATCGCACACGGACCACACTAGGGAACCCGTCGGTGATGAATTCATCAATCGCAAATGGTTGTATACTAGCAAGCGTTTGCCCACAATACACACGGCTTATTCCATCACAAACAGCTCGGATGGATCAACTATATGCCACGTATCGCACACACAACTCAAATCTGATTCGTGCTTGATGTCTCCGACATCGCTCGCATAGTTCGTCTTATTTGCCACGTATCACTGTGCCGGCCTCTGCTCGTGCCCTTGGCAAGCTCTGCTCGATGTTAGGCACCGCGGCGCGCTCTGCTCGTGTCCGTCGGCGCGCTCGGCTTGTGGACAGCTTTTCCTTGCATGTTCAACTGCTATATGCATATATATGGTTGCTCGTCATTGAGGCAACCGCGGAGCGCTCTGCTCGCGTCCCTCCGCGCGCGCTCTGCCAGCGGTTAGGCCTGCACACGATCATGTCGGGGGCCCCATATGCATGCGGTTACGCCGCGCGCGTCGCCACGCGTTGCAGTTACGTGCGGCACGATGGAGTTACACGCTGCAAATTAGAACTGCCATCCGGGCGTGCCGATATTCTAGGCCGTCCGGCTTCCCCTTTAATTCCTGCGGCCATTATAATAACCTTAGTCTCTTTAACCTTTCGATTGCGCCCGACAACACAACAAGCACACCCACGACGACACATAGAGAGGGGATGTCTAGCGGCGCTCCAATGGAGTTCGGCGAGCATAAAGTGGAGACCCACGCGAGGGAGACGGATCTCTCGGTGGTGTACACCATTGACCCGGCCATGGTGGATGACTACATCAACACCGTTGAGTAGTTGCTTGCTCGAGACAAGTACATGGTGGTCGGCATCGACCTCCAGTACACCGGCGGTCGTCCCAACATATATCAGAAGGTTGCCGTCGCCCAGTTGTGCGTGCACCATCATGTCCTCATCTACCGCTACTGCATGGCCACAGAGCCTTGCGACCGTTTCGCCAGGTTTGTCAACAGCACCGACTACAAGTTCGCTACGGTGGAAACCACCGACGATGTAAAAGCGCTCTGGGTTACGGGCTTGGCCTGCAAGAACCTTGTCGAAATCCGTGAGCACTACAGGGTCTGGGGCAGCACGAAGAAGGACTCCCTGGTTGAACTCGCCTCGGCCATCATCGACCCATACTACAAAAAGATGAAGCAGGATGCCAACAGAACATGTCCCCTATCCTAGCACGGGGCCTGGATGCAGCAACTGGATGAACCTCACCTCAGGTTCACGGCCAAGAGCGTGTACACATGCTACGAGATGCACAGGCGGATCGTTGACATGAGGAAGTGCCTCGTTACCGAAATCGACAAGGCCGGATCGAGCCACAAGCAGAGCAGTAGTGGCAAGCGTCACAAGAAGTAGATGATGATCAGATGATCGTTTATCCTAGTTAATTATGCATGTAATATATAGTTGACTTTGGTGTGTGGAAATGTCATGTGTGTAGTAGCCACCTATGTAATTATGCATGTAATAGTTTACTTTGGTGTGTGCAAATGTCATGTGTGTAGTAGCCACCTATGTAATTGGATGTTTAATTTGGTTATGCAACCATGTCCTTATAAGTGTGTGTGTATATATATATATATGTTGTTGTTCTGTATGCAATCCCAACGCACAACACACACGTCTTATTAGCAGCAATCGTCTGTGTTATTATCGGTCTTCGCACACATTTCTGATTACAGACCTGTTTGCCGCGTATCACACGCATCTTGTTATATTGAACCGTTTCTGTTGTCTTAGCTCAACGCAAACAGTTCATCCAAGTGAACTGTTTGCCCTCTGTCGCACACACCTTGATCTGGCCGACCGTTTCTTTTGTTCCGCCTAATCACAAACAGTTCATCCGACTGAACCGTATGCCGTATATCGCACACACCTTCATCTGGCTGCCCGTTTCTGTTCTTCTGCCTCATCACAAACAGTTCATTGAACTGAACCGTATGCCCTGCATCGCACACGCAACTAAAATCTGAACCGTGTTTGATGCATCCATCATCGCAAACATTTTGCACCTTTTTTGATGGTTTTTTTACATCACCATTTGCAATTATTGCATCGCACACAGTTTCATCGAAGGATCTCTGATCGTATTGTCGCGTTAGCAGCATCCTGTGGTAGTGTTGGGAGCCATGGCGGAGGGGCAGATGGAAGCGGGCGCAAGATCCGGTGAGGAAGGCGCAAGCTAGCGAAGGAAGGAAGAGCAGAAAGCGGGCGCGTGGTGGGACGATGCAGGTTCTGCTGCATACGCCAGGCTTTTTGTCAGCAGAGGTCGGTTGCCAGGCGACATGGGGAAGTGGAGGCGCCCATGCCTAGTCATGCGCCATGCGTCAAGCCTGGCCGCAGGCGATTTGGGGCCCGCGGCGCTTCGACCTCGCCCCTTGGCTTCGCTTTGAAACCGTCTCGGGCGTGCCTTGGGCCCGGGGGCTACTGTCGGCGTTCTGGGTTCGGGGGTACCCAGACTTGCCTGCCTGCGGCCCAACACGTGGGCCCAACGACGGCCTGGAACGGCCCAGTCACGAGAACCCCAAGGCAAGGCCCTCGCGAGGGCCCTTAGCCTCGCGAGGAAAACGACACCAAGACCTCTAGAGGATCGGCCTCCCCGGGTTGCCTCCCGAGGAGCGGAGATTCCTGTGCAGGTGCCTGATACGTCTCCAATGTATCTATAATTTTTGATTGTTCCATGCTATTATATTATCTATTTTGGATGTTTTATACGCATTAATATGCTATTTTATATTATTTTTGGGACTAACCTATTAACCTAGAGCCCTGTGCCAGTTTATGTTTTTTCCTTGTTTTTGAGCTTCGCAGAAAAGGAATACCAAACGGAGTCCAAACGGAATAAAACTTCACAATGATTTTTCTTGTACCAAAAGACACCCAGGAGACTTGGAGTCGAAGTTAGAAGAGCCACGAGGCAGCGACAAGGGTGGAGGGCGCGCCCCCCTACCTTGTGGGCCCCTCGGTGACCCCCTGACCTAGATCTTGCTCCTATATATTAACATATATTCCCAAACCACCAGAAGCATCCACGAAATCACTTTTCCACCGCCGGAACCTTTTGTTCCCGTGAGATCCCATCTTGGGGCCTTTTCCGGCATCCTGCCGGAGGGGGATTCGATCACGGAGGGCATCTACATAACCTCTATTGCCCTTTCGTTGAAGCGTGAGTAGTTTTCCTCAGACCTATGGGTCCATAGCTAGTATCTAGATGGCTTCTTCTCTCTCATTGATTCTCAATACAACATTCTCCTTGATGTTCTTGGAGATCTATCTGATGTAATCTTCTTTTGCAGTGTGTTTGTCGAGATCCGACGAATTGTGGATTTATGATCAGCTTATCTGTGAATATTATTTGAATCTTCTCTGAATTCTTTTATGCATGATTTGATATCTTTGTATTTCTCTTCGAATTATCGGTTTGGTTTGGCTAACTAGATTGGTTTTTCTTGCAATGGGAGAGGTGCTTAGCTTTGGGTTCAATCTTGCGTGATTTCACCCAGTGACAAAGTAGGGGTAGCGAGACACGTATTGAATTGTTGCCATCGAAGATAAAAAGATGGGGTTTACATCATATTGCATGAGTTTATTCCTCTACATCATGTCATCTTGCTTAAGGCGTTACTCCGTTCTTTATGAACTTAATACTCTAGATGCATGCTAGATAGCGGTCGATGTGTGGAGTAATAGTAGTAGATGCAGGCAGGAGTCGGTCTACTTGACACGGACGTGATGCCCATCTTTCATAATCATTGCCTTGGATATCGTCATAACTTTGTGCTTTTCTATCAATTGCTCGACAGTAATTTTTTTCACCCACCGTATTATTTGCCTTCATGAGAGAAGCCTCTAGTGAAACCTATGGCCCCCGGGTCTATTTTCCATCATATTACTCTCCGATCTACTACTTTGCAATCTTTTATTTTCAGATCTATATACCAAAAAACCCAAAAATATTCTATCTTTTGTTTAGTTTTATTTGTCTATCTCTATCAGATCTCGCCTTTGCAAGCGACCGTGAAGGGATTGACAACCCCTTTATAGCGTTGGGTGCAAGTGTTTGATTGTTTGTGCAGGTATTGGTGATTTGTGCGTTCTTCTCCTACTGGATTGATACCTTGGTTCTTAACTGAGGGAAATACTTATCTCTACTTTGCTGCACCATCCTTTCCTCTTCAAGGAAAAAACCAACGCAAGCTCAAGAAGTAGTAGGAAGAATTTCTGGCGCCGTTGCCGGGGAGATCTACGCCAAGTCAAGACATACCAAGTACCCATCGTAAAACTCTCATCTCTTGTATTACATTATTCGCCATTTGCCTCTCGTTTTCCTCTCCCCCACTTCTAAAATTATTTTTGAAAAGATTTACCTTTTTATTCGCCCTTTTTTCGTTCGTCTTTTTCGTTTGCCCTTTTGCTTCCCCGTTTGTTAGATCGATTTGTTGCCACCATGTCTGAATCTAGGGAGATTATCATTGAGGATAGTGGTAATGATGAGGGAAACTTTGAAAAATTTGCTAATATTAATCCTCATGAAGAATCTACTATCTTGCACACAAAAAAACTTCGCATAGGTAGCGGCAATATTATTGGAAAAGGGGTTATTCAGGATTTCTTTACTTGTGCCGGTGCGCTGCCCACGTTAGGTGGATCTATTCTCCATAAAACTAATAGTCTCGCGGATGCTATATCTTTGCTTATACTTGAACTTGAAAGACAATTTGTTCATATGCATCCATGCATACAAAGGATTTTCCTAGAGTTCTCTAATATTGAGCATTCTTCTGTTAAATGCGCTGCTACTATATTTCTAGCCCACGAGTTTAGATTCATTATGAAAGAAGCTAGTGAATTTTTTGCGCATTATAAAGTAGATGGTGGACGTCCTCCCATAGAGGGGATTCTCTTTAAACAAGAAGAAATAATGCGTTTGCGATCTCTTGACCATGTTGCTTATAATCAAAATTTGAGAAAAAGGTTTCCTACCGATGTTTTAGTTGATAAAATTTCTGAACTTAATGATAATTTTGCTATATAAAACAACGGATTGGGTTTCTCTCTTGGAAATAAGCTCATGAGTTTTTGCAAAAAGAATTCTTACAATGATGAGTTGATCATACAATATAAGGGGCCGAAGGAGGAACCAAGTCCTCCCGAGCTTGATCTTAGGGTTCCTTATCCCATTAAATTTAGCCCTTTTGATTACTTTTTCTTACCACAAATAAAACTTGCTGCTGAACGAAGGGAGTACGAGATGATCTTTCGAAATTTGCCTTACTATTACTATGACAATACCTAGATCTAGGTGTTTTTATGCCTAGCTAAGGGCATTAAACAATAGCGCTTGTTGGGAGGCAACCAAATTTTATTTTTGTTCTTTTTGTTTTGCTACTGTTTTTGAATAAAATACACATTATTACCTCTGTAGTAATTGTGTTTTGGTGTTTTAATTAGTGTTTGTGCCAAGTAAGACCTTTGGGATGGCTTACGGTGATAGTTGATTTGATCTTGCTGAAAAACAGAAACTTTTGCGTCCAGTCACAGAATTGTTTTAATTCACTTCAGAGTGGAAAAACCCTGAGTGTTTTACAAAGGATTGATATACAAATTTCCTCTGTTTTCCTAACTTTTCAGAGATTTTGGAGTTACAGAAGTATTAGAACAATTCAGATCTTCGCAGACTGTTCTGTTTTTGACAGATTCTGTTTTCTTTGTGTTGTTTGCTTATTTTGATGAATCTATGGGTAGTATCGGGGTTAATGAACCATGGAGAAGTTGGAATACAGTAGATATTACACCAATATAAATAAATAATGAGTTCACAACAGTACCATAAGTGGTGATTTTATTTTCTTATACTAACGGATCTCACGAGTTTTCTGTTGAGTTTTGTGTCGTGAAGTTTTCAAGTTTTGGGTAAAGATTTGATGGACTATGGAATAAGGAGTGGCAAGAGCCTAAGCTTGGGGATTCCCAAGGCACCCCAAGCTAATATTCAAGGACAACCAAGAGCCTAAGCTTGGGGATGCCCCGAAAGGCATCCCCTCTTTCGTCTTTGTCTATCGGTAAATTTACTTGAGGCTATATTTTTATTCACCACATGATATGTGTTTTGCTTGGAGCGTCTTGTATGATATGATTCTTTTCTTTTTAGTTTGCCACAATCATCCTTGCTGTACAAACCTTTTGAGAGGTACACGCATGAATCATGATTTATTAGAATACTCTATGTGCTTCACTTATATCTTTTGAGCTAGGCAATTTTGCTCTAGTTTTTCACTTATATCATTTTAGAGCACGGCGGTGGTTTTATTTTATAGAAATTCTTGAACTCTCATGCTTCACTTATATTATTTTGAGAGTCTTTTTAAACAGCATGGTAATTTGCTTTGGTTATGAATTTAGTCCTAATATGATAGACATCCAAGAGGGATAAAATAAAAACTTTCATATAAAGTGCATTGAATACTATGAGAAGTTTGATTCCTTATGATTGTTTTGAGATATGAGGATGGTAATATTAGAGTCATGATAGTGAGTAATTGTGTATTGTAGAAATACTTGTGTTAAAGTTTGTGATTCCCGTAGCATGCACGTATGGTGAACCGTTATGTGATGAAGTCAGAGCATGATTTATTTATTGATTGTCTTCCTTATGAGTGGCGGTCGGGGACGACGATGGTCTTTTCCTACCAATCTATCCCCCTAGGAGCATGCGCGTAGTACTTCGTTTCGATGATTAATAGATTTTTGCAATAAGTATGTGAGTTCTTTATGACTAATGTTGAGTCCATGGATTATACGCACTCTCACCCTTCCACTATTGCTAGCCTCTCTAGTACCGCGCAACTTTCGCCGGTACCATACACCCACCATATACCCTTCCTCAAAACAGCCACCATACCTACCTATTATGGCATTTACATAGCCATTCCAAGATATATTGCCATGCAACTTTCCACCGTTCCGTTTATTATGACACGTTCCATCATTGTCATATTGCTTTGCATGATCATGTAGTTGACATAGTATTTGTGGCAAAGCCACCGTTCATAATTTTTATACATGTCACTCCTGAGTCATTGCACATCCCGGTACACCGCCGGAGGCATTCATATAGAGTCATATTTTGTTCTAAGTATCGAGTTAATTCTTGAGTTGTAAGTAAATAAAAGTTTGATGATCTTCATTATTAGAGCATTGTCCCATGCGAGTAAAGGATGATGGAGACTATGATTCCCCCACAAGTCGGGATGAGACTTCGGACAAAAAAAAGAGAAAAAAAGAGGCCAAAGAGCCCAAAATAAGAAAAATGAGAGAAAAGAGAGAAGGGGCAATGTTTCTATCCTTTTTCCACACTTGTGCTTCAAAGTAGCACCATGATCTTCATGATATAGAGTCTCCTATGTTGTCACTTTCATATACTAGTGGGAATTTTTCATTATAGAACTTAGCTTGTATATTCCAATGATGGGCTTCCTCAAATTGCCCTTGGTCTTCGTGAGCAAGCAAGTTGGATGCACACCCACTTAGTTTCTTTTTGAGCTTTCATAAACTTATAGCTCTAGTGCATCCGTTGCATGGCAATCCCTACTCACTCACATTGATATCTATTGATGGGCATCTCCATAGCCCGTTGATATGCCTAGTTGATGTGAGACTATCTCCTTCTTTTTGTCTTCTCCACAACCACCATATTCTATTCCACCTATAGTGCTATGTCCATGGCTCACGCTCATCTATTGCGTGAAAGTTGAAAAAGTTTGAGAACATCAAAAGTATGAAACAATTGCTTGGCTTGTCATCGGGGTTGTGCATGATTTGAATATTTTGTGTGATGAAGATGGAGCATAGCCAGACTATATGATTTTGTAGGGATAGCTTTCTTTGGCCATGTTATTTTGAGAAGACATGATTGCTTTATTAGTATGCTTGAAGTATTATCGTTTTTATGTCAATATTAAACTTTTGATTTGAATCTTATGGATCTGAACATTCATGCCACAATAAAGAAAATTACATGAATAAATATGTTAGGTAGCATTCCACATAAAAAATTATGTTTTTATCATTTACCTACTCGAGGATGAGCAGGAATTAAGCTTGGAGATGCTTGATACGTCTCCAACGTATCTATAATTTTTTATTGTTCCATGCTATTATATTATCTATTTTGGATGTTTTATATGCATTAATATGCTATTTTATATTATTTTTGGGACTAACCTATTAACCTAGAGCCCAGTGCCAGTTTCTGTTTTTTCCTTGTTTTTGAGCTTCGCAGAAAAGGAATACCAAACGGAGTCCAAACGGAATAAAACTTCACGATGATTTTTCTTGGACCAGAAGACACCTAGGAGACTTGGAGTTGAAGTCAGAAGAGCCACTAGGCGGCGACAAAGGTGGAGGGCGTGCACAGGGGTTAGGGCACGCCCCCCTACCTTGTGGGCCCCTCAGTGACCCCCTGACCTTGATCTTCCTCCTATATATTCAAATATATTCCCAAACCACCAGAAGCATCCATGAAAACACTTTTCCACCACAGCAACCTTTAGTTCCCATGAGATCCCATCTTGGGGCCTTTTTCGGCATCCTGCCGGAGGGGGATTCGATCACGGAGGGCATCTACATCAACTCGATTGCCCTTCCGATGAAGCGTTAGTAGTTTACCTCAGACCTACGGGTCCATAGCTAGTAGCTAGATGGCTTCTTCTCTCTCTTTGATTCTCAATACAATGTTCTCCTTGATGTTCTTGGAGATCTATCCGATGTAATCTTCTTTTACGTTGTGTTTGTCGAGATCCGATGAATTGTGGATTTATGATTAGCTTATCTATGAATATTATTTGAATCTTCTCTGAATTCTTTTATGCATGATTTGATATCTTTGTATTTCTCTTCGAATTATCGGTTTGGTTTGGCCAACTAGATTGGTTTTTCTTGCAATGGGAGAGGTGCTTAGCTTTGGGTTCAATCTTGCGTGATTTCACCCAGTGACAAAGTAGGGGTAGCGAGACACGTATTGAATTGTTGCCATCGAGGATAAAAAGATGGGGTTTACATCATATTGCATGAGTTTATTCCTCTACAGCATGTCATCTTGCTTAAGGCATTACTCCGTTCTTTATGAACTTAATACTCTAGATGCATGCTGGATAGCGGTCGATGTGTGGAGTAATAGTAGTAGATGCAGGCAGGAGTCGATCTACTTGACATGGACGTGATGCCTATATTTCATAATTATTGCCTTGGATATCGTCATAACTTTGTGCTTTTCTATCAATTGCTCGACAGTAATTTGTTCACCCACCGTATTATTTGCCTTCATGAGAGAAGCCTCTAGTGAAACCTATGGCCCCCGGGTCTATTTTCCATCATATTACTTTCCGATCTACTATTTTGCAATCTTTTATTTTCAGATCTATATACCAAAAAACCCAAAAATATTTTATCTTTTGTTTAGTTTTATTTATCTATTTCTATCATATCTCACCTTTGCAAGTGACCGTGAAGGGATTGACAACCCCTTTATCGCGTTGGGTGCAAGTGTTTGATTGTTTGTGCAGGTATTGGTGATTTGTGCGTTCTTCTCCTACTGGATTGATACCTTGGTTCTTAACTGAGGGAAATACTTATCTCTACTTTGCTGCATCACCCTTTCCTCTTCAAGGGAAAACCAATGCAAGCTCAAGAAGTAGCAGTGCCCAGCCACACGAGGCTGCGGTGATGTGAGCCATGATGACCAAGGCCAGGCGGTCGCCAGTGGGCACAGGGGAGATAGTTCCCTCTTTGGTGCTAGGGAGGCAAGGGCGTATGCGGGTTCCCGAGGAATCCCCCAAAGATTTCCATTCTGGTGCAACGAGGCCAAGACCATGGGCACGACAGGACGGATGTCATCACCGAGCCCACCTCTGCGTCATGCCCAGAAGCTTTGCAGGCAAAGACCACCTTTCGTCAGGATTAGATGTACTTCTTGTCCCCTTTCAAATTGGCCGTTGTGGGATGCCTTCCCGCCAGTTATGATGGAAGAGGACCAAAGCCACTATAAGAATAGGCTAGCCACCACCGTAGGGGGGATCTGGGATCAGATCCATTAGACCGTCACCTCTCGAGCCCTCGCTAGGCCGCTCGAACCATTGTATTTGTTCATCCTCTGCCACCTCGTGAGGGCAATCCACCACAAAGCAGTAGTAGGGTCTTACACCGCGAGTTAGCCCGAACCTGGGTAAACTGCCGTGTTCATCTTCTTCCTCGCTCGCGTGAGTTTGGCAAGGTTAGGCTGTAGGGTGGCGAGCAGAGACTTGGGTTGGTTGAGATCTTCGCACATGCCCCAGAGTTCGAACCTTCTTGGGTCTGCGGAGCCCTGAATCCGACATTTACCATTCTTTTATTTTGTGTTTTTATTTATCTATCTACCATTATCAGACTTGATCCTTGCAATTAACCGCCGAGGGGATTGACAACTCCCTTGATCGCATTGCATGGGTGCAAGTATTTGTTCTTTTGTGTTTAGGTGCTATTCATGAGGTCTTGCATGGTTCTCCTAGTGGATTGATAACCTTGGTTCTTAACTGAGGGAAATACTTATCTCTACTATGCTGCATCATCCTCTCCTCTTCGAGGAAATCCCAACGTAGCTCACAAGTAGTAGCCCATTCTGCCGCCCACCACAAGAACATATATTTTATTTATTCACAAGTTAGAACTGGCGGGTTGTAAGTGCTGCCCGCAACAGTAACTTTAACCACAAAAATTGCAACTCGGTGGTACCTAATTATCTGTGTCCAGTTCCCGTTGTTGCTATTTGGGATGGCGGGCATTTGCTAGTACCTGCCGCTGTTACTGCCGGTCAAATCACCCCAAAACGTATCTGGATCGAAACAAAACCTGTGTCCTCCTCCATCGTGGCCCGTGCCCACCCTATGACGCTGGTGTCCTCCACCGTCCCCCCGCCCCCCGCTGCCGTCCTCCACCGCATCCACCCCCCTCGTCACAGCAGCCCTCGTCTACCAGGATCCCTGTCCTCCGTCACGGCCCGTCCGCCTCGCCGCGGCAACCCTCATCCGCCGGGGTACCCGTCCTCCATTGCTGTCCGTCCCCCTTGTTGCGGCTTCCCCTACTCCGCGGGGTTCCTGTCCTCCGTCACAGCTCGCCCTCCTCGCCGCGGCTTCCCCTCATCCGCTAGGTCCCATTCCTCCGTGGCAACCCCCTCGCCATGGTCGTCTTCTTCAGCCGAGGCCGCCCTCATCCGTTTCGTCCTCGTCCCCCAGCCCCCTCATCCACAACGGCCTCCCTCATTCATGCTTCGCGAACGTAATGGCCTTCGCCAGTAGCGAGAGGCTAACACCACCGCCGGCAGCTAACTCCTCCTCAGCTGAGGCCACCGATCCCTCGTCCGCCTCACGCTCAAGCAGTATGCAGGTAATTAAATTTGATTCATGTTAGATTTTAGATTAATGTTGTGTTTATATGCACGTCAATATAGATTGCAGATGACACGCCAAAAAATATAGATTGTAGATGAATTGATTATTAGGGCTTCAAAGGAGTGTCTAAAATATTGTGAAACGTTGATTAATTTCCGTTTCGCAACATTTTGGACACTCAATGTTTTCATTTTTTAGCATAAGTCATGCCCAAATTTTTTGTCCATACATAATCTATATTATTGGTTGACGTAGAACACATGCTCTAAAAAGAAATATGAATCATTGTAATACACTCTCTAAAAAATTATATAATTCATTGTAATAGTTAGTTAAAAAAGAACCTATTCTAAAAAATAAATATAAATCGTTGTAATACATAGTTAAAAAATAAACTATTCTAAAAAAGATCTAAAAAGTAATGGTCATATTCTTCATCTTCTGAATTGCAATCTTCATCAGAACTTAATATTTGACTTCCAAATGGTGTAATAGCTTTGAATCTCAATGTCACTTCTTGCCTATTGTTTCCAGGAATAACAAGTATTACTACCCACACGTCAACATATATCTCATGTTGACTTATTAAATTACTCCATGCAGGACCATTAATTTCCAGACGGCCATCTCTATTAATATGATAATTAACTTCTATTGATTGGTGTGTTTGTCGGCTCATTTGCAGTAAAAGTGAACCATATTCTTGTAGACTAAGGCACCGTTCTATTGACCTATGTATTACATGCCTTAAAAAGTATAAATTTTATTAAAATGTGAAGTGATGAGATTGCATTTTACTTACCAAATAATTATCATATAAGTTGGTAGTTGTAAAGTAATGAACCTGCGCAGGATAGTCCTCATATGTCTGGAATAAAGTGTGCATGTTGATGACTTGCCTTCGTGTTAGATTAAACTCATTGATGTATGCAATAGGTCTCTCTCCTTCGTCGAATACGTCAGCTTAATGAATTTTAAAAATTGAACAATTTTTAATTATAAAAAATTATTACTAAGGAAACTACTAATATTAAACAATAAGTACTTACTAATTAAATCCATTGGTTCACCATTTGGATGTATTGGGGACATATACATCAAAAAATCTCTGCAGTTGTAGCGAAAATGTATCATGTCTCCTCTTCTTATATCGTAGTTGTAGCGAAAGTAATCCCATCCAATGACCTCTGTACAAATTCTATCTCCATTATCTCTCGCACACATATTGTAGCTAGATCCGTGAGAAGTCTTGGCTGTGAAATATCGTTGCTCGGTGTAGTACCTAAATTGCGTAACGCCTCGACAAGGTACATTCTATACATAATTAGTGTACGTAGTAAGTTACTCCTCTATTTGATATATAATACAGTTACATATCACATTACAAACCAAAAAATATTGACTCACAATCCCTTAACGATGACTGTCTGGAACTATCGCCCAGAATTGTGGTACTTGTTCATGATCTAAGGTGCACGGTATTACGCTCGTACCACAAATGTCGCAGACATTAGCCATTTGAAACTGAAATAGTTACATTCTATTGTCTTAGAACACATCGAATATTAGTTTAGTACATAAAAAAATATAAAGTAAATATGTTACCATGGATTACTCGTGAATTTTTCTTGATAGAAGGCAACCAACCAATCTGTGTGATACAATCTTACCTCTCACTATGCGCAGCTTTGTTGCCTCTATTTATAGTTGGGCCTATATGATTATGTGTGGTTCTAACAAAAATCGATTGTGTGGTTTACCATTTATTTAGCATATAGAAGTCTCGGCAATGAACGAAGCATGCATGCCCCTGGTGTGGCGACAGTAAGCTATGTGCTATTTATAGTGAGAATGTTTGCGGCTATTTGTTCCTATATTTATAGTGATAATGTTTGAGGCTAAAAATTTTGTGGTTTAACATATATTAAATAAAAATGGATTATGTGGTTTAGCATATATTAACTAAAAATGGTAGGAGATGAACAAAGCATGCCCCTAGTGTGGCGACACGAGGCTAGATGCATGTCACAAGATTGAGGTCACTTGCAAAGAACTTTGGGTAGATCTTCACGACGAATTTTAAGTGGGCGGTATGTTACATTCAATTTGTGTTATAAATTTCCATTTCCTAATGTTGTGCTCACAATTGTCTAATATCTTTTTTCTTTTTATCATGCTCAGCGTATTGCTACTTGTGAGCTGCAATGGGATTTCCTCGAAGAGGAGAGGATGATGCAGTACTCTTGAAATAATTATTTCCCTTGGTTAAGAACTAAGGTTATCAATCCAGTAGAAGAACCACGCAAGACCTCATGAACAACAACTACACACAAAAGATCAAATACTTGTACCCAACGCAATCAAGGGGTTGTCAATCCCCTCGGAGGTTAATTGCGAGGATCAAGTCTGATAATGGTTGACAGATAAACAAAAACACAAAATGAAAGAATGGTAAATAAATTGCCACAAGGTATTTTTGGATTTTAGATATGATAAAGATAGACAGGGGCCATAGTTTTCACTAGAGGCTTCTCTCTCGAACAAAAAACATATGGCGGGTAAGCAAATTACTGTTCGGCAATTTATAGAAAAGCGCATAGTTATGATGATATCCAAGGCAATGGTCATGTATATAGGCATCACGTCCGAGACAAGTAGACCGAATCCTGCCTGCATCTACTACTATTACACCACACATCGACCGCTATCCAACATGTATCTAGAGTATTAAGTTCGTAACGGGCGGAGTAACGCCTTAAGCAAGATGACATGATGTAGACAAAGTAAACTCCATCAATATGAATAAACCTCATTGTTTTCCCCTTAATGGCAACAATACAAATACGTGTCTTGTCCCTTTCTGTCACTGGGATATAGATCACTGCAAGATTGAACCCGTTACAAAGCACCTCTCCCATTGCAAGATAAATCAATCAAGTTGGCCAAACCAAATGGATAGATCGGAGAGAAATACAAAGCTATAACGACCATGCATATAAGAATTCAGAAAAGACTTAAATAATATTCATGGATAATATGATCATAAACCCACAATTTATCGGATCACAACAAACACACCACAAAAAGAAGATCACATTGAATAGATCTCCAAGAACATCGAGGAGAACATTGTATAGAAGATGGAAGAGAGAGAAGAAGCCATCTAGCTACTAGCTATGGACACGTCGGTCTGTGGTAAACTACCCACACATCATCAGAACGGCAGCAAGGTTGAAGTAGAAGCCCTCTGCGATCGATTCCCCCTTCGGCAGGGTGCCGGAAAAGGCCTCCAGATGGGATCTCAAAGAACAGGAACTTGCGGCGGCGAAAAAGTATTTAGGGTAGGCTCTCAGGCATATGGGGAATATTTGGGAATTTATAAAGGCAGAGTTAGGTCAAGATGTGCCATGAAGGCCCACAAGCCTGGGAGGCGCACCCACCCCCCTAGGGCGCGCCTCCCGAGCTTGTCACTCCCTCATGGCCCATTAGGTCTTTTCCCGAACCTTGTAGGGTCCCTTCTGGTTCAGAAAAATCGATCCAAAGTTTTTTCTTCGTTTGCACTCCGTTTGATATGGATTTCTTGAAAAGCCAAAAACAAGTAAAAAATAGCTACTGCACTGAGAACTAAGTTAATAGGTTAGTCCCACAAAATGATATAATATTGCATATAAAATATCCAAGATTTATACTGTAATAGCACGGAACAACAAAAAATTATAGGTACGTCAGAGACGTATCAAATATCCCCAAGCTTAATTCCTGCTCCTCCTCAAGTAGGTAAATGATAAAAATAGAATTTTGATGTGGAATGCTACCTAACATGTTGATCATGTAATCTTTCTTTTATGGCATGAATATTTAGATCCGAATGATTCAAAGCAATAGTCTATAGTTTGACATAAAAACAATAATACTAAGGCATACCAACAAACAATCGTGTCTTTTAAAATAAAAATGCTAAAGAACGCTATCCCTACAAAATCATATGGCGTTGTCATGCTCCATCTTCTTAACACAAAGTATAAATAATGCACTACCCTGGTGTCAACCAAGCAATTGGTTCATACTTTTTAACGCACTTCAGCTTTTTCAACCCCCACGCAATACATGAGCACAAGCCATGGATATAACACTATGGGTGGAATATAATGCGCTGGTAGAGATCATATGGAGAAGACAAAAAAAGGACAAAGTCTCACATTTACACTGCTAATCAGCAGGCTATGGAGATGCCCATCAATTGATATCAATGAAAGGAATAGGGATTGCCATGAAACGGATGCACTAAGAGCTATAAGTGCATGAAAGTTCAAAATAAAAACTAAGTGGTGTGCATCCAACTTGCTTGCTCTAGAAGACCTCGAGCATTTGAGGAAGCCCATCATTGGAATATACAAGCCAAGTTCTATAGTCAAAAATTTCCACTAGTTATATGAAAGTGACTACATAGGAGACTTTCTTTATGAAAAAGATGGTGCTAGTTTGAAGCACAAGTGTGAAAAAGATAGTAACATTGCGCCTTCTCTCTTTTTCTCTTATTTTTTATTGGAATCCTTTTGGCCCCTTTATTGGGCTCTTTTTGGCCTCTTTTATTTATTTCCTCACTTGGGACAATGCTCTAATAATGAATAATGATGATCATCACACTTCTATTTACTTACAACATAAAATTACAACTCGATTCTAGAACAAAATATGACTCTACACTGGTACAGCGAGGTGCTATACAAACGGTTTTTAACCTCTTTCCGCGATAGCGTTCTGAACCGTCGCCTAGTGAGTGACTGTGATAGGGGGGTCCTTCCCACACTACCCAGAAACCGTCGGGGATATGCCCTCCTGGCACACACGCTCGGCAAAATGAGGTCGTGTGCGACCGGCGAGCGATCAAATACGGTTGTATGTACAGTAGTGCTAAAAAATACAATTATACAGGCGAAATCGTTTCCGGTCGTAACTACATCCCACACAGTCAGTCCCCGCTAAACGTTTATGTTCGTATATACATCCCACACAATCGCTCCAAGGAAAACATTTTCGTTCGCAGGTACATCACACACAATTTTCCCCGTTAAATCGTTTGTGATAGCGTTGCCATTGCACACGATATTAAAAAAATTATCATTTGCGTTATTGAATGCATCACACATGGTGCGTAGAAGAAACTGTATGGCAAAGGCTGTACATCACACATAGTTTTTATGTGGTAAACGTTTGCGCAAGGTGGCCTAACGCAAACATTTTTCAAGAGGATGTTGTGTGTGATTTTTCATTGATCCAACACGGTTTATTCCTAAAAACTGTGTGCATTGCCTGAGGTCATCGCCCACGGTGTTTTCTCAATAACCGTTTGCAATAGAAAAACCCAATTAGCAAGCTAATTGGCCATTAGCAGGCTAATTGCCCTATTATTAATAATTTATTTATTAATCTAATTGACATTCATATTAAGCACATAATATATTTCATTTCCATATTAAGGAAGCAGGATTTCATAATTGAAATACATCAGAGTACAACATCATATAGCTTCATCACTCAGCTACCCCATTACACAACTGCACCAGCACCAAGTTTCACATGCAACATCTAGAACCTTTCGAAATTAGCATCATAGACAGTACATAGACAGATGCATCTCATCTGGAAAACTGCTGAAGCGGAAGGCGAATATTGAGCCTTCATTGATGTTGAAGGTCTTTGCAACTTTAGGCCAGTGCCTGTGGATGATTGACCGTCCATCCTTCGTCCTCTTCAGGAAGACTTCAATATTGAACTGTGGGTGTTGTATGAAAACCTTTCTCGCCTCCTGACAATAGAGGTGGTTTGACAGGTAATCATCAGTGAACTTCTTTGCAAAGGCCTGAAAACAAGGATGTGCATAAATATCTTCTCTATATTGGAAATGGGGCAAAGGAATAAAAAAGGCAAGGTATAATAGTTAGTACCATCTTGTAGTGAACTGATGTCTTCTTCATTGTGCAGACAAAGATCTTGTTATTTTTTGTCACTAATTTCTTTATCCTAACAATCTTTCTGAGTTTCTTGACTTGATTGATATTCATGGACAACTCATTTCCACATATGCAAAAAGGGTCGAACAGTGGGTCAAAACCTCTGACAGCAGGACCTACATGTGCAAGACCAAATTGTTAAAAACCTAAATATTAGAATGGTTCATGTAATTGCACAATAATGTGCTATTAGACAACGGACCATGCATGTGCTAACCTCGATTGTAAACCTCAGTGCTTCCCATTGTTTCCCTAGAACACATATAAGGTAGTTAGTCATCAGGTTAAGTGAGGGTTCGCATGCTATTAGTAAAATATGTTGATGAAAACTAAGCACATTGTAGATTCATCAGAGTAATTCAAGCCTCATGGAAAACCCATTTATCCAAACCAAGCATAATTAAGAACTAGGAAATATAGCACTTGTATATGTTTCTCCTGTATTAAGTCAGCCAAATTCGATTTATTCCTCACATGCACAACAATACAAAATTCTACCCACGACAATTGGACATCGCATTGCAGAATTGAACAAAGCAGTTAACTAAACACCACAACAAATGAACCATACATTAACTGAGCACCACATTGCATAATATAACATACTTCTAATAGAAGATCAGACAGTTAACCAAACCAAGCATGCTTAACAACTTGAAAATATAGCAATTGTATTTGTTTCTCATGTATTTAGTATAGCCAAATTCAATTTATTCCTCATATGGTATACAATAACATAATGCACCCACAACAATTGAACATCGCCTTGCAGAATTGAACCAAACAGTTAACTAAACACCACAACAAATGAACCAAACGTTAACTGAGCACCACATTACACAATATAACATACTCCTAATAGAAGATCAGACAGTTAACCAAACCAAGCATGCTTAACAACTTGGAAATATAGCAATTGTATTTATTTCTCATGTATTTAGTACAGCCAAATTCGATTTACTTCTCACATGGTATACAATAACAGAATGCACCCACAACTATTGAACATCGCATTGCAGAATTGAACCAAACAGTTAACTAAACACCACAACAAATGAACCAAACGTTATCTGAGCACCACATTGCACAATGTATAACATATTAGAAGATTAGACAGTTAACCAAACCAAGCATGCTTGACAACTTGGAAATATAGCAATTGTATTAGTTGCTCATGCATTTTGTAAAGATAAATTCAATTTATTTCTAACATGGAAGACAATACAAAATTGCAGCCTGAAGAATTGAACATCACATTTGCAGAATTGAACCAAACAGTTAACTGAAGACGACAACTAATTAACCAAACAGTTAATAAGTGAGCACCACACTGCACGACATATAGAACATATACACTAGAGCAACAGATTGCATGGTAAAATTATATAGCACAATTCATTAGAATTTGTTAAGGAAAGGCAGGAGTAGCACACGCAACGGGTAAATCGAGCATGCTTAACCGGCGTAGCTAGCAAATGGCAAGGTGGTCCTCCAAGATCTAGGTGTCGGCACGAATGGCAGCCATCACGACCTCATCCGCGCGTGCGGCCGCGATTTGCTTCTCCGCTGCCAAATGCTCCTTGAGCTCATGGCTATACTGCGTGCACCATGGCTTAGGGTGGCGCTTATTTGGTGGAGGGGTCGGTGATTTGGGTGGAAGGTGTCGCGCCGGCGGTCGGGACATGTGGGATGTGGAAGAAGGAGGAGGATGGGGGTCGGGTGTGGATTACCTGCCTGGAGAGACGAGGCCGAGCAGCGTGAAGGAGGGTCGCCGGTGAGGAGGCGATGCTGCAAGCAAGGAGTGAAGGTTTCAACTTGGTAAGGAAGGCGGAAACAGGGGAAATGTGGCTTTCGGTAAGGGGGAGGGGGCGGGGAGGTAGATATTTCCGCGGAAGCCGAAAATTTTGAATCGTTTCAGCAAAAAAACTAGCTCGCAAAGTGTCATCAGATACGGTCCCTTATTCAGAACTGTGTATGATATGTGAACATCACAAATGATTCAGATAGCTTAACCCGTGTGTGATGAGTTTGAACGTCAAAAATTTTGGTTCGAATTTCCCTGGTTACAGTGGTCATCCACGTCATTGCATAATTTGGGTACACAAAGGAGACTATAGCACACCCACACTTCTTAATCGAGCAAGTTCGGTAATTAAACAGAGCTAGCTGACCTAAACATTACTCTAACAAATTAAAGACCGACGCTCTTAATTAAACAAAACAAAGAGTACTACTACGGCTGGTGCTCGTCGATCTCCGCTGCCTCCTCCATGTCCAGCTCGCGCCCGACGGTCTCCTGGGGAAGGGGCTCCATGGCATCCATCGCACCATACTTGGCAAGCATCTTGCCATCCGCGTCCGCCATTTCTTTGGAAAAGGTCGCCACGAGCTGGGCATGGGCGGCCGCGATCTGGGCTTGGACGGGCTCCGTTGTGGCCAGGTATGCGGCGGAGGAATGAACGGCTGCTCGAACGCTCTCGGCGATTGCCAACTCTTCGGCCGTGGGTTGCCGACCGTTGTCGGAGAAGCTTCGTCCGATTTGTGCGGTGACCGCCATGACCTGGGCGTGGGCGGCCTCGACATGGTCGTGGGCGTCCTCCATCAGGGCTAAGGCCGCTGCTGCGGAACGGACAACTGATGTGCCATTCTCGCCAGTTGCTATCCCTGAGGCAGATGTTGCTGCTGCCACCTGAGAAGCAACAGTGGCCGTTTGGGCTGGCTTGGCTGCCCGGTCGCAGATTGCGGCCGCGCTCATGCACCTTGTTAGCACGCGCATGGCGGCTGCGGCCGCGCTCTCACCGGAGTGGGCCGCCGAAGTTGCCCTCACGACGCGGGTCCACGTCCCCATCTTTTACTAGCGACGATTGAATAGTGAAATTATATTTGGGGAGCGAGCTAGTGTGCTTGACACACCGGCTGTGGACTGTAGCCGACGCACCTTCTTGCGTAAGCCATACCAGTACTATACACCGACGGTGCTCCAAGATATTTTCTACTGCATCTCACACGGTTGGTGATAATAAACTGTGAGGGATCTTCTTGATTTTCATCTTGATTTGAATTACATAATGGGGTCACAGCGGCAATGGAGGGTGTTTGAATTGCTAGAACTTTTATCTGTAGTGAACATGCAACTATATATGTGTCGTAAAAAATTGGAATTATTCAGGGTTGGTTTGGACATTTTATACATTAAATTGGTTTTCTATCCATTTCAGGTGCACAATTCAAAATTAAACTACATGCACATGCTCCGGTGCACCAACATGGGTTGTAAAATCATATATGTGTCCATGGGTTTATGCTTATGTCCCATGCAAGAAATGGGGATGAATTTCGAACACCATGGCACCGTTGCTCTCCAGCAAACGTTGAGGTACTTGCTTTTGCAATTCTAGTAAATCCAAAACCCGTCTGAAATTCATGAACCTTGGCATGCTATCATGGAATGGCATCAACATGCTGGGGTAAAAAATATTGTCCAATTTGGGTTAGGTTATGGTATAAGCTTCTCACAAACCAGAGCTTCTCACAAGAAGCCTCGTGGTTCCGTTAGGGAAACGTGTCACCTTTGTGGACAAAACGATATTCATCGCCTCTTCTTCCTTTCAATTTTTTTCCTGGTGTCAACATAGAACAATAGAAGTGTCGTGTTAAATTTTGGATTTTTTCGGGGATCGTTTGGACATTTTTATATGTTAACTGAGTTTTCTAGGCATTTATGTGCATAATTCAAAATTGAACTACATGAGCATGCTCCAGTCCATAAAAACGGGTTGCAAAATCAAATGTTTGTCCTTGGTACCAAGCTTAGGTCACATGCAAGAAATGAGAATGAATGGCAAACACCTTGACACTGTCGCTCGGCCGCTAACATTGAGATACATGGTTTTAAAATTCTAATAAATCAAAAACTCATCTGAAATTCATGAAACTTGACATGATATCATGGAACGGCATCGACATGCCGTGGTAAAAATATTGTCCCATTTGGATCAGGTTTAGGTATAAGCTTGTCGCAAACCAGAGCTTCTCTCACAACAAGCCTGATGGTTTCGGTAGGGAACATGCCACCTTGAGGGACGAAACGATATCTGTTGCCTCTTCTTACTTTCAAATTTTTTCTCGTGTCAACATAGAACAACAGGAGTGTTGTGTCAATTTTTGGGATTTTTCGGGGTTCGCTTGGACATTTTTATACATTAACTGAGTTTTCTATGCATTCATGTGCATAATTAAAATTTGAACTATATGCACATGCTCCAGTGCATATAAATGGGTTCAATATTGGAATGTGTGTCCTTGGTTACATGCTTAAGTCCCATGCAGGAAATGAGAATGAATGTCAAACACCTTGCCACCGTCGCTCGGCCGCTAACATTGAGATACATGGTTTTTAAATTCTAGTAAATCGAAAACGCATCTGAAATTTATGAAACTTGACATGCTAGCATGAAACGGCATCAACATGCCGTGGTAAAAATATTGTCCCATTTGGGGCAGGTTGGGGTATATAAGCTTCTCACAACAAGCCTCATGGTTACGGTAGGGAACGTTTCACCTTTCTGGACGAAACGATATCCGTTGCCTCTTCTTGATTTCAATTTTTTTTCTAGTGTCAACATAGAACAACATGAGTGTTGTGTTAATTTTAGGAATTTTTCAGGGTTCGTTTGGATATTTTTAGACATTAACTGAGTTTTCTATGCATTGATGTGCATAATTCAAATTTGAACTACATGCACATGCTCCAGTGCATGTAAATTGTTTGAAAAATCAAATCTGTGTCCTTGGCTGCATGCTTAGGTCCCATGCAAGAAATGAGAATGAATGTCAAACACCTTGCCACCGTCGCTCGGCCGCAAACATTGAGATACATGGTTTTTAAATTCTAGTAAATCCAAAACTCGTCTGAAGTTCATGAAACCTGACATGCTATCATGGAGCGGCATCAACATGCTGTGGTAAAAAAATTGTCCCATTTGGGGCAGGTTTGGGTATAAGGTTCTCGCAAACCAGAGCTTCTCACAATAAGCCTGATGGTTTCGGGAGGGAACGTGCCACCCTTGGGGACGACACGATATGCGTTGCCTCTTCTTGCTTTCAAAATTTTTCTAGTGTCAACATAGAACGATAGGAGTGTTGTGTCAATTTTTGGCATTTTTCGGGGTTCACTTGGATATTTTTATACATTAACTGGGTTTCTAGGCATTTATGTGCATAATTCAAATTTGAACTACATGCACATGCTCCAGTGCAGAAAAATGGGTTGACATATAAAATGTGTGTGCTTGAGTGCATGCTTAGGTCCCATGCAAGAAATGGGAATGAATTTCAACCACCAGGGAACTGTTAATTGCCGGCAAAACCTTGAGATACTTTGTTTTTAAATTCTAGTAAATCCAAAACTTGTCTGAAATTCATGAAACTTAGCATGCTATCATGGAATGGCACCCGACATGCTGTGGTATTTTTCATGTCCATTTTGAGAGAAGGCGCACTCGAATAACAGCCAACAAAGGTATTTTGAAAAAATAGCTGCCACTTTAATATCTCAAATGTTTGTATAATTCAAATCGTGTATGTTCTGTTAACCATTCATGTGACGCCACGTGTCTTGGTTTTAATGGCTATAGGAGGTGGCGTGCGGACAGCTGCTTGACTGAACGGGTGGCGTGCGAGCGCAGTCCGGTGCGCAGGCTGACCGAGAGGCGTGCAAGCTGTCCTCCAATGCGCAGGCTCACCGGGAAGCATGCGAGCTGTACGCAGTGCAGTCTCACTAGGAAACGAGCCCTTTGACTTCCATGGCCGCCCGCCTTGTTCGCATCCTCTCCCTTAATGGCGCCCGAGCCGCTGTTTAATACGGGCGGCCTTACTGTTTGCCTCCCATTCCTCTCCATCCCGTAGACCTCCACCAACGCCATGGCGCAGAAGGATCATCTGCCACCAGTCTTCAAGTTTGGTGAAGTCGACTCCGAGAGAGAGGAGATAGAAAATAAGGAGGAATGGGGCCTCATGGACATGGCCCTGAACAAGCTGGCCGCGGCGGTTGCTGCCCCCGCTCCCGTCCCAGCTGCCATCCCCGCGCCCGCGCTAGCGACCATCCCCGTAGCATTGACGGGCTGGTCGCCAAGCACTATCGCAGAGCTGGAAGTCGCGGGCGTCAGCGAGGTCTCCGCGGACACACGCGAGCTCGTGTACATGCCAGCGCCATCTCCCGTGCCCGTGCACACCCCTCCACCCACCGCGGCGCCGGTCCCCGTGCGTTTTGCTGCACCCGCCGCGCGGCCCATGCGCGCGCCCCCCTCAGCGGCATGGGACGCCACCATCGACCGCCACCTCTCAGCGCCGCCAGTTGCCGTCCTCCCATGCCCCGCCCGTTGATTGGGTGACGACATGATGTTTGATTTCCAAGTGAAGAACATTCTGTGCTGCCTTGAAGACTTCAACAACAGCATCCCGGAGGACGACAACGACAACGCCGGCGTGGCACGCCACCTCCGCCACCGCCAGAAATAGTTTTTTTGGGGTTTAATACTGTATCTTGATCATATGAATATAAATTCGTAGTGTGACTGAATGAAATATATGGTTTGAACGAACTTGCGTTTTTCTCTATTAATGTACAGACTTATCAAATGATTTTATTTTGGAAAAAACGTCAATGGTTTTTAAACATAAAACACTCATCGCAAAAATTTTAGTTAGAACACCCGTATGCAAACCGACAGCTTCCCCAGGAAGCCGAGGGAAAATGTGCCGAGCAGGATTTGTGCAGCTCTTGATCGCAAACATTTTAGATAGAACACCCGTATGCAAAGTGAGTGCTATGGTCTTCCCCCTTAAGTCAAGGGAAAATTAGCAGCGCAGGATTTATGCATCTATTCAACGCAAACGGTTCAGATTGAATACGGTATGCAAAGCCAGACTTCGGCGCTAAGCCAAGAGAAAATGTGCCGAGCAGGATTTGTACATCCCTTCAACGCAAACGATTGTTTTGGATGACCCGTGTGCAACCACGTACAGACAATTTGGTAAGATTTGCATCTGTCATATTGGGTATATTGCCATTTGTCAAACTGGAAAGATTGACATTTGTTGATCTAGTAACATTGCCATTTGTCAACCTTGTAACACTGCGATTTGTCAAAATATGCAGCTAAAAATCGCTAGCACTATCTAATTTTTGCAACTAAAATTCAATAATTAAGCATATATTTCATTCATAGATTAAGCAGTCATTCTTTATACAAATAGTTCAACTCAATAGCTGAACCGACCAAACTTTTCCCCAATTGTTGCCAACCACGTACTGAAATAGCTAGTTCAACTATATATACTAACTCATTTTAAGTACGTTGTACAGTTCCACCACATCTATAGTCAGATGAACTGAACAAAATAGCCCCTAAATACTACTACTACTACGGAGGGGCTTTGTACTAATTCTGGCAGCCTCTCCTCTGCCGAGCGCGCTCAGTAAGAGGCAGAGGAGGAGGAGCCTACCGACGAGCTAGACAACTGCAATACGGTGCCCGCCGCTGCTGCACCTTCAGCGACGCTCACCTTGAACGCCCTCTGCCCCTCCAGACGACCCCTCTTGAAGCGGTGGTTCTCCTCATAGATCTCCTGATTCCTCGCCTCTGAGGAGGCGTGTGCCGCGGCCACGGCAACGGTAAGGCTCTTTGCATGCTCGACGAGGCGCTCCTCCTCCTCCCGCAGGAACTCGGTGTAGCGCGCAAGGTCGCTGACGCACGTGCGGGCCTCCACCCCCGCCTCCCGCCTCTGGGAGGCGGTGGCGGAGTGGGTGATGACCCCGGCGGTCGACGCTGGGCTGGCGGCCATGGCGGCCGACGATGGGATGGCGTCCACGACCACCACCTCCCACCTTCGGGCCGTGGTGGCGGAGCGGGTGATGGCCACGATGGCCGGCAGTGGGTGGCGGCCACGATGGCATCCTCCCGCCTTCGGGCCATGGTGGCGGAGCGGGCGATGGCCCTAGCTTTCGATGGTGGTGTGGCGGCAACGGCGGCCGGAAACAGCTGCCGACGGGCAGCGGCGGCGGAGCGTGTGGTGGGTGTTCCGCGCACAACCAACAGGGACACCATGAGCACTACACTACGCCGGGGACTGCGCCGCTGCCGCGGTGTAGCCTCCCAGCTGGAGCGTCCTCTGATGATGGTGGAGTGGCTGAGCGACGACGACGGACCGGTGCCATTGGTGATTGTGGGAGAAGCAGACGAGATAAGCTACATGGAGGGAGGGGAAATGCGACGCAGGACTCGCCGGCCGTGAGGGTTTATATAGCAGGCCGTTAAGTATTGGGATTTTGGGGGATTTCACCGAGTCGGGCAGGAAGCTTGCGTGGGAACCTGCGAGGTTGCGCGGGAACGGGCTCACCGACGATTCACTGGCGCCACTTCGAGCCACCGTTTGGCCAAAAGAACGCCCCCGCGCACTATGCAAGCTTGCGCTGTAAGCCGTCGGCGGCAGCGGGGTGACAAGTCGTGCGAGAGGAGGACGAAAGGCCACGTACACATACGGTTAATAAAAAAAATGTTTGCAATTTAATTACGTACTATACCCCGTCCTGGTTTATAAGTAGGATTTAACTAATAAAATATGAATGCATGTCGCCAAAGATTATATAGTTGGATTCGTATTTGAACATAGTTTCCAATTATATAAAGGGGACTAATAGACCAAGACGGAGGTAGTAGAACATGGCCGCTCTCTACGCAGACGCAACTATCGGCCGGCTTGTAGGCGACCATTTCCTGCGTGTTCAACTGTTGTATGCGTGTGGTTGCTTGCGGTTGAGGTGGCCGCGGCGCGCTCTACTAGCATTCCGCCGCGCACGCTCTGCTAGCGTTCCGCCGCGCGCTCTGCCCTTGTCCCTCCACGTGTGCTGCCAGTGTTTGGGGCCGGCGCACGATCACGCACGTTCGTGTGCATGCGGTTGCGCCGGGCGCGGCGTGATGATGCAGTTACCCGCTGCAAAAACTGCCATGCGGATGCGCCGAGAATCCAGGCTGCCCGGCCCCCATTTATTCCTGCGGCCATTTACCTTCATCTCTCACGCCACACGACACAATAAGCACATCCACGACGACACATACAAAGAGGACATCCAGCGGTTCCAATGGCACTCCCCGTGGCTCCAATGGCGCTCCCAGCGGCCGACGATGACAACGGCGGACAGTTCGCCACGCATCACGTAGTGGACACCCACGTGGGGGGGAAGGCCCTCTCGGTGGTGTACACGAATGACCCGGTCTTGGTGGAGAACTCCATCCAAACTATGGAGCAGTTGCTTGGCGAGGACAAGTACCAAGTGGTCGGCTTCGACCTCGAGTACACCATCGGTCGTGCCGGGCATGATCAGAAGGTTGCCGTCGCCCAGTTATGCGTGCGACATGACGTCCTCGTCTACCACTACCACCTGGCCACAAGGCCTTGTGAGCGTTTCTCCAGGTTTATCAACAACTCCGACTACAGTTTCGCTACGGTGGACACCACCAACAATCTAAAAGCGCTCAAGGTTTTGGGCTTGAAATGCCAGAATCTTGTCAACATCCAGGACCACTATAAGGTCTGGGGCAGCGACAACAACAAACAGAACTCCCTGGTTGACCTCACCTCGGCCATCATCGACCCCTACTACATGAAGATGAAGGATGAGAGCAAGAAGGACAAGAACGCCTGGCACAGTGTCTGGCATGAGAGACTGGATGAACAACACGTCAAGTACGCGGCCAAGGACACGTACACAAGCTACGAGATGTACATGCGGATTGTTGACATGAGGGAGTGTCTTCTTCCTGCCCCAGACGAGGGATCGAGCCACAGAGCAGTGGCGGGTGCGTCACAAGAAGTAGATGACAAGACGATCATTTCTCCTAGTTTAGACTGCATGCAATTGTTTATTGAGGTGTGTGCGAATGATCTGTATAGTCACTTATGTAATTGGATGTTTATTTCAGTAATATATATATATACATGTTATTCTTCTGTAGACAGAGCAAATCACACGGCTTATTAGCAGCAATCGTCTATGTTATTATTGGTCTTCGCACACATTTCTGATTACGGACCTGTTTGCCGTGTATCACACACATCTTGTTCAGTTGAACAGTTCCCATAGTGTTGCCTAATCACACACAGTTCATCCTAGTGAACTGTATGCCGTATATCACACACACCCTCATCTGGCTGCCCATTTCTGTTGTTCTGCATCATCGCAAACAGTTCTTCTGGATTAACCGTTTGCCACTCATCGCACACGCAACTCTATTATGAACCATGCTTCATGTCGCTGCCATCGCAAATGTTTTGCATCTTTTCTGACGATTTTACTACATCACCATTTGTGATTGATGCATCGCACATAGTTTCGTCGAAGGGTCTCTGATTCGACTGTCGCATTTGGACCATCCTGTAGTAGTGCTATATGAATGCCTTTGGCAGTGTACCAGGATGTGCAATGATCAAGCGAAACATGTATAAAAAATGATGAAAAATGGTTGAGCCACAAATACTATGTCAGCTATATGATCATGCAAGGCAATATGGCAATGATGATGTGTGTCATAATAACGGAACGGTGGAAGTAGCATGGCAATATATCTCAAAATGGCTATGGAAATGCCATAATAGGTAGGTATGGTGGTTGTTTTGAGCAAGATATAAGGAGGCTTATATGTTATAGAGCATATCATATCAAGGGGTTTGGATGCACCGGCGAAGTTTGCACCACATCATGAGGTGAGAAAGGGCAATGCACAGTACCGAAGAGGCTAGCAAATGGCGGAAAGGTGAGAGTGTGTATAATCCATGAACTCACATTTTTCATAAAGAACACATACTTATTACAAAAGTTTATTAGCCCTGGAAACAAATTACTACTACGCATGCCCCTAGGGGGGAGGTTAGAAGTTAACCATCGCGCACCCTATCAGTGTGGACGACCATCTATGGGGCCATCTAGCCTCTTTTTGGTTCGGCTAGGGAGATGGACAAACGCGAAGAGTAAAACCACAAAAGCCGCAAGGGCTTTTACCCAGGTTTGGGCCACCGTGGAGGTGTAAAACCATACTCCTGCTTTGTGTATTGGGTGTATATGGGAGAGGACAAGTAGAAGGAGCACTTCCCCGGCAAGGTGCGGGAGGAGAGCAGCTACGCGTGTAGTTGTGACAAGGGTCGATCAGTGATCAAAGGTTCTAACCCCTGTAAATGTTGCCCCAGCCCTCCTTTTATAGCTTAAAGGGTTACCGCAGTGGCAAAACAGTAATTACATGTCGATTAGATAGCAAACAGTGTTATCATACCTAACTCTGCCGGATTAGGACAAAAGCATTAAATGCTTTGTTAGGTGTCATGTGGAGGAGGAGCCCCGGCATGGTTGCTGCACCGCTTGCCCAGCTACCGCCTATTATCTTGACACGCCTTCTAGATGAGTGACATTAAAGGTAAATCTCCCTCCAGCATGCTGCCACGTGCCCGACAAATCCCACCTAACCGCTTGCGGGCTCGACACCTCATCGATTAGTGACTAACAGCTTGATGAGGTGGAGCGCTGGTGGCTAGCGAGAGCTTGCTGCGCCTTCGCCTTGCCGGCAAGGGTTGCCTTTGTTGTAAATCTTGATGTTTCGTCTTGCTCTTCTCCCTAGTCAGGGTCTAACAATGGAGTCTTGAATCTTGATCTTCTTGATGCGCTCCTTGATCACACAAAGAGCGGCTTCTTTGGCTCAGAGATCTTCTCTATTGCTTGGTAATCTTGTATTGGCAGCCTCTGGCAAGCTATAGCCAGCAGGGGAGCTACTACTTGTCTGTGCATAAGTCAGGGTATAAAATACACATGTTTTATACACCGACAGGAGCCCCCGGGCCTGGGCCATACGTGCTGCCGAGTGTTGTTGGGCTAGGCCAACAATGCATAGACATGCGATAGAGACTGATGTAAAAATCTTGCAATGGTGATATCCGTCTTTTGAGATCTTCTTTGCTTTTTCATTAATATGAATTTAAGTCCATCTCTGGCCATCTTCCACCAATTTTGCCGTTTGAATGGTCGGTCCCCGCCCATGGACAAACCAGGGGCGAGCACGCATCCGGGGCGTTGTTGAGTCTGGCCCAGACAGGCGTATGGTTACGCGTGGTAGGGGATGGCTCCAATATTTGTCATTACTCCTACTTTTCCTACAAACGCCTATGACGCGCGTTGCACGTGAAACGCGGTATTGGCAAAGAGGGGCGGTCATTGGAGTGACGCATCAGGGCAGGGACGCGGGGTGCTGGATTTGCGAAACCGGGCGGTAATCGGAGTAATGCGCTCAGACAGGAATGTGGGGCATGGGATTGGTGGAAGGGGCGGTTACCCTGGGACAGTGAGGAGCCAGCCCCCGCACTCCCTCCCTATAAAGAGGGGGCTGCAGAAGGGGATGCTGACTCACCTCTCCTCATTCCAAACTCCCAGCCACAGACATCTTCATCTTCTGTCTTGCCCCGCATATGTCACCATCATGGCGAGGGGGAAAGGTTGAGCTCGCGTATCTGTTGTTGCGGCGAGGGCTTCTCCTTAGCATCACGCCTCTGCATTAGCCACACACTACTAGGGAAAACCTTATACACAGAACCTTACCAGCAGCGCGGTTCAGAACTAGGCGCTACTGCTACTTATCATTAGTGCGCTTAAAAAAACTGCGCTACTACCATCCTCGTAGCAGTAGCGCGTTAGAAAAAAATAGCGCTACTACTACAAATGCCACGACGTTGCCGCCGGAGTAGGTTTAGTAGTAGCGCCTGTTTTTTAAGAGCGCTACTGCTATTGATCTTAGCAGTAGCACTTTTCCCTAAAGAGCGCTACTGCTAAGGCAGCGCGGTTCTTCTCCGCCCGGCCGCCCGGCCGCCCGCCCCTCACTCTCTCCCCTCTCCACTCCCTCCTCCACCCCGTCGTCCGCCGTCGCTGCATTGCCGCCAGCTGCTGCTGCCGTCGCCCCCACCCTCCTACATCCCCTCCCTTCTCCATCCCGCCACCGTCGCCCGCTCCCTCCCTAGCTCCCTCCTCCATCCCGCCACCGTCGCCCCCTCCCTCCCTAGCTCCCTCCTCCATCCCCTCCCTCCTCCATCCCTCCTCCATCCCGCCGCTGTCGCCCTGCCCCCCCGCCGTCACCGCCACCGAGGTAGCTCCTCCTTCCTCCCCCCTCCTTCCCGCATCCTCCCTCCTTCCTCCCCCTCCTCCCTCCCTCCTTCCTACCCCTCCTTCCTCCCTCCTTCCTACCCCTCCTCCCTCCCTCCCTTGTCTCTGTTCTTGTAGAATGTAGGTAATTTAAATGTAGATTTTAGAATGTAGACATTGTAGAATGTAGGTTTTTTAATAGAATAATTTTTTAGATTATTTTAGGTGTTTTGAATAGAATAGGAAATTTTAGGTCTTTTGATTAGAAATTTTATTTATAGTAAGTGCTTAATATAACTAGTTCTGTTCACAGTAAGTGCTTAATATAACTAGTTTATTTATGGTAAGTTCTTAATAGAACTAGTTTATTTATAGTAAGTGCTTAATAGAACTAGTTTATTTAGTAAGTAGTTAATAGAACTAGTTTATTTAGTAAGTGCTTAATAGAACTAGTTTGTTTATGCAGAAATTAAGTATTTGCCCCTGCCTCGTCCCCGCAGTCGTCCCCATCGCCGACCCCTTAAGACCTCTAGGTGAGAATAGCCAAATCCCCATGTTGTTGATATAGATGATAATGTGTTGTAAATGTCGATGATGGAAATGCTAGTGCTAGTCGCCATGTCATTGATGTCGATGATGATGCATTCTGAATATAGATGATGATGATGATGCATTCCGAGTGGCCTATGTTTTCCCGGAATGTTGATTCGTTTCCGTCCCGGCAAATTTCAGGCGCTCGATATGTCCTGTCTTTAGCAAAGGTCCTGCCGAATTTTTTCATGAATTTTAGCATGACTTGTGCTACAATGTAGGGCATATCGAGTGCTTGTGATTTGCCAGAATGGGAATTCAATGATATTTCGGCAAAACATAGGGCATTTTTTCTATGTCATTGCTTGATATATGGAACATGTTGACTTTAGGTCTATTTCGGCTCCTTGTGTGTCTTTCAGTGAGGGAGAGTGTCCACCATATATATATTTGAGAGAGGAAGAATGCCGACTGTTGTCGTGGGGGTCGCTTCTCCTTCTTCTCTTTGTGCTAGACCTTTGTTACACACTAGGGGAAGAAGGAGTAGCGACCATCATCGACGATCGAAACAGTGAGGGAGTGTCCACCATATATGAGAGAAGAAGAATGCTGACTGTTGTCGTGGGGGTCGCTTCTCCTTCTTTTCCTTGTGCTAGATATTTGTAATGCACTAGGGAAAGGAGGAGTAGCGACCATCACCGACGGTCGCAATATCAGAGAGGGAGTGCCCACCATATACGTGAGATGAGAGTTTAGGAAGGAAGACTCGAGAGACCTAAAGTTAACCCATTGCATATTGAGTAATAGTGATCTGTGTGTTGAGTTTCCTGGTAGTTGCCTTCGATCGATTTTTGATTAATGTTTCAACTATGAACATAGGAAATGTCTGACGACGAAAAGGATTTCGGTATGTGCGAATACTGCGAAGACGAGCGTGGCCTGTGCGACAGAAATTTCTTAGTTGGTGGTAGGCGCTTCAGCATCAAGCTGGATGAGACCTTCGAAGTGAATACAGTAAGTCACAACGAGTCTTTTTTCGTAATTAAGCATGACTTCTCCTTCTTTTGCTTCAACTTATAATTTTAATTTTTTACTATTCTACTAGCGTATCCCCTGCCATGCAAGAATTTATGTCTTGGATAAGATTGGTTTCAGTCCTATGGAAACTATGGAGGTAAAGACAGTTCACTTGAGGACCGAGCATGGTTATACTTTTGCCGCAAAATTATGCAGTGCAGACACCTACACCTATTTTGAATGCCAAAATTGGAGATCACTATGCAAGGCTTATGCACTTGAGCCTGATATGCTTATCACCTTTGATATTCGTCCGAAAGATGATATTGAAGGTAATATCGACATCTGGGTCGATGTGCAGACGCCTCCAGTTCTACCATTATGTGAGTTTCTCAACCATATTTATGTCTTGGATATTTTTTATTCAAAAATAGTTGACAACTAATTTCTATTGACAGCTTATTTCCATTCAAGCAAACATGTCCGGCGCTTGGTAGACATGACCTACTACTGTCCCGGGGCTGAACTAAACTGCGAGGAGATAAGTCATTATGTTTCATGGCTTGAGGATCTTGATACTGTCAAGACAAATTATTTTCCTGGACTTGAAAACCTTAGTACTCAAAACGTGTGACCACTATCGTGCGTATTGAACTACGGTCACATCTAGTTAGGAAAGATGGTAAGATTTTTACTATTTGTCCTCAGTGCATCTTTTGCATACATTATTTTTTAAGCTAAACTTCATTGCTAAGTATGTTACTACGATGTTCTTCAACAGGGACTCCCGATGATAGTTGTGCCTCATTGGATCGAGCCTAAAGGTCGCATGGCAATGGTTAGCTTACGGCCAAGACATCCTACATTGCACATGAGTGCATTCAGGATTTCTAAAAGCGAGCAAGTCTTAATAGTCAAAGACTAGAGCAACATTGTGAAGGATTGCAGAGAAGTACTAGGGGGCAGCAATCAGAAGCGCAGCCCACAATTAGGAGATAGGTTCATCTGCATGCTCCAATATGATGAAGCAGGAGTGCTACACATGTTCTATGCTATTTTACCTGAGAGAGAGCAGCAGGAGTGTTGGTGGTAATGACTATGATGATTATTATTAGCTAGCGTTGGTGGTGATTAGATAGCTACACTATGACTATGATGATTAAATAGTGTTGGTGGTAATGACTATGATGATTATTAGCTAGTGTTGTTGGTGATGATATGATGCAAGAGTTTTTATATTAATATGATGATGATGATGATGATGATGAGTTATTATATCATTGGGTGAAAGAACCGCGGATTAATTTCAAGTGGATGGATCCTAAGTGATCAAGTCATGGATTATCGTGATAATCCATGACTTGGTCACATAGGATCCATCCACTTGAAACTAATCAGCGGTTCTTTCACCTAGTGATTTAATAACTCATTATAATGTAAAAACAATCTCTAAATTGCTACTGTATGAAAATTTGTATAAAGGTGTATGAATACGATATAAAATAAAAAAGAAATAGAATACGGAATAATAGTAGTAGCGCGGGCATTGGGACGCGCTACTAGTAATTACCAGTAGCGCCTTCTGGAGGAAGCGCTACTACTAAGTGCATATAGCAGTAGCGTTGGTTAACCAATGCTACTGCTAACCTTTAGATGTAGTGCCGTAGCAGTAGCGCGGTCACCCGCGCTACTGGTAGGCCAAAAACCCACGCTACTGCTAGGCTTTTCCCTAGTAGTGACAGCCGTGGAGGCCGGCACTAGTGATCGAGGAGGGAACACAGCTCTGGGTCGTGGGAGACGCAGTGCCCGGGTCCGGGGCAGCTAAAGTGGGGCGCTCGTCATTTCACCTCCCGCTGCTCCGCCCCCGGCAGAAGGCCATACGGAGGACACGGTGCTCGAGTTTGTCGTGGAGCTGCGGGACCGGTTGGTAGCACGTGGTACTATTAAATTGGAGAAGGAAAATGGCAGTGGTACTACTAACAATGATATTAGATGGCTAGCACGTTGCCCGGTTGATGCAGCAAAAAGGTACCACACTTACTACTACAGAGGATATCGATTTAGGCCTAAATGCTTAGATAGGGTGAGTCAAAATAGTGGAGTGCTGGTACGTGCTAAAACATCTACATATGCTGCGCTAGGTGATGCGACCCTTGTTTTAGGTGATGTGACTGACTATGGCAGGATAATTGATATTATTCAGTTGAACTACTCTGGACAATTTTCCGTGGATTTATTTAAGTGTGAATGGGTTGATGTTTATGAAAAATGGAATTAAAAAGGACAAGTATGGATACAAACTTGTTAATTTCTCACATTTGATGCACAAAGGAGACAAGATTGAACATGAGCCTTTTATTTTGCCTAACCAAGCCGATCAAGTGTTTTACCTAGAAGACGAACTGAACCCAGGTTGGTCAGTGGTAATGCAGAATAAACTACCTAGAGATATATATGACACTGGAAATGATGAATGCACACGAGACGTAGAAGCTGAGACATTCCATGTTTCTAACCTCACGGATATGTTCAAAAAGAAAATGAACGATCAACATTGGGTAAGATCCAATATTGAGGGAAAAATTGTGGATGCTAACGATAATACTTTGATCGATAAAGAACAGTGATGGTAAATCATATAAAGGTATTTATCTGTTCGAGCAACATTTTCATGATTATATGTACACTGTAGTTTTACCTGAAGTCAAAGCTGAGTTTGTAGGACATTAAGAACCATTGTATGTTCTTGCAGATCGTTGGTTGAGCTTACACCCTTTAGAAAATTTGATGGAATGAGGTCTTCCACTCAACATATAAACCAAACTTTCTTTTTCTTTATTGCTTTTTAGTTTCTCATTCTATTTTCCATTGATACTGCCATTGTGGATTATGGTAACTGTTAGTACTTCATCCTTATTGTCCTGACACTTACTTGGTTGAGAATATTAAGCAAAATCTCATCCACGGGTGAAATAATTCATTGCTAAGAGATGTGGCGGTATATTTGATGCATGCTTATATCATCCTGGCAGTATATAAGAGATGTGGCAGTATATTATGCAAAATTTCATCCAAGGGTGAAATAATTTCGTCCATGCTGCCTTTCCTAGATATGCACATTGTTTTCCGGGTATATTTGATGCACGATACTATTTTTGCTGGCCCTCTAGTGTTTTTGCCTAGTTTGTACAGTTAGGTGTATCTGTGCTAGATCATACATGCTATCTGTACATGGAAAATATGAACTTAGCGCCAACTGAGAAATCCCATGTTCTACCATAAAGCGCCAAGCGTCCATACATGTATTGAATTTAACTTGACTCTTTTCATTTATTATGAACTTCTGCTCATGCGCTTAAGTGAATCTTCTTTTTCAGGAAATTTTGCAACTGGAGATAGAAGGAGTGTTCTAAACTGATGGATGAAGTAATGTGTTATTTTAGCGGACTTTTGTATGTTTGCATAGTTTTCACTCTTCAAAATGAAGCTTGGAAAATTTCAGAAAATTTTAGCTGACTTAAGCTTCATGTATGACAGATTTTCATTGGAAATAGATACACTTTTGTTGAAGAAGTATTATGTCAGAGTTACTATCTTGTAAACTATGTTCTAAATTAAACCTGGATGGCTGATTCAACATTTTCTTCTTTGTTGTTGTGAACCAACCTTTGTGTGTGTGATTCAACATGTTGTTTTGGTGATTTTATAGTTAATCAAACATGCAAATAAGCACTAGCATAGAGTAGAGGATTCGGCCATCACACCAACCTTTGCGTGTGTGATTCAACATGCCTTTTTGGCGATTTGATAGTTAATCGAACAGGCAAGAAATGTGACTCTTTCTAGTTCCCCCCTCCTGATCACAAATTGCAAGCCTAGTGGGTATTGGGCTGTTGGGCATTGCGACGGCTCAAGGTCAATGGTCTGATTCCAAGTTTCACACGATTTATTTTTTTGATTTCGCTAAAAAGCGATATTTTTTTTATAATTTACTAGTTTTTCTCTAAAACACCGTCACACCTTAAAAACCTGGACGAGGCCTTGGTTCCCTTTTTTTCCGGTCAAACCGCCAGTCCGGTTCGTAAAACTATGTTCAAATTTAAGCTCTTGTTTGATGCTGGTCTTCCACTCTTGCAAGTATTGACGTCAAATTCATATGATGATTTCGAAGTGTGCATTTCACATGTAAGGTCGATGAGTCATCCTAAAATTCGCATAACAATATGGTTAATATGATATTCACTGCAACCATAGCGAAAATGGTTTGGTATTAACCAACCAAACTATATTGTTTTTTCATACCATATTACCAAAGAATGAAAACACTATTTACCAAAACAAGAACATATTTAAAAAAAATCATGTTGAAACATGGGCCTGATGTGTCAACTTATTTGTGATCTATGTATTGAGTTGGTTTTCATTTTTCTAGGTCCCCATTTAATAGAGCATGTAATACTATATATCAACCATGATTATGGTTTCTTTTGAACTACGTAACACATTTCACTAACACATATTAGATGTTACTGGTCAAAACCCATGTAACACAATTAACTAACACATATTTATATGTTGCCATGTCAAAATCCATGTAACACACTCGACCAACACATATTTATATGTTACTATTGCAATATCTCTGTAACACATTTTAAGGCCATATATAGTATGTGTTACTGCTTGTCGTTCGACCCAAAATGATGTGTTACAGTAATTTCCCTTGTCACACATTTTTCAATCTATTACATGATAGTGTTATTTAAAGTCTGTTTTGTTGTAGTGGCTCCTACCCTCCGGGAGCCATGGAGGCCAAGGACAAGAGGGGAAACCCTCCTCCCATCTAGGGGGGAGGCCAATCAAGAAGAAGAAGGAGGGGGGTCTCTCTCCCCCTCTCTTCCGGTGGCGCCGGGACGCCGCCGGGGCAATCATCATGTGACGGCGATCTACTCCAACAACTCCGTCATCTTCACCAACACCTCCATCACCTTCCCTCATCTATATTCAGCGGTTCACTCTTCCGCAACCCGCTGTACCCCCCTACTTGAAAATGGTTCTTTATGCTTCATATTATTATCCAATGATGTATTACCATCCTATGATGTTTGAGTAAATTTTTGTTGTCCTTCGGGGTAATTGGTGAATTGCTATGATTGGTTTGATTTTCTTGTGGTTATGTTGTTGTCCTTTGGTGCCCATCATATGAGTGCACGTGTGGATCACACCATAGGGTTTGTTGTATGTTGTTAGGACTATGCATTGTAGGGCAAGAGTGACGGAAACTTCTTCCTACCATAGAAATTGATTCATACTAGATTGAAGGGGGACCAATATATCTTCATGCTATAGTTGGGTTTTACCTTAATGAACATTAGTAGTTGCGGATGCTTGCTAATAGATCCAATCATAAGTACATAGAATTCCAAGTAAGGGATGACATCCTAGCAGTGGCCTCTCCCACATAAAAACTTGATATCGGTCTACTAACTTAGCCAATTGCTTAGAGACAATTCTGCAAATCCTACCACCACTTTTCCACACTCGCTATACTAACCTAATTGTACATCTATTAAAATAGCCCCTAACTTTTATTTTCACGTTCATTATTATCTTTCAAACCTACCCCTTTACACCTACAAAGTACTTCTAGTTTCATACTTGTTCTAGGTAAAACAAGCGTTAAGTGTGCGTAGAGTTGTATCGATGGTCGATATAACTTGAAGAGAATATAAATTCTACGTTTAGCTCCTCGTTGGGTTCGACACTCTTATGTATCAAAAAAAGCTAAATTGATCCCCTATACTAGTGGGTTATCACAACCTATAACAATAGATCAACCTTAGGAATAGCCAATAGCCGAGAGGGCAGGAAAGTCCAATTAGCAACCAGCGTCAAACAAAAAAGGCAGCCACAAAAAGGCCGGCTGGGGGAACCCAACAACCGGGTGACCGGGTGGTCAAAAGTCCCAAGCAAGGGTTTCTGCAGAACCTGGGACAAGGCGGTGATACATCAAGAACATCATACAACCATGTGATCAAGCAGATAGAAAGATGGCCGACCAGGCTAACCCCTCACACAGCCACCCAAACATGCAAGCAGCCAATATGGTATTAGGCCCACGGCAGCTCCGACAATGTCGACCTTCCGAGCAAATGTAAACAAGATCAGATATGCAAAACTCTTTAAAGGACTAGTGCATGTCCTTGAAATGAATTATCCACCGAGAAACACATTGCCTGATACATGATGATAATAGGCATGAAAATGCTAGTGACACAATCTAGTATTGCGTGAAAGGTTTGTATGTGCATATTTAATAATCCCAATTTACTAAAAGATGAGTTTGTTACAAGTTTGCACAACAGATATTTTGTCAGATTAAAGTGCATCTTGGCTCATGAATTTGAGTCGTTTCGACTCATGATTGTAATATGCAATGAAAATTTAACAAGATTCCATGTCTTTCAAGCAAAACAAATCCACGGTTGCTTGTCAATTTTTATTCGATAATGATTGATGATATATCGTTCGCTAAAACATTTCATTGTTTTCCTAACTGCATAGAATTTGTGATTTGTTATGTTATGAAAAAAATTGGTGTGACACATTTGTTGCTCCCAATACCTAGTGTAAATTCTTGTTGTTGAGGCCAGGGTTTTTTTTTCTCGCCCGAGATTTTCGGAAACCGGCCTACCCGCTACCGACGGAGAAAACCAGGTTATGAACGATTTTTTTTTCAATTTTTGAATTTGAACTCCGCGAGAAGGGTCATATACTGTTCCTATGCCAACTTAAACGAATAGCATGCTTCATCCTGATTGTAATACGCCTTTGATCAGTTTGTGAGGTTGTGGGATCGAGCTTTCCTTTTACTCGTGCAAATCTTTTTTATATTATTTAGTCTCAGTTCGCTGTTAAAACCGAAAAACGAAAAATATAGGTGAGATCTAGGCATAGGGAACGTACCTACTACCACTGCAATAGGCGCTAGTTAGTGTTCATGATAGGTTAAATGATATATATTTTTAACACCGTTTGGTATTGAATTCAAAATTTGTTTAAATATTTCGGATGAAAAAAATCTAGAATTTCCGAGATTTTTCCAAAAACCGGTCATTTTGGTCCCTACTGAAAAAAAAGGGGAACGAGAATAAACACCTTGGTAGAGGCACAGTTTTTTTTTCTTATGAATATTTTTGTTAACTTTGGTTTGTGGTTCTTCTTACTGGTTCACCAATTTTTCATGCATATTCCAATGGCCAAGCGACGCTGGTAGAACACTCCCTTAGTTCTCTTCTGTACAGCATAAGTATAAGAGGAGAGGAATGAAAATTAGAACAATGTACCCGGTCGGTTGACTCACACCATTCTTATGTGAGAAATAGAAAAGCAATTTGGAGACAGTTGTGTCATGAGAAATGTGGTCGCTGTGGCGGTAATGGAGCTTTGGAAGTGCGGGTAAGAGCCACTATAAAAGACAACCCAATGGGCTGTTTTCAGCACATCGCTCATTGAGGCAATAGAGACTCCCTTGGCCGGTGAGATCTAAAGCTTCCGAGAACATCAAATGTATGCATGCATGCGTACTTAATTTCTTCATATAGTGCCATTTTATCCTCCGTCAACGAAAAATAACAATTTATTTGTTGTCATTTCGTAAAGAAAAGAGTAATTAGTCAACATATTACTGAATATTAAAATCCACATTTAGCATTCAAATCAATCCTAGAAATATTGTTAGTCCGTCACTATTTTTTTACAATCTCCTGCTACTAATCGGGAGCAAGGAACTGACCACCACTTCGTGCTACTTGTAGGACAGCAAATACCGGCGTCTTCACACCAGGGACAAAGAAAAGATAGCTATCGACACCAAACCCGGTATGTATAGCATACATGCTTCTATTGTGATTGTACCTATAGTTGCACTTTTCTATAAAAAGACACTTATACTATTTTTGAAATATGCAACTATGGTTTTTGAAAGCGGACCTGGCTTCTATGTATGTATTATCTAGTGTTGTTATTCTCGAGTTGCACTTTTCTATAAACAACACTTACTCTTTAAAAGAAAATTGCACCTACTTGTTTTTGAAAAAGTCTATTTTGCGGCTTGATACATTTTTTTTTTCTTCTCTTCCTACTGTTTTGTTCCCCAACAACAACGTTGACTTATTTCTTCATATCTGTATGCAGGTGCTGTAATGATTTTGACAAAGATCTGGCTGGCACTGATTTTACTATCCGTGATTCAAATCGTGGGTACTCAAGGTGATACTGTAGTTGTGGAGTTCAACTTGAACGAGAAATCCATTGAGGAGTTCCTTACTGAATTTCGCGAGATAGTAATACACCTTAGAGGAACCACATATGGTGATGGGCATTATATCTTATCCCATGAAAAAGGAGATTATAATGAGGGAAAATTGGAAAAGCGAATTGAACCAATGTGGTGGATCAAGGTTATATTGATTGGGGAAGAACAAAGGAGGTCCTCCCTCTATTTCAGAGGTGACACTCTCTATTTGGTGGCCACCGCCAATGAGGATGCCAACATCTTCTACATGGGCAATGACCAGTACACCCATGAAAGTTTCAAGGATGGCACAAGAATGGGGTTCAGCGAGAAATATTCAGATCTTCTAGGTAAAGGTAAAATTGAAGATTTGTATCCACTAGTGCTCATAGGCAGGGATGCAGCACTCGCTGCATCAACTGTAATAGCCACCTATAAGGGGGAGCCCGACCAAGAGGTTCATGTGAAACAAGCAGTTTCCACATTCACCCTCATGATACCAGAGGCACAACGTATAAAGCCTATTCGAGATGCGGTCAAAAAGTACTGGAAAAGCTCTGGATATGTAACCAAGAAGGATGCCAAGCTTGTTCATGCATGGGGTATGGCCTCTTATGTCTGGTGTTACATGATCACGGAGTGGAATCGGCCTATTAATAAGGCATTCGACGGCACTATCATATAAACTGAAGATGACATCGAGCCGATCCTTGATCTGGTGAAATGGCCACAAACAGGATTGTATCCCCGCTTAGAGAAGCTCGCGCCCCCGCCGGCGAACGTTTGATTCTGCTGCACTTTTATATTCCATTGTAATAATAAATGAACGTGTCATGTGTCTTGTGTCTGTTACTAGTTAGTTTAAATTTTAGGTGATAGATTTGGAGATAGAAAGGTTATTTCGTCCCGTAGAAGGTTTTCCTGCTATGTCCTAATCTATTACAAGCATGTTTCTAGTTTTATCAAGTCCCTACTAACGACGTGGTTATAATTGGACTACTTATAGTCCTCTATCTGATCAATAAATCAATGTGAAATTTTCCAAAACCTGATTCTCACTCGCTTTCTTATATGCCTTGTATATATGTCACTACTAGGAAATACCTTATAGGTAGAACCTTAACAATAGCGAGGGGTACTAGGCCACCGCTACTGCTACTTAGCGATAGCGCTGGTTATAATCCAGCACCACAGGTAATGATATAGCAGTAGCGCCTGCCGTCCACCCAATGCTGCTGCTAAGTGGTCCCCACCTTACCCACCGGGGCTACCTGTAGTAGTAGCGTGCCCTAGGAAACATCCGCTACTACTAAACTTGTAGCAGTAGCGCGGGCCTAAGACACAACGCTACACTATGGGTGTACTGTGCCAGCAGGTGGGCCCAACGTAGCAGCAGCGCGGGCCGCTTACCTAGCGCTACTGCTACGACCTTTAGCAGTAGCGTTGTTCCCTAACGCGCACTGCTGCTAAGCCCATCTTATCTTCTCTGCACGGCCGCCCCTCACTCTCCCTCTCCACTCTCTCCCCCGCACTTGCCCTCCCCACGCTCGTTGCCCGGCCACCGCCGCCGCCGACGCTCCTGCTCCTCCTCCACAGAGGTAGCTCCTCCTTCCTCCTTCCACCTCCCCCCTCCTCCCTCCTCCTCCCTCCACCTCCCTCGCTCCGACCTCCCTCCCTGCCTCGTCCGTTCTCCTCCTCCCCGCACCTCCCTCCAACTCCCTCCCTCCCTCCTTCCACATCTCTGTCCCTCCCTCCCTGCCTAAAATTTAGTAATAGAAACTTTTAGGTGTAGAAAACTTAGGTAGGTGTAGAAAATTTTCAATATAGAAATGTATTGGAATGCTATATGAAAAAAAATTAGGTATCAAATTTAGTAATAGAAGTTTGTAGTAAGAAAATTTTGGTATAGCAATTTTAGTAATAGAAATTTTTAGTAAGTGTTGAATAGAGTAGAACTAGGGTATTTAGTTATATCAATCTCACATTGCCAAATTTAGAGAGAGAGAGAGAGAGAGACCTACTTTCGTGAAGAAATAGGGTATTTAGTTATGCTTCTTGTCCAAAAGAAATGTTCGGGTTATAAGATATATTGAATTTTTTTTTCAATATTGAACCATTGAAATGCAATGAGCACCAAGTTTGAATGCTCATGTGTGGCGCAGGGTCAACGATGACGCCCAGAAGATCACCGATGACATCCGTGCCCGGTCAACGACTGTGGCACCCCGGCTCAGAGTAAACCGGAACGCCCCGTATTCCAGCCCAAGAACAAGTCTTCTGGAATACGGCACTGTTGGCATAGAACAAATCAGCTCTTTATTACAATGGATATGGTTACAAAGGGTACAAGGATTACATCGGCACGGCGACACGACGCCTGCCCGGGGTAGCTCTATGCTAACAGCGGAATAATACTCTCTCGGCAGCGGAACAGCGACAACGGTGATGGACTCCACTCCGCAGGGACTCTGGCTAGAACGCGTATCCTAGCTCGCGCACGCAACATCTCCAACAAACAATCAATCATGGCATGACCTGCAAACTGGCATGACACGCCAGGTGAGTACTTTGAATGTACTCGCAAGCTCACAACAAACAACAGCATTAAGGCAAGACAACATCACAGCAATCAAGATTAAGTTAAGATTTATGTTACCGAAGGAATGGTTGAAATGAGCAATAACAGGCTACTCTTCCTGCATTCTGGTGACCAACTCATGATCACTCCAAGAACATCCAACGATCATCCTCGAGATCGTTACCAAGACTTGCCCATGGCATGATTTCCGACTGTTACCAAACTCAGATGAGTTCTCCCATCATTACTGTCATTATAACGGTTGATCTCCTATAGAGGTCTGGACGGGCTGTCCAATTCCGTGGACACGGCTATTCGAATAGATTTAACACTCTGCAGAGGTTGTACACTTTACCCACACCACGGAACTCATGGCCTCGTGCTCCCATTCGGGTGGACCAACGACGTTCCGACGAAACCCGCCTGACCCGTGACTCTTCCATCGTACGACCGGCAATCATACTCCCTCTTGGAGTCAAGCCTTGGGTGGCCCAGTGTCCTCAAGACACCTGCCAGCGTCCTGGCCAAACAAACTGTCCCAAACGGGGACCTGGATCCAATAACTCAACTGGGCTCACAAGGTTATCGCCGCCTACCGGGCCAGGGTAGCGCACGCGCATAACCCTCCCTCTTTGGAGGTACCAGTGGAAGAGCACGCGATCAGACCAAGTCAAGGCTGTCCCATACCGGCAAATGTGGCTGCACGAATAAGCCCGGACAGGTGACTCTCGATCAACCAACTAAGTTCACTTATTACCAGGTTGTTTCATCAAGTTAACTTAGTTGGTCAAATTAGGCATCTTATCCCCGAACAATCTTTCTGTCACAGCTGATACTCCGATATCATAGTAATCCAATAACCGGCATGCTTAGGCTACTGCTACTAGTTCATATCCACAAATGCCGGATGAAATCCAAAATAATCATAGACGGTAATCTCAACATCATAACCTCAACGAGTGGGTAAACTACTACTCATTGACAATCCGGTATTCAACATTTACTCATGCATGTCATAATCCAATCCATGCTACAGATAACATTCTTGCAATTAAAGTAATTAATTAAACTATGATATTGCATTGCAATTATGCAGATGAGGGTTGTGGCTTGCCTGGAGATGAAGGAGTCATCGGAATGAAGTGCGGAAATGTCGCGGGGACGAATGCCGGAAACAGTTCTCTCTCGGAGGGGCTATTTACGGCAAGGGCAAATGGTCATTTCCACTGTGGGACCACATAGTGAAAATGATACCAGCACGATGGGCTCGACGAGACGAAGACGTGGGCGTTGGATTAACCTCGATCGGAGTCTCGGGTGAAAAGTTACAACCAGTTGAAATCCAGGGACCAATCTGCAAGAAAACCCTACAAACAGGTCCCTGACGGCTGAAAATAGAAAGCGTCTTTCTCTGAATTACGCCTTCTGCACGAGAAAACGTATTCTCAGCCGCAGGACAACAGGAATACGCTTTCCAGTAAGGAAAGCGTAATTTCACAGAAGAAAGAACAAAGTACATTTTCAAAAGATGAAAGCGCACTTTCGAGTTACGCTTCCACTTACTGCACCGGGCCCGGGCGTTGATCTTGCCGTGATGCTTACAGGTGGGCCCCGCTTACCTCTCTCTCCCCTCTCGCTCCAGGTCGTCTTCTTCCCCGCGCTGTGCCTCGCGTGGGACAGAGGAAGGGAGCAGGGGAGATGGGTGCTAGGGGGCCGGCCAGCTCAAGCCAGCTCCGGCCGGGCTGAGGCCACCGGCGGGACCGCAGGGCTGTAGCGCCTCCGTTCAGAGGGTCATCCGGCGTCGGGGAGGAGTAGGGAGGCGGGGAGGGGCGGCGCCAGGAGGAGGACAGAGAGGTGGGGGCGGTGGTGGTTGCCAGCGATGCGGGCCGTCCCCGGCGAGGGAGAGGGGTTGGGGCGGCTCGCAGAGGAATGGGGAGTGCGGTGGTGGAGTCAGGGAGGCGAGGGAAGGCCGGGCCTGAGCCAATTTAGGCGGCGGCTGGCGAGGATGGCTCGGCCATGGGAGGGGCAGGAGAGCACCTCAGGCTCGGTTGAGTGCTCGGGGAGAGAGCTGGGAGTGAGGGGAGGAGGTTGGTGTGGACGAGAGGGCTCGGGATGGCTTTATATAGCCGCGGCGATGGCGAGATGATAAGGACGGCCACGGCAGCATTCTTATCGATGCACTGGAGCGCGGGGTGGCGTGGCTGTCCGCTTCCGGTGTCGGTGAGCGGCCAACCTGACGAGCCTTTAATGCGGCGCGACGGCTCGGGGAAGAAGGGGCCAAGGGGAGAAGTGATGGCTTGGGGTCATGGCGAACAGAGCTCCGACGGCGATCGCTGTGGTGTCTCCATCGTCGCACTGGAGCTGCAGGCGACGTGGCTGGCTGCTAGCGGCGTCGACGAACTTTGTGGAGGAGCAGAGAGGGCGCTGGCGAAGTCGAGAGGGCTCGGGGGTGGCCGTATACGGCGGCCCATGTGCGGGTACAGTGCGCTGTGGCCGCTCGTCGGCTAGCTCCGGAGAGGAGGTTTCGGGAGGGGGAAGCAGAGGGGAAATGATGGCACGAGCACGGGGGAGCTACCAGACATGAGAGTGACACGAGAGGCAGAGGAAACGGACGGAACCGAGACGTTCCATCGCCAGAGCGCGCTGGCTGGCATGCCAGCCGCGTGGTCACCGCGTGCATTGGCGCATACGGCGCGTTCTGGACCGTCCAGTCATGTCCAATGAGTAGTCCCTCCAGGATACAGTCCCCAGGAAGTGATGTCTCGATGAAACGCGCTGTAGTTAGATGGGAGTGGTCACCTAAAGTTTGCTGCAACAAACTTGGCTGCGCACTGGTGATCAACAGGGAGTTGATTGGGGTAAATGGAGTTGTCTGGGGTGATTATCTTAGGAAGGACTATAATCCTGGAGGTTTTGGAAGGAATTGGACCAATATACATCATAGTTGCTTTGCAACAGCACAATTGGTCCAGAATCAAAATCATGATGGTGCACTCAAATAAAGAAGCCAATTGAGCTGAAATTTGGCAAGGCAGGGTTATTTGGACATATGAAGATGCTGTAAAAATTTCATACCAAATGGACATTCCAAAATGGTACTTCCTTCACAGCTATCCTCTCTGTCCAGAAACTTGGAATAATTCTAGAGAATTATTGGGAAGATGAATTGAGCCCAAATTTGGTGGATAGGTGTTATATGGGTAGAAGAACGTTCTGGAAATTATTCATGAATTATGGAGCAATAAAAATTATAGTTGCTTCACAACCCATAATAATTACCAGAAAAAAGATTTGATGCTGTGATCACATAGATGATTGGATAAGGTTGAAACTGGGTGGAGAGTCATGATTTGGGCATATGAAGATGCTTGCAAAATTTCAACTCATTTGGATACTCCTAGCTAGCACTTGCTTCACAAAGATTCCAGTTGCCCAGAAACTTTGGAGATTAGCCAAGAGAGTTTTAATATCCAAATAAAGTTGAATTTTGGCATGTGCCAATGATATGGATAGGAAAGAGTGCACAAAAAGTTTGAGAGCAAGCAAGCAAATATAAATGGTACTTGCTTCACAAACTGCCAGCTGGGGCAGAATCAGAAAAGGAATATTTGTGAAATATTTTTGGACATGGGAAGGAATATTTTGACATATCTGGATAAGATATGTCCCAAAGGATTTATGAGAATTATTTGGGAATTTTGGGAATGGTAGAAATATGAGTTGCTTCACAACTCAGAGCTGACAGGGTCATTCCTTTAATAGAAAAAGGAATATTCCCAAGAAAAGAATATTGGGATTGGTCCAAGATGTAAATGACAAGGTCTTGGGATGATTTTGAGGTTGGCAAGCCACTTGGGAGAGGAATCAAGGGTGATCTCTCCAGGTTTCAGGACTACTAGGCCACGGAAAAGCAAATCCAGACCAAAATAAAAAGGAAAAAAGAAATGGGCAAAATCCAGGGTGTCACAAACCTACCCCCCTTAAAGAAATCTCGTCCTCGAGATTTGGTTGCTCAGGGGTTAAACCTGAATACTCCCCTTTGAGGAAACCGTTTCCAACTCGGGTTTCCTTTATACCTTTGTATTCTCCTCCCGCTGATTTCTCCGATTGACTGCCTGGCTTTGATGTGGTTCATTTCACTGGATTCTCATTCTGACAGGTCTTTCCTTATATATTATTCTGACTTTAATCCTTTTATGTCTAATGGCCTGCCTAGGTGCAATGAATTATCCTGACTACAATACCCGTCCTTCTCGCAAGCCCAAGAGTTGTTCCTTATGGACGTGTTGTGATGAAGTCCAATACGGATGATCGTCCATTGACTCATGAACAGATCCTCTCGAGGGACATGAAATCTTTTACTCATCGTGCTTGGGTGTCCTCAAAGGGCTGTATGTCCTCCAAGTTTGAAACAGCATTGTGATTCATATCATTCTCCTTCTCGCATGGTTTACTGAATCATCTTTGGTATCTGTACTATCTCAGGTATCACATTCGTACCAAAGATTTAATTGTCACCTGTCGTGACCAGCATAAAGGTGTACGGTGATATTATCCATAGACTTGACTGACAGTGGTCCTGGCAGCAGAATCTTGTTCACGGCAGGTTATTCTTTATCTGTTTCCCATATGTGAGGACATGTGCTGCGAGACTGTTGCTCATCCTTCTGAGTGCTCAGTCTGACAGGCTTGACTATTCTCTTCTGATGATTCTGGGAATATTTAGTTGGCTGAGCGGGTTGACTCGATATGGGGTCCTTGCAAATGGATTAGACCCCGTGGTGTGTATCCCCATGGTGACCGGTATCGAACCAGTCTATTCTGGCATTTGTACTAAGTTGATCATGTAACCATTATCATATCTGTATGGCCAATCTTGCTCCTTCATTATGGTTTTATTTACCTGGATCCTTAGCTGAAAGAGCTTGGCCTTATGTATTCTCGATTCTTCGGGTGACCATGGGTACTGCCAGATGCAACATTCCTGCATGCATATTACTTTACAAGTTGTAGCTGTAGGGTAACGACCGTCTGAACCCCTTGAATGAAATCGTCAAATAAACCAGTAGCCACCAGAACGGTCTTTACAACTCAGATCTGGGACATTACTGGAGTAACTCAACCCCGACTCAAGACGGCTGAAAAGCAGCTCAGAGCATGAGACGGTGTCGATAAGAAGAAAGTAGCAGCTCCCTAAGATGGCCGAGAAACAGCTCAGAGCATAGGGTTACCGCTACGGAAATAAATTCAACAACTGTCCGAGACGGCCGAAAAGCAGCTCAGGACACGGGCCAGTTGTTGACAAAAGAAATAAAAAAAATTAGCATCCACCCCGGACGGCCGTAAAACAGCTCGGAACACAGGCGTAGTGCCGTTACTAAAGAAAGGCAGGCAAGGGTTCAGTAGCGTCCCATACAGCTTGCTACTACACAGACAAGCACAGGTATGTTAATTGAAACCGGGCTGACATCATGGTCTGAGTAACTCATGTAACCTTGGCAGCATGTTCATCATTTCCATAAGAACATGTGTAGCTAGCACTTGATTTCTGAGGCAGGCTTGTGTCCTGACTGGTTCTTGCATTCCGACCAACGGTTGCGGACCTGACTCTTGGGATGCGTTGTCATATGCTGCCAACTATCTGGGGAGTATCTTATACTCTGAGGCTTCCTTTTTGCCACATACGGACTGAGTGCATATATCTATTCCTTAATGTTTCTGCTGTCAGTTACTTGTTGTAAGGCACATGGTATTCAGCTATCCTTCTTGCTGAACGCCACACTCATAACATATTCTGGCTTACTTCCGGGATATATCAGGGTTCAACCTGTACTCATAACAGACTCAAACCGTATATGGTAACCATACCTTTGACATGAAATGTACTGTGGATCAGCACACAATCTGTCGTCTTGCTGATCCGATGATTTCTGCTGTGAAGGTTGCAATGATACATACTGGATGCTAATAATCAATCCAAAATACCATTGGTAGTCAGGCCAGGTATTTCCCGATATCAGGCAGTCAGCGGAAAATTCCATATTGTTGAGCTGAGCCTCCAACTAACTGTCTCTTCACTGATTTCTTTGAGTCCGGTGTCGGGGAGCAACTTCCATAAGGGGAAATAAGGTAACACCAAGGGCCCGACGAAAGAAGCAAAAGAAATGACTAAACAAAAGCACACAAAGCACTAAGATCACACATACGCAATATCATATATTACAGCTATCCACAGCAATGATATGCATGCCTACCTAAGCACACAAATCTCGCGGAGACTCCGGTACTACAGTCTAACATGCTGTGGCGATGTGCACGAAAGGAAGTCAAGGTGTGGAAGGAGTTGGTGTGAACAAAGGTACACCAAACACGGCTTAACACAGGTTGCAGCTGGAAGGATACTGAGGCGAGGACGGATTTGATGATCGTGGATTGGGACACAGAGGTCACGACCACATCGTCATCAAGCGTACGGAAGAAACCGTACTTGTTCAGAGAGTGGATGGCTGGGTGGAATAGCGGTGAAAAGAAAGGCTTGTGGGCATTGCCCTTTTCTGATAACCAAGATCAGTAAGGGTTGCCAACGCGGCTAGAGGGATGGCACGATCCGGGATAGAGACATGTCTATCACCGAACCATAGGAATAGCTGAAAAGGATGCAATGGTGTGGTACCGGTGTATCAATCCTGCAAGGGATCGACATTGCCAAGTACCTTGGCATCTCTCTGCTGGGACAGACATGACACCACACACCGAGGAACATGCAACTGGAGAGTACATGTAGTGGATTGCCACCTATACTTACCAGATCCATCGTTAGTAATAACTAGTCTATATGCATGCTATGCAGCAGACAAATGCAGCAAACAAGTGCAGCAAACCGGCTAGACTCTATGCTACCGCTTTCTAACGCTCGCGCCTAGACTGCGCGTCCTATAGCCAGACCTGCTCTGATACCAACTCCTGTGGCACCCCGGCTCAGAGTAAACCGGAACGCCCCGTATTCCAGCCCAAGAACAAGTCTTCTGGAATACGGCACTGTTGGCATAGAACAAATCAGCTCTTTATTACAATGGATATGGTTACAAAGGGTACAAGGATTACATCGGCACGGCGACACGACGCCTGCCCGGGGTAGCTCTATGCTAACAGCGGAATAATACTCTCTCGGCAGCGGAACAGCGACAACGGTGATGGACTCCACTCCGCAGGGACTCTGGCTAGAACGCGTATCCTAGCTCGCGCACGCAACATCTCCAACAAACAATCAATCATAGCATGACCTGCAAACTGGCATGACACGCCAGGTGAGTACTTTGAATGTACTCACAAGCTCACAACAAACAACAGCATTAAGGCAAGACAACATCACAGCAATCAAGATTAAGTTAAGATTTATGTTACCGAAGGAATGGTTGAAATGAGCAATAACAGGCTACTCTTCCTGCATTCTGGTGACCAACTCATGATCACTCTAAGAACATCCAACGATCATCCTCAAGATCGTTACCAAGACTTGCCCATGGCATGATTTCCGACTGTTACCAAACTCAGATGAGTTCTCCCATCATTACTGTCATTATAACGGTTGATCTCCTATAGAGGTCTGGACGGCCTGTCCAATTCCGTGGACACGGCTATTCGAATAGATTTAACACTCTGCAGAGGTTGTACACTTTACCCACACCACGGAACTCATGGCCTCGTGCTCCCATTCGGGTGGACCAACGACGTTCCGACGAAACCCGCCTGACCCGTGACTCTTCCATCGTACGACCGGTAATCATACTCCCTCTTGGAGTCAAGCCCTGGGTGGCCCCGTGTCCTCAAGACACCTGCCAGCGTCCTGGCCAAATAAACTGTCCCAAACGGGGACCTGGATCCAATAACTCAACTGGTCTCACAAGGTTATCGCCGCCTACCGGGCCAGGGTAGCGCACGCGCATAACCCTCCCTCTTTGGAGGTACCGGTGGAAGAGCACGCAATCAGACCAAGTCAAGGCCGTCCCATACCGGCAAATGTGGCTGCACGAATAAGCCCGGACAGGTGACTCTCGATCAACCAACTAAGTTCACTTATTACCAGGTTGTTTCATCAAGTTAACTTAGTTGGTCAAATTAGGCATCTTATCCCCGAACAATCTTTCTGTCACAGCTGATACTCCGATATCATAGTAATCCAATAACCGGCATGCTTAGGCTACTGCTACTAGTTCATATCCACAAATGCCGGATGAAATCCAAAATAATCATAGACGGTAATCTCAACATCATAACCTCAACGAGTGGGTAAACTACTACTCATTGACAATCCGGTATTCAACATTTACTCATGCATGTCATAATCCAATCCATGCTACAGATAACATTCTTGCAATTAAAGTAATTAATTAAACTATGATATTGCATTGCAATTATGCAGATGAGGGTTGTGGCTTTCCTGGAGATGAAGGAGTCATCGGAATGAAGTGCGGAAATGTCGCGGGGACGAATGCCGGAAACAGTTCTCTCTCGGAGGGGCTGTTTACGGCAAGGGCAAATGGTCATTTCCATTGTGGGACCACATAGTGAAAATGATACCAGCACGATGGGCTCGACGAGACGAAGACGTGGGCGTTGGATTCACCTCGATCAGAGTCTCGGGTGAAAAGTTACAACCAGTTGAAATCCAGGGACCAATCTGCAAGAAAACCCTACAAACAGGTCCCTGATGGCTGAAAATAGAAAGCGTCTTTCTCTGAATTATGCCTTCTGCACGAGAAAACGTATTCTCAGCCGCAGTACAACAGGAATACGCTTTCCAGTAAGGAAAGCGTAATTTCACAGAAGAAAGAACAAAGTACGTTTTCAAAAGATGAAAGCGTACTTTCGAGTTAAGCTTCCACTTACTGCACCAGGCCCGGGCGTTGACCTTGCCGGGACGCTTACAGGCGGGCCCCGCTTACCTCTCTCTCCCCTCTCGCTCCAGGTTATCTTCTTCCCCACGCTGTGCCTCGCGTGGGACAGAGGAAGGGAGCAGGGGAGATGGGCGCTAGGGGGCCGGCCAGCTCAAGCCAGCTCCGGCCGGGCTGAGGCCACCGGCGGGACCGCAGGGCTGTAGCGCCTCCGTTCAGAGGGTCGTCCGGCGCCGGGGAGGAGTAGGGAGGTGGGGAGGGGCGGCGCCAGGAGGAGGACAGAGAGGTGGGGTCGGTGGTGGTTGCTAGCGATGCGGGCCGTCCCCGGCGAGGGAGATGGGTTGGGGCGGCTCGCAGAGGAATGGGGAGTGCGGTGGTGGAGTCAGGGAGGCGAGGGAAGGCCGGGCCTGAGCCAATTTAGGCGGCGGCCGGCGAGGATGGCTCGGCCATGGGAGGGGCAGGAGAGCACCTCAGGCTCGGTTGAGTGCTCGGGAAGAGAGCTGGGAGTGAGGGGAGGAGGTTGGTGTGGACGAGAGGGCTCGGGACGGCTTTATATAGCCGCGGCGATGGCGAGATGATAAGGACGGCCATGGCAGCATTCTTATCGATGCACTGGAGCGTGGGGTGGCGTGGCTGTCCGCTTTCGGTGTCGGCGAGCGGCCGACCTGACGAGCCTTTAATGCGGCGCGACGGCTCGGGGAAGAAGGAGCCAAGGGGAGAAGTGACGGCTCGGGGTCATGGCGAACAGAGCTCCGACGGCGATCGCCGTGGCGTCTCCATCGTCGCACTGGAGCTGCAGGCGACATGGCTGGCTACTAGCGGCGTCAACGAACTTCGTGGAGGAGCAGAGAGGGCGCTGGGGAAGTCGAGAGGGCTCGGGGGTGGCCGTATACGGCGGCCCATGTGCGGGTACAGTGCGCTGTGGCCGCTCGTCGGCTAGCTCCGGAGAGGAGGTTTCGGGAGGGGGAAGCAGAGGGGAAATGACGGCACGAGCACGGGGGAGCTACCAGACATGAGAGTGACACGAGAGGCAGAGGAAACGGACGGAACCGAGACGTTCCATCGCCAGAGCGCGCTGGCTGGCATGCCAGCCGCGTGGTCACCGCGTGCATTGGCGCATACGGCGCGTTCTGGACCGTCCAGTCATGTCCAATGAGTAGTCCCTCCAGGATACAGTCCCCAGGAAGTGATGTCTCGATGAAACGCGCTGTAGTTAGATGGGAGTGGTCACCTAAAGTTTGCTGCAGCAAACTTGGCTGCGCACTGGTGATCAACAGGGAGTTGATTGGGGTAAATGGAGTTGTCTGGGGTGATTATCTTAGGAAGGACTATAATCCTGGAGGTTTTGGAAGGAATTGGACCAATAGACATCGTAGTTGCTTTGCAACAGCACAATTGGTCCAGAATCAAGATCATGATGGTGCACTCAAATAAAGAAGCCAATTGAGCTGAAATTTGGCAAGGCAGGGTTATTTGGACATATGAAGATACTGTAAAAATTTCATACCAAATGGACATTCCAAAATGGTACTTCCTTCACAGCTATCCTCTCTGTCCAGAAACTTGGAATAATTCTAGAGAATTATTGGGAAGATGAATTGAGCCCAAATTTGGTGGATAGGTGTTATATGGGTAGAAGAACGTTCTGGAAATTATTCATGAATTATGGAGCAATAAAAATTATAGTTGCTTCACAACCCATAATAATTACCAGAAAAAAAGATTTGATGCTGTGATCACATAGATGATTGGATAAGGTTGAAACTGGGTGGAGAGTCATGATTTGGGCATATGAACATGCCTGCAAAATTTCAACTCATTTGGATACTCCTAGCTAGCACTTGCTTCACAAAGATTCTAGTTGCCCAGAAACTTTGGAGATTAGCCAAGAGAGTTTTAATATCCAAATAAAGTTGAATTTTGGCATGTGTCAATGATATGGATAGGAAAGAGTGCACAAAAAGTTTGAGAGCAAGCAAGCAAATATAAATGGTACTTGCTTCACAAACTGCCAGCTGGGGCAGAATCAGAAAAGGAATATTTGTGAAATATTTTTGGACATGGCAAGGAATATTTTGACATATCTGGATAAGATATGTCCCAAAGGATTTATGAGAATTATTTGGGAATTTTGGGAATGGTAGAAATATGAGTTGCTTCACAACTCAGAGCTGACAGGGTCATTCCTTTAATAGAAAAAGGAATATTCCCAAGAAAAGAATATTGGGATTGGTCCAAGATGGAAATGACAAGGTCTTGGGATGATTTTGAGGTTGGCAAGCCACTTGGGAGAGGAATCAAGGGTGATCTCTCCAGGTTTCAGGACTACTAGGCCACGGAAAAGCAAATCCAGACCAAAATAAAAAGGAAAAAAGAAATGGGCAAAATCCAGGGTGTCACAACGACGCCCAGAAGATCACCGACGACACCCGCGCCCGGTCGATAACCATCGTCTATAGTGAGTAAACATGGTCTATGTGGTTGCTTAAATACCAAAATGAAGGATATATATGTGCTTGCCCAAGTGGCCTATGTATGTGTATGGACATCTTTGTATCGCAGGGAAAAACCGAGTGGCCTATGTTTTGCCAGAGTGTTGATTCAATTACGTTCCGAAAAATTTCAGGTGCTCGATATGTCCTATTTTAGCAAAGGTCATGCCGGATTTTTCCATGAATGTTAGCATGACTTGGCTATAAAGTAGGAAATATCGAGTGCCCGTGATTTGCCGAAACAGGAATTAAATGTCATTCCGGCAAACCATAGGTCATTTTTATGTCATTACTCGATATATGTAATGGGTTGATTATCATTCTGTCGGGGCTCCTTGTGTGACTTTCAGTCTGCTCTTGAAGGAAGGATGCCGAATGTTGTCGTGGGGGTCGCCTCGTTTCCTTCTTCTCGTGATATTCCTTGGTAATGCACGAGAGGAGGAGGGGAAGCGACCATCACCGACGGTCGAAATATCTGTGAGGGAGTGTCCACCATATACTGTCAAAATATGAGAGAGGAAGAATCCTGATTGTTGTCGTGGGGGTCGCTTCTGCTTCATTCGAAGGTGTTAGACATTTTTGTGTAATGCACTTTCGAATGAGAGGAGGAGCGACCATCACTGACGGTCGAATATGTGATGCCCCCGATTCAATCGTACACTAATCATACACGCAAACGTGCACGATCAAGCTCAGGGACTCACGGGAAGATATCACAACACAACTCTAGACACAAATAAAATAATACAACCTTTATATTACAAGCCAGGGGCCTCGAGGGCTCGAATACATAGCTCGATACATAAGAGTCAGCGGAAGATATGATATCTGAGTACAGACATAAGCTAAACAAGACTGCCTTAAAAAGGCAAACACAAAAACAACAACGATCGAAGAGGCAAGGCCTCCTGCCTGGGACCTCCTAACTACTCCTGGTCGTCGGTGGTCTCCACGTAGTAGTAGGCATCCTCGGGGTAGTAGTAGTCGTCGGCGGTGGCATCTGGCTCCTGGGATCCACCATCTGGTCGCAGCAACCGGAAAGAAAGAAGCGGAAGGGGGAAAAGGGGTAGCAAAGTAACCGTGAGTACTCATCCAAAGTACTCGCAAGCATCAGATCTATACTAAGTATGCATTGGTATCAAATGGAAGGGTTGTATCTGTGGACTGAACTGCAGAAAGCCAGAATAGAGGGGAAAAGCCTAGCTTATCGAAGACTAGCATCTTCAAGTAGCTCCAGGCATCTTGCAGCATTCAGAAGAGTAAAGAGTAGCAATTTAATATTTAACAAGCATTTTGTAACATTAATGCCCAGAGATCCTTCCTCGACTCCCTGCGAGGAAGCAATCCCGGGGCCACATATCCATCACATAACTCAAGTATCCATTTCTAGTTGTAATAGATCAGGATACAAGTCTTAATGTCCATTATCGTGGACACGGTATTCGAATAGACAACTTCCCTGCAGGGGTGCACCACATTTCCCAACATGCTTGATTACTCTAGCCGGACACACTTTCTTGTGTCCATGCCCGGCCTTGGAAGATCAACATGTCACAGCCCTGCCTAGGCTCAACAGAGAGGTCCCCGCCGGTCAACATCCTAAGCACTCCGGGGTTTTGGACCCATCGCCCGTTGCACTACGGGTCGTTGTGTGCAGGGTGAATACCAGCACCACCCGTGTAGTGGATGGCACGATCCGACCGTGCCACAATGTTGAACTGGGCGTCTGACAAAGCTTCGGCTAATACTGCAACGCCGAGTGCCCATAACTATTCCCGCATGGTGGTTAGTGCGTAAAGGCCAGTGGCCAACTCAGAACAAATACCCAAACCTTAGTGTATTAGGAGCTCGCGGAGATGAGCAGAGACTCACGATAACGTGAACTCGTCGCCCCGTCACAAGGAAATACAGCAAGGGCCAGGCCCAACCCTCTCTCACTAGAGCGGGCTACCTGCCCCGGCCGTGCCTCATAATTAACTCGCGGGTGCTCTCCAGGCCCGCCCGACTTTCACATCAACTCGCAGGTACCCCTCAGGGCCGACCCGACTAACCAGAGACTGTCGGGAACATAGGTCCACCTCTACCGGGATGGTACCGCCTGTCCCTTCAGTCTCGTAGTAACAGTGCACGGGGACTATAGGTAAAGGTAACTGTGTGTCTGTAACATCAAGGCAAAAACCCGAGGAATCACCCTCGATGGAATCCACTCGATGTAATCATCAAGTTGAACTTAGGAGGAATCTCGCTCGAGGTTCACACTTGAGGTGTTGGACGACAGAGTCATATTGGGACTAGTGAAGGAGGAATCACCATCGATGACCACGACCGAATAGCTACACTACAGAGTTATCGTCAGGAGTGCGTTACGAGGTATCACCCTCGGCACTCGATATTAGCTCTATAGAGTCGAGCAACAAAAGGGGGGTGTGATGTGATGCGTCGGGCTCTGGACGTCGATCACATTGATCGAGTCATCGGTCATCAAGCCGGGGCAACTGGGACAAGGTGAGGGGTCACTGGTGGATCACAAACCAACCTATACTAAGCAGTTTAGGATAAGCAGGTAAGATACAATAGCAGGTTACAAAAGTAGGCTATGCATCAGATAGGATCAAACAAGTACAGTAGCAAAATCTAATGTAAGCATGAGAGAGAATGGAATAGGCGATATCGGAATGATCAAGGGAGTTTTGCTTGCCTGGTTGCTCAGACGAGAAGGAGGGGTCGTCGGTGACGTAGTCGAACACAGTGGCACCAGCAGCGGTCTCGGGGTCTACCGGAGAGAAGAGGGGGAAGAAAACAGTAAACATAAAGCAAACAGATGTAACACAGATGCACGACAGCGCAACAGGCAGTGCTAGGGGCGCTCTAACGCGGTGCTACACAATACCGACGAAGGAGGATAACATCCGGGAATGTTTTCCAGGTGTTTGGCATTTTCGGGCAGACGAACTGAAGAGGGAAGGTTGCATGTTCGCTATGCTAGGGACGTGTGTTAGACGAACGGACTGCCTACTCGGATTCGTCTCATTTTTCTGAGCAACTTTCATGTACAAAGTATTTTCATCCGATATACAGTTTAATTTCTATGATTTTTCAAAGATTTAAAAGATTTTATAATTTTCTAGAATTTATTTAATTCGAATATAAAAGTAATTACTTTTTATACACAGACTGAGCCAGCCACAGTCAATGACATGTGGGGCCAGTCAAAGCCCAGTCAGCAGTCAAATAGTTTGATGGTTGACTTGGTCAAACTGGCAGGACGGACCCGCATGTCATAGACTGCTAGCTTAAGGCAATTTATTTATTTACTTAACTAACAGGGGGGTCCACATGTCATTGTCATAGTTTAACTAATGAGATAAGTAGGGTTAATTAACATGATTAATTAAGTTAATTAATTAATTTTATTTATTTATTATTTCTTTTAAATCATTTTGGGGGCGGGCCCCACTGTCATAGGCCCAGGGGCAACCAGGCGAAATGGTTGCGGGCGCCCGCCCGAATGGCCACGGGTGTGCAGGCACTGGAGCTGGGCGGGGCGGACCACCCAGGCGGCGCGGCAGGGCAGCGGGCTGGTCATGGCGACAGGGCACACGACCGGCGAGCAGGAGGGCGCCGGCGGCAGCGGCAGGGCTGCACGGGCGATGGCGGCACGGGTGAAGCAGAGCCGCGGCGCGGGACGGCGCGGTGAGCTAGGAGGGGTGGAGGACGCGGGCGCAGTGAGTGCCTGGCCGTCGCGGCGAGAGCGCGGCGGGGGCGGGCAGAGAGAGTCCGGGGCCAGGGCGCCCGTGCAGGCTCATGGTCGGGGCGCGTCTGGGGCGCGGCCAGAGCGGCTAGGCGGGGCGGAGGCGCGGTGCAGCGCGTGCGGGCCGGAGCAGTGGCAGGTGGCACGGGCAACGGCGAGCGCAGCGGCAGAGGGAAGAGGAGGCCGGTGGGGTTCCTCACCCGCGTTGTAGGGGCACGGGGGCGGCGAGGCGCGAGGAAGCGAGCCGTGGAGGAGGTCGGGGATAGCGAGGGACGGGCGGCACCAGCAATGGGGCGCAGGGAACGACGGGGCGGCGCCGGTTCGGTGATGAGGCGAGGCCGCGGCTTCAGGCGGGCGTCGCGTGAGGGAGAGGAGGGCGAGGAGGAGTCCGGGAGGCGAGCGGCGGCGCGTCGAACGGCAATGAAGGGGCGCCAAGCACTGGCCGACGTGGTCGAGCCCCGATCTGGGATCCAGATCGGGTCATGGGGGGCAAAGGAGCAAGGGGGATGTGGGGAAGTGGGCCGGGGGAGGTTAGGGTTCGGGGTGCGGGGTGGGGATAAGCCAGGGGGTGAGGGAGGCCGGCTGGGCTGGCTTGGTCTGCTGGGCCGGCTAGGCCTTCCCAGTTGCTAAGGACCAGGAAGAGAGGGAGGGGGTTCCCTTTTCCATTTCTTTTTATAGCTCTCTGTTTCATTTTAAAACAACTAGCATTTGACTTTTAAATAATATGAGACTTGGCCGTATAACCACAATGCAAATTTTAGATACTCGCATAAATGATTTGGTGAGCATTTAAAATAGTTTGGATTTTTTTGTAATTTAAAAAGCATTTAAAACATTACTTTAGCCACTGTTTTATTTATTTTAGGGCATTAAACCAATTTATAAAAATGTTGGTTCACCATGACAAATATCCAGGCATTATTTGCAACACCTAGAACATTTTAGTTTTGACATTTGAAAACTTTTATAGTTTGACTTGAATTTAAATTTGAATTTGAATGGGGTTTGAATCAACGCGAGTTTATCAACAGTAATCGTGGTGACATGGCATCATTAGTAGAGGGTTACTGTAGCTTAATTATCTGGGCGTCACAATTCTCCTCCACTACAAGAAATCTCGTCCTGAGATTTAGGAGGGGGAGTAAGGGGGAAGGAATTTGTTTACGAAATTCTAACGGGTCTTCTCAATCTTGGTTGCTCTTCTTGAAGAGGTCGATCCACTACATTGATGTCTTCCTTTCTCTGCTCCAGGTCATCATGATGAAGTCGTCATCCTTTCTTCGGAGTCTTCATCGTACTTACGAATAGGTAAGGGGCGGCTCGACAATGATAGGATGATATAAGGGGTAATCACATGGGATTATCCCAAGAATGAACTCAGGAGTATCTCTCGAGTTGAACAAATGAAACACCTCGCGAGCAAGAAGGTACAATAAGAAGTTTCAAGCGGATAGACAATCGTTTGATGTTTGAAACAGAGTTTGAAATGGGTTCAGAGCATCAAGAATAAGTGTTGCGTCTGATACCAGAATAGATCACTAGGAATGTGGCTCGTGAATTACATATGTAGCCAAGCGTGAGGAATAACTCTAGAAACAGGGGTGTACAGGAGAGTCAGGTTTCGATCCTGTGGAACTGTGGGTTATGGGCCCACCATGCGGGTCAAAAGTAGGAAGGGCGCTGATAGCAAGGCATGTCAGAGCATAGACTGTCAGTTATGTTGGCAACAACGTCATTACCAAGGGCGAGGGGTGACGAGAACCATTTTCCTGCTCGCAAGGCAAGGCGGACCAATAGGCAAAGTTCTCATCCATCGGTGGCTACCAGAATGTCATCAACAATAGTAACAAGGTCTTATTGACAGAGCTTGTACACCGAGGTGTATACATAAGCAGGGAATTATCACTGCTCAGATATGTTAGGTTACAAGAAAGGTTAAACAAAACAATGGAAAGGAAAGTACAGACTCGAATCAGTTATCGGTGTCCTCGAGTGTCTAACAACTCAGAACCCGTGGAAAATTTGAATCGGCGAGAAATAACAGTTGATGAAGAACTCATAAGAAGTTACGTAGTTCCGTGATATTCTCGAGATACCAGAGGGTAATACTCGAGGGGAGAGCAGAATAGAGGTTGGACAGGTGAAATGATCTGCAGAAGACAAGTACTTCAACTTGCCCGAGAAATGGGATCAAAGAAGAACAATATGGTCGGAACCACGGTTGCAAAGGACCAAACATAGATACAAGATGAACTTATCACAAGGGGATTATTATTATTACAAAAAGCTTCCATGATAAGTTCCACATCGGGTCCATGGGCATGAACACAAAGGTTCAAGGTCAACTCCCACTTCTCTAATGCACAACTTTCCATTCACTTCTCATATTCGAAGAAGTTGTAGCGTTGAAATTTTACCTGACGAAAAGCCAGTAGAGTATAACTCGCATAACTTTCGAGTTCACACGGATCTAGGGAAGACATAGATTCAACCCATCGGGGCATCTTAGGAACATATAAAGCAAACTTCTAGAGGAGATCTTTCTTGAAGTTGGACATCAGCAGCGCATGCCACATGCGTGCTGATTGCTGAAACTGTGCGTGCACAAGAGCCGGTGCTCGCCGGAGGTCTCGTGGAAATAAAACCCGGACTCTCACGTTGTTCCTGTTCAGAGTCCAACCTCAGCCGCGGGAGGTCGCTCCACTGTTGCTTCACGGGGTTGCACACGAGGTGACGCTCATCGCTGTGGTCGACCACAAGGTCATGGCCGACCAAGTGTTCGTCGTTCCGGAGCACGAGGAGGCCGTTGCACGAGGCCAGCAGGGAGAAGTAATGCCTCTGCTCGTACCTATTATTCAGGCACCCGGTCTTCTTGGGGAAGCGCTAGATGACGTCGTGGCGCCGTCCGGTGAGCGGAGACGTCTACAGTCCAACTCCTACAGTTTGACGGAGGCCACCGTCATCGTTCTCGTGTAGAGGAGGACCTCGAGCGGGCAACGGCGCGTGTACGCGGCGAGGAAGGCCTGTCCGTCGACGATGTGGAGCCATTCCCTGCAGACGGCGCAGAATCGAAGGACGGACTTGACTGGCAGGAGGAGAGGATCTCACTGCCTGAGCCATACATGGCTCGTCAGCTCGGGCGGAGTCCTTGATGACGCCGCACGCCTTTGCAACTGTTCTGCGTCGAGGCTGTCCCCATCCTGCTGCCAATGGGCTACCAGATTGTACGTGTCTGCGGCTGGCCTGCGAACGGCGAGCCGGTTAGTCATCCAATTCGGCGGCAGGCAACTAAACTCCATGGTTTCGTTAATTCGTATTACGTTCGTTCTCTTCCTTCTTTTTTATGTATCTATACTCACGTGAATCGTGGTTAAAGTTTAGATCGGGGCATTTTAAATCTCAACCGTCAAACTTTATGGTTAACGCAAAATCGACTGATACAAAGCGATGACGGATGAAGAACTATGAAATCCTCCGCCCTTTATTGTTAGGTAAAGATGAAGAGTTGTCATTATGATGATGCTACTGTATAAAACATGTACAAATACAGCGTAAATACGCAGAAGAAATAAAAATACAAGAAAATTTAGCAGTAGCACGGGTTAAATAGCAACGCTACAGGTAGTTAGCAGTAGTGCTTGGCATGACCCACGCTACTGCTAGGTAGAGGTAGCAGTAGCGCTGGTCGGACCCACGCTACTACTAAACGTTAGTTGTAGCGCCGTAGTAGTAGCGCGGGCCCCATCGCTACTACTTGTCTTTCATCCCGCGCTATTAATAGGGTTTTCCTAGTAGTGTATGCTCATCTCAAATGGGTAAAATTGATCATCACAAGTGGAGTAAAGTCTTGTCGCCGTCATGGTGCCACTTATTTGGAGCTCATGTGGCACCTAGACAACGTTGTATGTACGATGCACCACATGGAAGATGGTCAGTAAAGCACGTGTGTTTGTGTTGTGACGACGATATAGCACAACACTGGTGGACAATGTCAGGTACCCCGCCATCGCTTTTTTTAGAAAAGTAGCAGTGATACGTAAAAATAAAAGCTCGCCACTGATAAGTGCACAACAGTGGCAGGCAGAAATTACTACCCGCCACTCCACTCGTAAACTCGTCCAAATTTCGTCACGGCCTTCGAACAGCAGTGGCGGGCATGGTCTGATGGCACCACTGCTACATAACAGCGCAATGTTTTTGAACGAGAAAGATAAATTCCGGACGGTCAGAATTCTGCGACAAATCCGAACGATTCGTGACCCACTCGATCTTCTCGCGCGCAACAAAACCGCTCGATCTGCTTCTGCTCTCGCGTGTAAAAAGAGCTTTCAAAGAAAAATAGGGCCACTACTAGGATCCAAAAACACAACCTGACAACACGCTACCATCTGAGATAAGTACATGTTCTATTCATATATAGATTAATTGGCTTGTATACCTTAGTAAATGAGAGTGAGAAAGAAAGACCACAGTGCCTTTGATGAGGGGACAAAACCATTTGGTTCATGTTTTTTAAAGGACCGATACAACATGTTTTGTACTCCACTTATCTCTTCTTTGTAGTGATGAACATTTTCTAGAGAAATAAATGTTTTGCTGCTATAGAATTCAAACAACAGTCTTTTTCTCGTGTGACATCTAGAAAGAAGTTTTTTTTTAAACATCCCCCGGTAAATTCTCTCTAATGAGCCTGATAATTATACACACCAAAACCTGATAGCTTACGTACAAACATCGTGAAAGCTTTTTGGACCCAAACAAACTATTGTAAACATACTCTCGATATTTTTTTGAAAGCATGGTAACTCACACATCACAGACCTCATAACTTATGCACCCAGGTCATGGTGAATTTAGCGATGGGGGGGGGATATCCCCCCCCCCCCTCCCCCCAGTAAGTTTTGTGTGAATACCATGGTAACTCACAGATTGCAGACATGATAACTTATGTACCCTAGTCCTGCTAACTTTGGTGACCCAGGGGGGATGAAATATTCCCTCTGTAAATTTTGTGGGAATAGCATGGTAACTCACACATCACAGACCTGATAACTTATTTACCCCGGTCCTAGTAATTTTGGCGACGGGGGTGTGGCGGGAGGGGGTTTGATGAAATACCCCCTCGGTAAATTTTGTGTGAATAGTGGTAACTCACACATCATAGACCTGATAACTTATGCACCCCCGTCCTTGTAACTTTAGCAATGGGGTGGGGGGAGTTGATGAAATATCCCCTCGGTAAATTTTGTGTGAATAGCATCGTAACTCACACATCATAGACCTGATAACTTATGTACCTCGGTCCTGGCAACTTTGGCGAGGGGGTGGGTGGAGTTGATGAAATATCCCCTCGGTAACTTTTGTGTGAATAGCATGATAACTCACATATCGAATACCTTATAACTTGTGTACCACGGTCCTGGTAACTTTGGCGACGGGGGTGGGGGTGGAGGAGTTTTTGAAACATATCATGGTAACTTCTGTGCAAATAATATGATATTTTACATATCGAAAACATCATAACTTATGTACATCCCATGGTAACTTTAACCCATGAGAAAAAAAATAGTTGAAACATACAACGACAAGTTTAGTAAATAGCACGGTATTTCACGGTCGGTGATCCTAATAACTTTACGCGCATAACACCGTGATAACTTGTTCAAACTCAAAGTAAAAAAGTATGACACATAAAACGTGAATGCACTTTGTAAAGCTACCTATCATAAAGAACCCTAAAAACTTTTGGTAGTTGGCCTTGGTATTGGGCGTGTCCTTTCTACCCCGACGTGGGTACGAATCCCGTGTAGGACATTTTTCTCAATTGGCATTTTTAATTATTGTGAAACAAATCGACCGGGGGGGGAGAAGCTGGTGGAACCTTTGTTTGATCCATCGAGGGGTGATCGTTCGGATCTGTTACCAATGAGCGATGAGTATGAAGTTAGTCAAGTTCTGTTTTGAATGTTTTCAAAACTTTGCACTGGCGGGTGTTGTGAGCAGTCTGCCGCACATATCTTATGTCTGAACAATCCTTGAAAAAATGAATTTTCTAAACCCGGAATAGTCTCAAATTTGAGCATATGGGGCTTCCAACACTAATAGGAAACCCTTATAGGAATAGTACGTTAGTGCTGGGACACCGTTTCTGGAAACCGGTGCCATTTTCTGGCAGAATATCATCGGCGTGGGGAATATGTCGTGCATCGATGACATCAACACATTATAGGTGTGGGGTGTGCCGCATAGATCGGAAGTCTGTGGACCCTAGAATACATAAATAGTAGTGGTGTTGGAACGAACCAATGCCGTCACTACTAGGGAAAAGCCTAGCAGTAGCGCGTGTCAAATGCCTAGCAGTAGCGCGGATAGCTGCGCTACTGCTATGGCGCCACAGCTAGTTTTTAGCAGTAGCGCGTGTTGGCCCGCACTACTGCTATATAGGGGTAGCAGTAGCATTCGTTACAGAAACACGCTGCTGCTAATAGCTGTAGCGCCCTAGTTTAAACAGCGCTACTGCTAAGAGCTCACTGCTGCTAAAGTCATAACCCGAGCTACTGTTATGAGTTTCTAGAAAAAAAATTGCTGCATATTTTCCTTTGTGTTTGTACAGGTTTTATACAAAATTCTCTAGCATATCATACACATACAAATCTAATCATATCATACACATACAAATAGTCTCATCAAATCGATCATGTCATTATCATAATCATCATCGAACACAATGATGTGTCTCGTCATCATCTCGAAATAGCAATACAAGTTACGACATGTCTCGAATACTTGAAACTACATTGTTATCCATCTAAACAATGATGTAGAAGATAAGAGCTATCACTACGAGTGAGAGCAGAACTATGCAGTACATGAGGCGACGGTTTTGATTCTTCTCTCGTGTTAGCGTGAACCTCAAGTAACTAGCTTCTGCTTCTTGTCTGCTATTGAACCCTTTATGGCTGGTGCCCGAGAACCGCTCCACTTGAGCCTGACACTCGGGCGACTCTTCGTACACTCCTGGAACCTTCCCTATGTACACGACATAGCACTTCTTCGCCATCAAGGATCTATGTACCTGTTAGAGGTGCATCTTCATCAAGGGAATCAAGAAAAATATGCAACATAATATAATTGAGCAACACAAAAAGAAAGAGTGTTAGCAAATAGATGCAACATATAGTAAACATAATTAATCAACGCAGGTCCATCGTACCCAAACTAATTAACTAGAGGTACACAGGTCATCGTACTCAAACTAACAAACTAGTGTTACGCAAGTTTGGCAGGAACCACTGACATCACAAAGTTTCATCGCTACATAAAGTACCAGTTCAACTGACACATCATCATCGGCACCGTCAATCATTACTAGAAGTTCCATCCATCCAGATCATCAAGGATGCACCCTAGCTTCCTGAACGGCGTTAGGTCCTGACGTTGCAGGCCTATGCGAGTTCAGACGTCAACTCGCGATATAGGGCCATGGTGGAACAACCCCTTCTCGTCGATGACTTCTTTCATGATGGTCGTTGCAATGTCCCTCTGGATGCGAAAGAAGTCATCTCTGAGTTTATAATTCGGCTCTTCACCTAAGGATTCTGCCCATTTGCGGATGTGATCATTGTTTCCAGTTTTCATGCAAAGCTTTTGGTGATCCCTTTTAAACTCCATCATGAGATGGATGAGGTAGAATCCATCGTTCTTGCTTGATGTCGGTTGATGCATGTAGCATAAGGTAGTTTTATCCGAGAAACCCGGCATGCTCTTCCTTTGTTTCCTGATCTCGAGGTAGCCACTCCTCATGCTGAAGCTGTGGAGAGCATCATCCAGAATATCCATTATGTGTGTGTAGTCCTTCTTCTCGTAGTTTCTGGACGCGTCCAAATAGACAGCGTGGGAGACTCGCGGGAAAAGCACGATAAGGACGGCGCGCCCGTTGCTGCAGGAAAAAGAAAACACCTCAAATTATTCTCCATATGGAATGATTGAAATGTTTGAAAGGGTTGTGCGGCAATGACTTACATTGGATGATAAGGCAGGAGAACCATTTATTTGTCCTTATTCGTTATCAAGAAGTATTCGATGTACTCCCTAGCAATCTTACGCTCAAAGTCGCCGAGACTCAAGAAGGACTTGTGCATGTAGTATGGATCTGCCACACAGATTTGCGAGATTTGTTCTCTCATGATGGCTATGCTCATATGTAGCGCAAAAACGCGGACGATTATAAAATCGAGCCGCCTCGTGAGAAACATCTCAAAGATATAATCAAACCGCAGGAAGAACACCTCCGCGGGCAGTGTGTCGACGTAGCACTTCCCCTCAGGCACGCGAACCGCGTATAGCGGATATCCTGGATCCTGCGAGGCGAGAAGGCTTTATCTCAGTGGAGAGCACATGGTCATGCAGTCTCCTCAGATCCCCTGATATGCCCTCCAGCGGACCCGACGGTAGCATCGGCTAGCCCGTGACATGGTACATCGCTGCACCTTTGACCAGTAGACGGTCCGCAAAATCGGTCGGCGGAGCTGACTGGCTGCTAGAAGCTTTGGCCTGTTTGTAGGCAGCAGAGCCTCTCTTCGGCGGTCTTTTCCTCTCCTTTTTCTTGGGCTGACCTTCCAGACCCTTCCTTAACCTCTCAAGGACATTCTTTGTGATATGCATTTGATCAAGGCAATGAGGCGTGTCGAGTGTGGGCCAGTACTCCAAGTCCTAGAAAACAGACCTTGTTTTCCATACCTTCAGCAGCGGCTGTGATGCCCCCGATTCGACCGTACACTAATCATACACGCAAATGTGTACGATCAAGATCAGGGACTCACAGGAAGATATCACAACACAACTCTAGACACAAATTAAAATAATACAAGCTTCATATTACAAGCGAGGGGCCTCGAGGGCTCGAATCAGAAGCTCGAAACACAAGCATCAGTAGAATCAACAATATCTGAGTATAGACATAAGTTAAATAAGACTGCCTTAAGAAGGCAAGCACAACACAACAATGATCGAAGAGGCAAACTCAGAACAAATACCCAAACCTGTTAGTGCATTATTAAAAGAAGTGACGGCTGTCGGGACAAGTTCGGAGCTACCACCCCTCCTGGGTGATACCGCTAAACAACCAGCCGCCACCGTAACATCTTGCGGGTGCTCTCCGGGCCCGCCCGACTTTCACAAGGAACTAAAGTAAAGTCAAAGTAACCGTCTGTCCAAAACATCAAGGTGGAAAACCTGAGGAATCACCCTCGAGGTTCACACTTGAGGGGTTGCACGACAGAGTTGTATCGGGAGTGGTGAAGGAGGAATCACCCTCGATGACCACGACTGAATAGCTACACTACAGAGATCTCATCAGAAGTGATGTACGAGGTATCACCCTCGGCACTCGATAGTAATTCTGCAGAGTCGTACAACTAAAGGGGGGTGAGGTGCTCTGTCGGTCTCTGGTCATCGATCACGTTGATCGAGTCATCGATGATGAAGCAGGGGCAACACGGACAAGGTGGGGGTCACTGATGGATCACAAACCAACCTATACTAAGCAGTTTAGGATAAGCAGGTAAGGTACAATGAGCAGGTTACAAAAGCAGGCTATGCATCAGAATAGGAGCAAACAATAACAGTAGCAAAATCTAATGCAAGCATGAGAGAGTATGGAATGGGCGATATCGAAGTGATCAAGGGGGTGCTTGCTTGGAAGCTCTGCTGAAAGGGAAGAAGAGTCACCGGTGACGTAGTCAATCACAGTGGCCTCAGCAGCGGTCTCGGGGTCTACCGGAGAGAAGCGGGGGAAGAAACAGTAAATACAAGCAAACAGATGCATGACAGGACTACAGATAGAGCTAGGGGTGTTCTAACGTAGTGCTACACGATACCGGCAAAGGGGGATAACATCCGAGAAAGTTTTCCCGAAGTTTGACATTTTCGGACAGGTGAAATGAAGGGGATGGTTGCATGTTCGCTATGCTAGGGACGTGTGACAGATGAACGGAGGGCATATCCGGATTCGTCTCGTTTTTCTGAGCAACTTTCATGTACAAAGTATTTTCATCCGAGTTACGAATTATTTTATATGATTTTTCAAAGTTTTAGCAATTTTCTGAATTTAACAGTTTTAATTTAAATCAACAAGAAATACTGCATCAGCATGATGTCAGGGTGACATCAGCAGTCAACCTAGCCAGTCCAGGTCAAAACTGACGGCTGGGTCCCACATGTCATACACAGTGGGCTAAGAGAGGGTTAAAGTTAACTAATTAGGTTAATTAGCAGGTGGGCCCTATCTGTCAGCGACTGATCTAGTTAGCACATTAGATTAAATCTAATTTTGTTAATTAAGCGTGGGGGCCCACATGTCAGCGACTGGTGTTTGCCCAGTCAGCACCGTTGACCGAAGTCAACAGGTCAAAGAACGAGCGGGGGCCACCCGTCAGCGACCCATTGGGGGCCAGGCTGTACAAGTCGGTGCGGCGCCAGAGTTTCACCGCCAGCGACCAAAATCATGGCGGCGCGTTCGGGACCGCGTCGGGATTCTGCTGTAGGGAACGGGGAGGGTCAAGGTTAGGTGTGTTCGAACGAGAAGTCGAAGCCCTGTAGAGTGGTGAGGCCGGCCGGAGCTGGAGCTGCCGGAAATGGCGCCGACGAGGAGCTAAGGCGGCGGTGAGTTGCGGGCCTCATCAGGGATGGCGCTATGGGGCAGGGTAGGACACGTGGGGGGGGGGGCGTTCGGTCGAGGGCGATGAGCTGCATCGAACCGTGACGGCGGCCGAGCCGGGGGCGGCCGGAGATAGCGCCGGCATCGACCGCGGCGGCGGCGTCGTTCGAGCGAGTTCGTGCTCGTCGTCGCAGGGTACGGTAGGGGAAACGGACGCGCTCGTCGGGCTCCTGGGAACCCCAGGAGCACGATGTGGTGCTTGGCCGCGCTTGACAGCGACTAAGGCCATGGCGATGAGCTCGTCGGTGGCAACTTGTTCGGGCGACGGTGCATGAGCTAGCTAGGGGGACGCGAGAGCTAATGGAGAGGGGAAGGAGGAAGAGGAGCTCACGGCCATGCGGTAGAGGTGGGCAGCGGGCTTGGGGAGGGCTTGTGGTAGCCGGAATCGACGACGGAGCTCGTCGGGGTCAACGATGAAGACTACGGGGTAGGGGTCGATGCAGGGGCCCCCGACTCCATCCAGTGGTACGGGATGGAGCCGCGGACGACGGCGGAGCTCTGGGACATCTCGCCGAGGAGAGAGGAGGCCGGTAGCCGCGGGATCGACGGCGCACGGCGACGACTTTGTTCGGTGTGGGAGGAGAAGGGTGAGGGGTGGGCGAGAGGGGGGAACTGAAGGAGCGTCAAGGGTTAGGGGTGATGCGGGAGGGCTCGCCGGTGACTTGTAGGACGCCGCGGTGCCGCCGGATGGCCGCCCCATGGCGATCCAGGGCGTGGACGCGCGCGTGGGTGTCCAGCGCGACGGTGAGCAGTAGGTAGGGGATGACTGGGGGGTTTGGGCTGGGCCGGCTGCTGTGCCGCGGCTGGGCCGTGTGCATAGTGCCGCATGGCCTTTTTGTTTCTTTTCTTTATTTTTTCATTTCTTTTCTGTTTATTTCTGTTCCTTTTTAATTACACTTTTACTTTAGTTTTGTTAAATGTAAAACTTGCTCCAAAATTATGGTTGCAAATTTTACCCACTGCCACAAAAGTTTGGCACATTAATAAATTACTTTATAATTTTATAAGTTTTAAAAAGCTTTTATTAATTGTTTTAGGCCACTGTTTTGATTATTTTAGGGCATTAAAACACTTTACAAAAAGGTGTTCCACCACCAAAATTAGTTTGGGATTATTTGCCACAGGATGAACATTTTAGTCTTGACAATTGAAAACTTTTAGAGTTTGACTAGATTTTAAATTTGAATTTGAACAGGGTTTGAATCAACGCGAGTTTGTCAACAGTAACCATGGTGACGTTGCATCATTAGTAGAGGATTACTGTAGCGTAAATATCTGGGCGTCACAATTCTCCTCCACTACAAGAAATCTCGTCCCGAGATTTAAGGGGTGGAGTAAGGGGGAAAGACTCGGGAAGGACAGAGCTCAACCCAAGTTAGGTACCTGGGGGCTAGCTCAGTGAACATGGCATAGAGGCATCTCTCGAGTTGAAATTCAAGAAAGTCATCGAGAGCAAGGTAAGAAGGTGCAATAAGAAGCTTCAAGTGGGTAGGCAATCGTTCGTTGCCTGAAACAAGGGGTGAAAGGGGTTCAGAGCAATGGGAATAAGTATTGCGTTTGATACCAGAATAGATCAATAGGAATGTGGCTCGTGAATTACATATGAAGCGAAGCACGAGGAATAACTCTAGAAACAGGGGTGTACAGGTGAGTCAGGTTTCGATCTTGTGGAACTGTGGGTTATGGGCCCACCATGTGGGTTAAAAGCAGGAAGGGTGCTAACATTTTGCACGGTCATGATAGCAAGGTAGGTCAGAGGATAGCCTGTCAGTTATGTTGGCAACAACATTGGTACCAAGGGCGAGGGACGAAGAGAACCATTTTCCTGCTCGTTAATACGAGGCGGACCAATAGGCAAAGTTCTCGTCCATCGGTGGCTTCCGGAATGTAATCAACAATATTAACAAGGTCTTACTGACAGAGTTTGTACACCGAGGTGTTTACATAAGCAGGGAATTATCACTGGTCAGATATGTTAAGTTACAAGAAAGGTTAAACAAAACAATGGAAAGGAAAGTGTAGACTCAAACTAGTTATCGGTTATCTCGAGTGTCTAACAACTCAGAACCCGTGGAAAATTTGAATTGGAGAGCAATAATAGTTGATGAAGAGTTCATAAGAAGTTATGTAGTTCCGTGATATTCTCGAGATACCAGAGGGTAATAATCGAGGGTAGAGCAGAATAGAGGTTGGACAGGTGAAATGATCTGCGGAAGTTAAGTACTTTAACTTGTCCGAGAAATGGGATCAAAGAAGAACAGTATGGTCAAAACCACGGTTGCAAAGGACCAAACATAGATACGAGATGAACTTATCACAATGGGATTATTATTATTACATGAAGCTTCCATGATAAGTTCCACATCGCGTCCATGGGCAGGAACACAAAGGTTCAAGGTCGACTCCCACTTCTCTAATGCACAACCTTCCATTCACTTCTCGTCTTCGACGAAGTTGTAGAATTGAAATTTTACCTGACGAAAAGCCAGCAGAGCATAACCCGCATAACTTTCGATCACACGGATTTAGGGAAGACATAGATTCAACCCATCGGGGCATCTTAGGAACATATACCACAAACTTTAGGAAAAAATAACTCAAGCTCGGAAGTAGAGCATGGTTGACAAAAGTAGGGGATACAATTTACCAAAGGCATTATGTATCCAAGGAAAGGCTCACAAGGTTATTCAATATGAAGGACGCTGTCGGATAAAACCCAGCAAAGGATTTGGTGGTCCACAAGGGATCTGATGTGAGCATCGGTACTCAACCAGAAGAAGAAAGAATGCAAGGAGATCAGACTATAGAAACGACTGTGTAATTCAAGCTCAAATGCAAAGGAATTATTGATTTCCATATCAAGGGATCAGAAGCAAACACTATGATTAAGGATGGATAAGTTGAATGGACTCAGAATGACAATCAATCAAGGCTTGATTTGTCGAACACCAGCTCATGTCCGGGGTGAAGTCTGAGCTGAAGGGAAGGATTCTAATTGTGATTGATGATTGCGAGCATTCACATACATATCGAATCTAATGCTCAAAATTATGAAGACAAAGGATGCTAACGAACATTGCTAAACATGTGGAAGTAACCATAATGTAAGCAGGTAAGGAGGAACAAGAGTAATAGGCTACTGAGAACTTTCGGAAGATCGGATAGTACTTCAAAGTATCTTGTGAATCACTTTATCAACTAGGAATGAGCAAATCCTCGATAAGTGTGAGGAATTATTCATAGGGGTATTCATGCGGCAAGGAATTGCAGGGCAGTAAGCATTAAGGATTCTCGGAACATAGGAGAGTATTTCAGGACGTCTTGTAATAACCAGAGCAACTGGGGATGAAGGTGTGAACGACAATGTAGGTAGTTACCCATAAGGATTTATCGGTGGTAGGGATCGCAATGGCGAAGGGCACAAGGGTCTCGGGAAAACATCGGAGAGTATCTTCAGAATCTTCTGGTGCACCAAGCAATCATCTGGAGTGAGGGTCTCTCCGGGATAAAGTATTTACGAGAACCTAGAGTTAGAGTTAGAAAAAACATTTAACCCGAATAGAAGAGAGATCAGATCCCCAGAGTATAGACGAGGAATAAAAGATCCTAATACCACCCAATGGCGACGTGGGCCCGTAAGCCGCACTGCCATGTTAGTAAAATAGTTTTTTTTAAGAACTAGACTCAACTTCGGCCAAGGAGTTTGAAAGGGGGATTCCTATAGGCAGTCAGCTCTGATACCAAGTTTTGACGCCCCCAATTCGACCGTACACTAATCATACACGCAAATGTGTATGATCAAGATCAGGGACTCATGGGAAGATATCACAACACAACTCTAGACACAAATTAAAATAATGCAAGCTTCATATTACAAGCCAGGGGCCTCGAGGGCTCGAATACATATGCTCAAAACACAAGCGTCAGCAGAAGCAACAATATCTGAGTACATACATAAGTTAAACAAGACTGCCTTAAGAAGGCAAGCACAACACAACAACGATCGAAGAGGCAAGGCCTCCTGCCTGGGACCTCCTAACTACTCCTGGTCTTCGGCGGCCTCCATGTAGTAGTAGGCACCCTCCGGGTAGTAGTAGTAGTCAACGGGGGTGGCATCTGGCTCCTGGGATCCACCAACTGGTTGCAACAACCGGAAAGAAGAAAGAAGGGGAAAAGGGGTAGCAAAGCAACCGTGAGTACTCATCCAAAGTACTCGCAAGCATCAGATCTATACTAAGTATGCATCAGTATCAAAGGAATGAGCTGTATCTGTGGTCTGAACTGCAGAATGCTAGAGGAGAAGGGAAAGCCTAGCCTATCAAAGACTAGCATCTTCAAGCAGCTCCAAGCATCTTGCAGCATTCAGAAGAGTAAAGAATAACATTTTATAATTAACAAACATTTTGTAGTATTAATGCCCAGAGATCCTTCCTCGACTCCCTGCGAGAAAGCAATCTCGGAGCAACATATCCATTACTAGTTGTAATAGATCAGAATACAAGTCTGAACGTCCATTACCATGGACACGGTATTCGAATAGATAACTTCCCTGCAGGGGTGCACCATGTTACCCAACACACCTGATTACTCTGGTTGGACACACTTTCATGGGTCAATGCCCGGCCTCGGAAGATCAACACGTCGCAGCCCTACCTAGGCTTAGCAGAGAGGTCCCCGCCAGTCTACATCCTAAGCACTCCGGGGTCTTGGGCCCATCGCTCGTTGCACTCCGGGTCGTTGTGCGCAGGGGGATACTAGCACCACCTCTACCTGGATGGCGCGATCCGGCCCGGCAACAATGCTGAACTGGATGTCTGACAAAGCTTCGGCTGATACTACGACGTCGAGGCCCATAACTATCCCGCGTGGTGGTTAGTGCGTAAAGGCCAGTGGCCAACTCAGAACAAATACCCAAACCTGTTAGTGCATTATTAAAAGAAGTGATGGCTGTCGGTACAAGTACGGTACCACCCGTCCTGGGTGATACCGCTAAACAGCCAGCCGCCACCGTAACATCTTGCGGGTGCTCTCCGGGCCCACCCGACTTTCACAAGGAACTGAAGTAAAGTCAAGGTAACCATGTGTCCAAAACATCAAGGTGGAAAACCTGAGGAATCACCCTCGACGGTTTCCACTTGATGTGACCGTCAAGGCAAACTAAGAGGAATCACCCTCGAGGTTCACACTCGAGGGGTTGCATGATAGAGTCGTATCGGGAGTGGCGAAGGAGGAATCACACTCGATGACCATGACCGAATAGCTACACTACAGAGATCTCATCAGAAGTGATGTACGAGGTATCACCCTCGGCACTCGATAGTAACTCTGCAGAGTCGTACAACTAAAGGGGGGTGAGGTGCTGTGTCGGTCTCTGGTCATCGATCATGTTGATCGAGTCATCGATGATGAAGCAGGGGCAACAAGGACAAGGTGGGGGTTGTTGGAAATATGCCCTAGAGGCAATTAATAAAGTGATTATTATCATATTTCCCCGTTCATGATAATAGTTTATTGTTCATGCTAGAATTGTATTGACCGGAAACTAAATACATGTGTGTGAATAATAAACAAATACTAAGTACCTAGTAGGCCTCTACTTGACTAGCTCGTTGATCAAAAGATGGTCAAGGTTTCCTGACTATGGACATGAGTTGTCATTTGATAACGGGATCACATCATTAGGAGAATGATGTGATGGACATGACCCAACCGTTAGCATAGCATGTGATCGTTCAGTTTTATGCTATTGCTTTCACTATGTTAAATACACGTTCCTCTGACCATGAGATCATGCAACTCTTGGAAACCGTAGGAATACTTAGGGTGTATCAAACGTCACAACGTAACTGGGTGATTATAAAGGTGCACTACAGGTATCTCCGAAAGTGTTTGTGGAGTTGGCATGGATCGAGATTGGGATTTGTCATTCCGACTATCGGAAAGGTATCTCTGGGCCCTCTCGGTAATACAGCATCACAGAAGCCTTGCAAGCACCGTGACTAAGGAGTTAGTTGCAAGATGATGTATTACGGAACGAGTAAAGAGACTTGCCGGTAACGAGATTGAACTAGGTATCGGGATACCGACGATCGAATCTCGGGCAAGTAACATACCGACGGACAAAGGGAACAACGTATGTTGACATAGGAGGTTCACCGATAAAGATCTTCGTGGAATATGTAGGAACCAATATGGGCATCCAGGTCTCGCTGTTGGTTATTGACCGGAGAGTCGTCTCGGTCATGTCTACATCATTCCCGAACCCGTAGGGTCGGCACACTTAAGGTTCGATGACGTAATAGTGTTATATGAGTTAAGTGATTGGTGACCGAAGTTGTTCGGAGTCCCAGATGAGATCATGGACATAACGATCAGTCTCGGAATGTCCGAGAGGTAAAGATCGATATATTGGAAGGCTATATTCGGACGTCGGAAAGGTTCCGAGTGACTCGGGTATTTTTCGGAGTACCGGGGAGTTACGGGAATTTACCGGGAGGAAGTTTTGGGCCTTAGTGGGCCTACGGGAAAGAGAGGGGGGCAGCCATGGGCTGCCTGCGCCAGCCCCCCCTTTGGGTCCGAATTGGACTAGGGGTGGGGGGGGCCGCACCCCCTCTCCTACTCCCTCTCTCCCTCCTCTTTCCCCCCAAGTAGGAGGAGTCCTACTAGGGGTGGGAGTCCCACTCCTAGTAGGACTCCCCCCCCCCTCTTGGTGCGCCACCCCTAGGGGGCCGGCCCTCCCTCCTTTATATACGGGAGGGGGGTGCCCCCTCTAGGCACACAATTGACTTGATCAAAGCCGTGTGCGGCGCCCCCCTCCACCGTTTAGAGCCACCGTCATATTTTCGGAGTGCTTAGGCGAAGCCCTGCCGGAATCTCTACACCATCACCGTCGCCACGCCGTCGTGCTGACGGAACTCATCTACTACCTCGACGACTAGCTGGATCTAGAAGGCGAGGGACGTCACCGAGCTGAACGTGTGTTAGAACTCGGAGGTGCCGTACGTTCGACACTTGATCGGTGGAGCTCGAAGGATTGTTCGACTACATCAACCGCGTTGTGAGACGCTTCCGCTAACGGTCTGCAAGGCTATGTAGACACACTCTCCCCCTCGTAGTGATGCATCTCCATGGATAGATCTTGCGTGAGCGTAGGAAAATTTTTGAATTTCATGCTCCGTTCCCCAACAGTGGCATCATGAGCCAGGTCTATGCGTAGATGTGTTTTGCACGAGTAGAACACAAAGGAGTTGTGGGCGTGGGTGTATACATATTGCTTGCCGTTACTAGTTGTTACTCGGTCAGCGGTATTGTGAGATGAAGCGGCCCGGACCGACATTACGCGTACGCTTACGCGAGACTGGTTTCACCATTGGCGCACATAGTTGCGTAAAGGTGACTGGCGGGTGTCAGTTTCTCTCACTTTAGTTGAACCGGTTTCAATGAAGAGGGTTCTTTTAGAAGATCAAAAAGCAATCACTACACCACGTTGTGGTTTTGCGTAGGTAAGAACGGTTCTTGCAAACCCGTAGCAGCCACGTAAAACTTGCAACAACAAAGTAGAGGACGTCTAACTTGTTTTTGCAGGGTATGCCGGTGATGTGATATAAGTTGTTGTATGAGATGATCATGTTTTGTAAGTTATCAGGCAACCGACAGGAGCCATATGGTTGTCTCTTTATTGTATGCAATGCCAACACGATGTAATTGCTTTACTTTACCTCTATGAGTTAGCAGTAGTAGTAGTAGCAATAGTCGGCGAGACGACCACGACGCTACGATGGAGATCAAGGTGTCACGACGCTACGATGGAGATCATGGCACCAACCCCGTGACGATGGAGGCCACGACGGTGCTTCAGTGATGGAGATCAAGAGCACAAGACGATGATGGCCATATCATGTCACATATATTGAATTGCATCTGATGTTAATCCTTTTATGCATCTTATTTTGCTTAGGACGACGGTAGCATTATAAGATGATCCCTTCACTAAATTTCAGGATAAGTGTTCACCCCACAGTATGCACCGTTGCTAAAGATCGATGCTGCTAAACATCACGTGATGATCGGGTGTGTTAGATGCAATCGTTCATATACAACGGGTGTAAGCCAGTTTTACACATGCGGAATACTTGGGTTAAAACTTGACGAGCCTAGCATATGCAGATATGGCCTCGGAACACGAGAGACCGAAAGGTCGAACATGAGTCATATAGTAGATATGATCAACATGAAAGATGTTCACCATTGATGAACTAATCCACCTCACGTGATGATCGGAGTTGGCTTAGTTTGATGTGGATCGTGTTACACTTAGACAACTTGAGGGATGTTAATCTAAGTGGGAGTTCTTAAGTAATTTGACTAAATTGAACTTCAATTATCATGAACATAGTCTAAACTTTGCAATTGTATGTTGTAGATCAATGGCCGCCCGCGCTGTAGTTCCACTGAATTTTAATGCGTTCCTAGAGAAAGCTAAGTTGAAAGATGATGGAAGCAACTATGCGGACTGGGTCCGTAATCTGAGGATCATCCTCATTGCTGCACAGAAGGCTTATGTCCTTGATGCACCGCTAGGTGCCGCGCCCCCTGTAGGAGCAACTGCAGATGTTATGAACGTCTGGCAGTCCAAGAAAGATGACTACTCGATAGTTCAGTGTGCCATGCTTTACGGCTTAGAACCGGGGCTCCAAAGACGTTTTGAGCACCATGGAGCATATGAGATGTTCCAAGAGCTGAAACTAGTTTTTCAAGCCAATGCCCGGATCGAGAGATATGATGTCTCCGATAAGTTCTTCAGCTGTAAGATGGAGGAGAATAGTTCTGTCAGTGAGCATATACTCAAGATGTCTGGGTTGCATAACCGCTTGACTCAGCTGGGAGTTAAACTTCCAGATGACTCGGTTATTGACAGAATTCTCCAATCACTGCCACCAAGCTATAAGGGCTTCGTGATGAACTATAATATGCAAGGAATGAACAAGATGATTTCTGAGCTCTTCGCTATGCTTAAGGCTGCGGAGGTTGAAGTCAAGAAAGAGCATCAAGTGTTGATGGTAAAGAAGGGCACTAGTTTCAAGAAGGGCAAGGGAAAGAAGGGGAACTTCAAGAAGAACGGCAAATCAGTTGCTGCTCAAGGGAAGAAACCCAAGTCTGGACCCAAACCCGAGACTGAGTGTTTCTACTACAAGGGGACTGGTCACTGGAAGCGGAACTGCCCCAAGTATCTGGCAGATAAGAAGGCTGGCAACGTCAACAAAGGTATATTTGATATACATGTTATTGATGTGTACTTAACCAATGCTCGCAGAGGCACCTGGGTATTTGATACTGGTTCGGTTGCTCATATTTGTAACTCGAAACAGGAGCTGCAGAGCAAGAGAAGATTGGCTAAGGGCGAGGTGACGATGCGCGTCGGGAACGGTTCAAGTGTTGAAGCTATCGCCGTCGGGACGCTACCTCTACATCTACCTTCGGGATTAGTTATAAAACCTAAATAATTGTTATTGGGTGCCTGCGTTGAGCATGAACATTATATCTGGATCTTGTTTATTGCGAGACGGTTATTCATTTAAGACAGAGAATAATGGTTGGTCTATTTGGATGAATAATATCTTTTATGGTCATGCACCTCTTGTGAATGGTTTATTCTTGTTGAATCTCGATCGTGAAAATACTCACATCCATAATATTGATGCCAAAAGACGCAAATTTGATAATGATAGTACTACATATTTGTGGCACTACCGTTTAGGTCATATCGGTATAAAACGCATGAAGAAACTCCATGCTGATGGACTTTTGGAATCACTTGATTATGAATCATTTGAAACATGCGAACCGTGCCTTATTGGCAAGATGACTAAAACTCCGTTCTCTGGAACAATGGAGCGAGCAACAGACTTGTTGGAAATAATACATACCGATGTATGCGGTCCGATGAGTGTTGAGGCGCGCGGTGGATATCGTTATGTTCTCACATTCACTGATGATTTGAGTAGATATGGTTATGTCTACTTAATGAAGCATAAGTCTGAAACATTTGAAAAGTTCAAAGAATTTCAGAGTGAAGTAGAGAACCATCGTAACAAGAAAATAAAATTCTTACGATCTGATCGTGGAGGAGAATATTTGAGTTACGAGTTTGGCAATCACTTAAGACAATGTGGAATTGTTTCACAGCTTATGCCACCTGGAACACCAGAGCGTAATGGTGTGTCCGAACGTCGTAATCGTACTTTATTAGATATGGTGCGTTCTATGATATCTCTTACCGATTTGCCACTATCATTTTGGGGTTATGCATTAGAGACAGCTGCATTCACTTTAAATAGGGCACCGTCTAAATCCGTTGAGACGACACCGTATGAACTGTGGTTTAGCAAGAAACCTAAGCTGTCGTTTCTGAAAGTTTGGGGCTGCGATGCTTATGTCAAAAGGCTTCAGCCAGATAAGCTCGAACCCAAAGCGGATAAGTGCGTCTTCATAGGATACCCAAAGGAAACCATTGGGTACACCTTCTACCACAGATCCGAAGGCAAAGTTTTCGTTGCTAAGAATGGATCCTTTCTAGAGAAGGAGTTTCTCTCGAAAGAAGTGAGTGGGAGGAAAATAGAACTTGATGAGGTAATTGTACCTCCTCCGGATAGTAGCACGCCACAGGAAGAAATTTCTGCGACACCAGCACAGACCGGAGAAGAAGATAATGATGTTGATCATGATACTTCAGAGCAAGTTACTACTGAACTTCGAAGGTCAACCAGGACACGTTCCGCACCAGAGTGGTACGGAAATCCAGTCTTGGAGGTTATGTTGTTGGACAACGGTGAACCTTCGAACTATGAAGAAGCTATGGCGAGCCCGGATTCCGAGAAATGGCTCGAGGCCATGAAATCCGAGATAGGATCCATGTATGAGAACAAAGTGTGGACTTTGGTAGACTTGCCTGATGAACGGCGGGCTATTGAAAATAAATGGATTTTTAAGAAGAAGACGGACGCTGATGGTAATGTCACCGTCTATAAAGCTCGACTTGTTGCTAAAGGTTATCACCAAGTTCAAGGAGTTGACTACGATGAGACTTTCTCACCCGTAGCGATGATTAAGTCTGTCAGAATTATGTTAGCTATTGCCGCGTTTTATGATTATGAAATCTGGCAAATGGACGTCAAAACGGCATTCCTTAATGGATTCCTTAAGGAAGAATTGTATATGATGCAGCCGGAAGGTTTTGCCGATCCAAAAGGTGCTAACAAAGTATGCAAGCTCCAGCGATCCATCTATGGACTGGTGCAAGCATCTCGGAGCTGGAATACTCGCTTTGATGAAGTGATCAAAGCGTTTGGGTTTATACAAACTTATGGAGAAGCTTGTATTTACAAGAAAGTGAGTGGGAGCTCTGTGGCATTTCTCATATTATATGTGGATGACATATTATTGATGGGAAATGACATAGAATTTCTGGAAAGTATAAAGGGTTATTTGAACAAGAGTTTTTCAATGAAGGATCTCGGAGAAGCTGCTTACATATTAGGCATCAAGATCTATAGAGATAGATCAAGACGCCTCATTGGACTTTCACAAAGCACGTACCTTGACAAGATTTTGAAGAAGTTCAAAATGGATCAGTCAAAGAAAGGGTTCTTGCCTGTAGTGCAAGGTACGAGATTGAGTAAGACTCAAAGCCCGACCACGACAGAAGATAAAGAGAAGATGAGTGTCATCCCCTATGCTTCAGCCATAGGCTCTATTATGTATGCCATGCTGTGTACCAGACCTGATGTATGTCTCGCAATAAGCTTGGTGGGGAGGTACCAAAGTGATCCAGGAGTAGATCACTGGACAGCGGTCAAGAATATCCTGAAGTACCTGAAAAGGACCAAGGAAATGTTTCTCGTTTATGGAAGTGACAAAGAGCTCGTCGTAAAGGGTTACGTCGATGCTAGTTTTGACACAGATCCAGATGACTCTAAGTCACAATCTGGATACGTATTTATTCTTAATGGTGGTGCAGTTAGTTGGTGCAGTTCCAAGCAGAGTGTTGTGGCGGGATCTACATGTGAAGCGGAATACATAGCTGCTTCCGAAGCAGCACACGAAGGAGTCTGGATGAAGGAGTTCATATCCGATCTAGGTGTCATACCTAGTGCATCGGGTCCAATGACTATCTTGTGTGACAACACTGGAGCAATTGCCATCGCAAAGGAGCCCAGGTTTCACAAGAGAACTAAGCATATAAAGCGCCGCTTCAACTCCATTCGGAATTTGATCAAGGATGGAGACATAGAGATTTGCAAAGTACACACGGATCTGAATGTGGCAGACCCGTTGACTAAACCTCTTCCACGAGAAAAACATGATCAGCACCAAACTGCGATGGGTGTGAGATTCATTACAATGTAATTGACTCTAGTGCAAGTGGGAGACTGTTGGAAATATGCCCTAGAGGCAATTAATAAAGTGATTATTATCATATTTCCCCGTTCATGATAATAGTTTATTGTTCATGCTAGAATTGTATTGACCGGAAACTAAATACATGTGTGTGAATAATAAACAAATACTAAGTCCCTAGTAGGCCTCTACTTGACTAGCTCTTTGATCAAAAGATGGTCAAGGTTTCCTGACTATGGACATGAGTTGTCATTTGATAACGGGATCACATCATTAGGAGAATGATGTGATGGACATGACCCAACCGTTAGCATAGCATGTGATCGTTCAGTTTTATGCTATTGCTTTCACTATGTTAAATACACGTTCCTCTGACCATGAGATCATGCAACTCTCGGAAACCGTAGGAATACTTAGGGTGTATCAAACGTCACAACGTAACTGGGTGATTATAAAGGTGCACTACAGGTATCTCCGAAAGTGTTTGTGGAGTTGGCATGGATCGAGATTGGGATTTGTCATTCCGACTATCGGAAAGGTATCTTTGGGCCCTCTCGGTAATACAGCATCACAGAAGCCTTGCAAGCACCGTGACTAAGGAGTTAGTTGCAAGATGATGTATTACGGAACGAGTAAAGAGACTTGCCGGTAACGAGATTGAACTAGGTATCGGGATACCGACGATCGAATCTCGGGCAAGTAACATACCGACGGACAAAGGGAACAACGTATGTTGACATAGGAGGTTCACCGATAAAGATCTTCGTGGAATATGTAGGAACCAATATGGGCATCCAGGTCTCGCTGTTGGTTATTGACCGGAGAGTCGTCTCGGTCATGTCTACATCATTCCCGAACCCGTAGGGTCGGCACACTTAAGGTTCGATGACGTAATAGTGTTATATGAGTTAAGTGATTGGTGACCGAAGTTGTTCGGTGTCCCGGATGAGATCATGGACATAACGATCAGTCTCGGAATGTCCGAGAGGTAAAGATCGATATATTGGAAGGCTATATTCGGACGTCGGAAAGGTTCCGAGTGACTCGGGTATTTTTCGGAGTACCGGGGAGTTACGGGAATTTACCGGGAGGAAGTTTTGGGCCTTAGTGGGCCTACGGGAAAGAGAGGGGGGCAGCCATGGGCTGCCTGCGCCAGCCCCCCCTTTGGGTCCGAATTGGACTAGGGGTGGGGGGGGCCGCACCCCCTCTCCTACTCCCTCTCTCCCTCCTCTTTCCCCCCAAGTAGGAGGAGTCCTACTAGGGGTGGGGGTCCCACTCCTAGTAGGACTCCCCCCCCCTCTTGGTGCGCCACCCCTAGGGGGCCGGCCCTCCCTCCTTTATATACGGGAGGGGGGCGCCCCCTCTAGGCACACATTTGACTTGATCAAAGCCGTGTGCGGCGCCCCCCTCCACCGTTTAGAGCCACCGTCATATTTTTGGAGTGCTTAGGCGAAGCCCTGCCGGAATCTCTACACCATCACCGTCGCCACGCCGTCGTGCTGACGGAACTCATCTACTACCTCGACGACTAGCTGGATCTAGAAGGCGAGGGACGTCACCGAGCTGAACGTGTGTTAGAACTCGGAGGTGCCGTACGTTCGACACTTGATCGGTGGAGCTCGAAGGATTGTTCGACTACATCAACCGCGTTGTGAGACGCTTCCGCTAACGGTCTACAAGGGTATGTAGACACACTCTCCCCCTCGTAGCGATGCATCTCCATGGATAGATCTTGCGTGAGTGTAGGAAATTTTTTGAATTTCATGCTCCGTTCCCCAACAGGGGTCACTAATGGATAACTAACCAACCTATACTAAGTAGTTTAGGATAAGCAGGTAAGGTACAATGAGCAGGTTACAAAAGCAGGCTATGCATCAGAATAGGAGCAAACAATAACAGTAGCAAAATCTAATGCAAGCATGAGAGAGAATGGAATGGACGATATCGAAGTGATCAGGGGGGGGGGGCTTGCCTGGAAGCTCTGCCGAAAGGGAAGAAGAGTCATCGGTGACCTAGTCGATCACAGTGGCCTCAACAGCGGTCTCGAGGTCTACCGGAGAGAAGAGGGGGAAGAAACAGTAAATACAAACAAATAGATGCATGACAGGACTACAGACAGAGCTAGGGGTGTTCTAACGCAATGCTACACGATACCGGCGAAGGGGGATAACATCCGAGAAAGTTTTCCCGAAGTTTGACATTTTTGGACAGATGAAATGGAGGGGACGGTTGCATGTTCGCTATGCTAGGGATGTGTGACAGACGAACGGAGGGCATATCCGGATTCGTCTCGTTTTTCTGTGCAACTTTCATGTACAAAGTATTTTCATCTGAGTTACGGATTATTTTATATGATTTTTCAAAGTTTTAGCAATTTTTTGAATTTAACAGTTTTAGTTTAAATCAAAAAGAAATACTGCATCAGCATGACATCAGGGTGATGTTAGCAATCAACCCAGCCAGTCCAGGTCAAAACTGATGGCTGGGTCCCACATGTCATACACAGTGGGCTAACAGAGGGTTAAAGTTAACTAATTAGGTTAATTAGCAGGTGGGCCCCACCTGTCAGCGACTGATCTAGTTAGTAGCTTAGTTTAAATCTAATTTTGTTAATTAAGCGTGGGGGCCCACATGTCAGCGACTGGTGTTTGCCCAGTCAGCACCGTTGACCGAAGTCAATAGGTCAAAGGGAGAGCGGGGGCCACCCATCAGCGACCCATGGGGGGCCAAGCTAGACAAGTCGGTGCGGCGTCGGAGTTTCGCCGCCGGCTACCAAAATCGTGGCGGCGCGTTCGGGACCGCGTCGGGATTCTGCTGTAGGGAACGGGGAGGGTCGAGGTTAGGTGCGTTCGAACGAGAAGTCGAAGCCTCGTCGAGTGGTGAGGCCGGCCGGCGCTGGAGCTATCGGAAACGGCACCAGCGTGGAGCTAAGGCGGCGGCGAGCTGCGGGCCTCGTCGGGGACGGCGCTACGGGGTAGGGTAGGACGCGTGGGGGGGCGCGTTCGGTCGAGGGCGACGAGCTACATCGAACCGTGACGGTGGCCTGGCCGGGGGCGGTCGGAGACGGCGCCGACGTCGACCACGGCAGTAGCGTCGTTCGGGCGAGTTCGCACTCGTCGTCGCAGGGTATGTTAGGGGAAATGGACGCGCCCGTCGAGCTCCTGGGAACCCTAGGAGCACGATGTGGTGCTTGGCCACGTGTGACAACGACTAAGGCCATGGCGACGAGCTCGTCGGCGGCAACTTGTTCGGGCGACGGCAGACGAGCTAGCTAGGGGGACACGACAGCCAACGGAGAGGGGGAGTAGGAAGAGGAGCTCACGGCCGTGCAGTAGAGGAGGGCAGCGGGATCAGGGAGGGCTTGTGGCAGCCGGAATCGACGACGGAGCTCGTCGATGAAGACGACGGGGTAGGGGTCGATGCAGGGGCCCCCGACTCCGTCCAGTGGTACGGGAAGGAGCCGCAGACGACGGCGGAGCTCTGCGACATCTCGGCGAGGTGAGAGGAGGCTGGTAGCCGCGGGATCGACGGCGCGCGGCGGCGATTTCATTCGGTGTGGGAGGAAAAGGGTGAGGGGCGAGCGAGAGGGGGGAACTGAAGGACCGTCTAGGGTTAGGGGTGATGCGGGATGGCTCGCCGGTGACTTGTAGGACGCCGCGGTGCCGCCGGATGGCCGCCCTGCGGCGATCCATGGCGTGGACGCGCGCGCGGGTGTCCAGCGCGACGGTGAGCTGTAGGTAGGGGATGACTGGGGGGGGTTGGGCTGGGCCGGCTGCTGTGCCGCGGCTGGGCCGTGTGCACAGTGCCGCCTGGCCTTTTTGTTTCTTTTATTTTTTTTATTTCTTTTCTGTTTATTTCTGTTCCTTTTTAAATACACTTTTACTTTAGTTTTGTTAAATGTAAAACTTGCTCCAAAATTAGGGTTGCAAATTTTACCCACTGCCACAAAAGTTTGGCACATTAATAAATTACTTTATAATTTTATAACTTTTAAAACACTTTTAATAATTATTTTAGGCCACTGTTTTGATTATTTTAGGGCATTAAAACACTTTACAAAAAGTTGTTCCACCACCAAAATTAGTTAGGGATTATTTGCCACAGGATGAACATTTTAGTTTTGACAATTGAAAACTTTTAGAGTTTGACTAGATTTTAAATTTGAATTTGAATGGGGTTTGAATCAACGCGAGTTTATCAGCAGTAACCATAGTGACGTGGAATCATTAGTAGAGGATTACTGTAGCGTAAATATCCGGGCATCACAGCGGCTCCGACGCCTTTTTCATTGTCTTTCCCGGCGCGGGCACTGTTCCCAGTTTTTCAATAGCTCATCGATTTCGGCGCCGCTCTGCTTACGTGGAGGTCCTCGATGCTCAGCCTCACCATTGAATAGATCTCCATGGTTTCTCCATGGGTCGTCCTTCGCGAGCTATCTTCGATGCCCCATGTACACGATTTTCCCAAACCCGCCATCTTTCGTTGACGACGTTAGCTGCTGAGATCTTGTATCATACATGCACCGCGTGCATTCGCAATATCCGTGGCACACCTAGCCTGTGACATATCCATAACCGAGATAGTCGTGCACCATCATCATCAGCGCGGCTCTCATATAGAAATACTTGCCTTTGCTGGCGTCCCATGTCTTGGCCGGTGTTTTCCATAACGTGTCTAACTCCTCTTGAAGTAGCCCCAGAGATAGATTATATTATTTCCTGGTTGTTTGGGCCCTTGAATCAACATGCTCATGTGTATGTACTTTGACTTCATGCACAAACAGGGGGGAGGTTGTACATCCATAGAAACACGGGCCATGTGCTCTGGTTGGTGTTCTTGTTGCCAAACGGATTCATCCCATCGGTACTCACGCCAAGCACGATGTTCCTTGCATCACCTGCGAAATATCGATATTCGGTGTTGAACGCTCTCAACTGGCTTGTATCCGCGAGGTGTCTCAGCTTCGGATCATCTCCATCCTCGGGCTTTTTCCTCTCCGCGTGCCAACGCATGAGCTTTGCTTCCTTAGGATCTACAAAATAACGTTGCAGACGGGGAGTGATCGGTAAGTACCATACAACTTTCTGGGGAGATTTCTTTCCGGCCTTCTTGTATCAAGAAGCATTGCACACCGGATAACTGGTTTTTTCCGCATGCTCCTTCCGATAAATGACGCAATCGTTGATGCATGCATGGTATCTAATGTGCGGCATATCAAGAGGGCACACGATCTTCTTTACCTTCTCCACACTAGTAAGAAATAGATTCCCTGCGGTAAGAACCTTCTTTAGGTACTTGAGAAGCTCATCCAGGCTTATGTCGGTCCATTTGTTTTTAGCCTTCGTCTTTAGAAGTTCGAGCGTGAAACTCAAGCAGGTCACCTCGGGATCGCAACCATCATACAATGGAGTGTTCGGGTTGAGCTCCAGTTGCTTCAGCTTGGCCTCCCCTCTAGAAGCAACTCTTTCGGTACTCATCTCCTTGCGAAGCAGGTATCGAACATGAGGGTCCCGCATGATTGAACTTAGTAGAGATGAAGGTTGCGGCGTGTCCACGTCTTCTCCGCCGCCATGTCTGGCCTCTTCTCCGCCGTCATGTCCGGCCTCTTCCCCGCTGCCATGTTTGGCCCCTTCTCCGCCGCCATTATCGATAATCTCTTCGTATGGCCCTGTGTCGTCATTGGCTGCCCCATCGGGGTCCTCATCATCTTCAATTATCCACCGAGTATAGCCATCCATGAAACCAGTCATGAGCAGGTGTGCCATCAAACGACCATCCTTATAGGGGTCGAGCCAAACTCCTCCTTTGCATCTTCAACACGGACATAAAATCTCTGTCCGATTATTTTCATTCATGTCCTGCACCGCCGATCGCAACCACCTTTCCACCATCGTTCCACTGACCATCATGAACGCCTGCACGGTAATAATAAACAAATTGATTATAAAAATGCATGCATGCATCAAAATCATACAAAAATTCGGCATGACCTTCCCTAAAAAGATGACATATAGAGTTTCTTGAAATTCGCCGAAACAGAAATAAATCAACATTTTGGCAAAACATAGGCAACTCAAGACCGGCCCGATTAGGTCATATCACGCGCGCGCACACACACACACACATATTTCCATTCTTACAAAAGCACAAATTTTTACACACCTATCTCGAGATAGAGATCGAGCACAGTGATGATGAGGTCGATTGGTGTCGCCACACACCTAGGGAGTGATCAATAGTGGACAAATTAAGGTTACTATTTGACATGGCTAGATCTAGTAAGGGGGGTAGATATGTCACTTCATTAAATGGGTAGATCTACCTAGCTAGTTGGGGAAGGAAATGGCTCTAACTAGTGGAGGGGGAGGAAAAATGGGGGGAAAAGAGAAAGGAGTTGCATTAATGGAGGTGGTGTAGTTAGCTAGGGGCATTAAAGAGAGAGAAAGAGAGGTAGAAGAAAGAGAGTAATGGGGCGGGAGAAGAAGTAGTGAGGAAGAACCAAAGTGAGGGAGAGAGGAGGTGGGAGGGAAAATTGAAGGAAGAGAGGGAGGGGAAGCGGGAAGAAAAGGTGGTGGCTGCTGCGGCTTAGCAGCAGCGTACTACTTCTTGAGCTTGCGTTGATTTTTCCCTTAAAGAGGAAAGGGTGATGCAGCAAAGTAGAGATAAGTATTTCCCTCAGTTAAGAACCAAGGTTTCAATCTAGTAGGAGGCACAAGCAAGTCTCCAATATATGCATCTGCACAAACTAACAAACACTTGCACATAACGCGAAAAAGGGGTTGTCAATCCCTTCACGGTCATGAACAACAGTGAGATCTAATAGAGATAGGTATAAAAGATAAATAAAAGAGCAAACTAAAGTAAATATAAATAAATTGCAGCAAGGTATTTTTGGGTTTTTTGGTTTATAGATCTGAAAATATATGATGGAAAATAGACCCGGGGGCCATAGGTTTCACTAGAGGCTTCTCTCTTGAAAGAAAACATACAGTGGGTAAACAAATTACTCTTAAGCAATTGATAGAAAAGCGCATAGTTATGACGATATCTAAGGCAATGTTCATGAATATAGGCATCACGTCCATGACAAGTAGACCGAAACAATTCTGCATCTACTACTATTACTCCACACATCGACTGACTCCTGCCTACATCTAGAGTATTAAGTTCATAAGAACAGAGCAACGCTTTAAGTAAGATGACATGATGTAGAGGGATAAACTCAAGCAATATGACATAAAACCCATCTTTTATCCTTGATGGCAACAATACAATACGTGCCTCGCTACCCCTTCTGTCACTGGGTGGGGACACTGCAAGATTGAAACCAAAACTAAGCACCTCTCCCATTGCAAGAAAAACTAATCTAGTTAGCCAAACCAAACCGATAGTTCGAAGAGAAATACAAAGATATCTCAATCATGCATAAACGAGTTCAAAGAAGACTCAAATAATATTCATAGATAATCTGATCATATATCCACAATTCATCGGATCTCAACAAACACACCGCAAAATAAGATTACATCGGATAGAACTCCAAGAACATCGAGGAGAACATTGTATTGAAGATCAAAGAGAGACAAGAAGCAATCTAGCTACTAGCTATGGACCTGTAGGTCTGTGGTAAACTACTCACGCTTCATCGGAAGGGCGGCAAGGTTGATGTAGAGGCCCTCCGTGATCGAATCCCCTCCGGCAGAGTGCTGGAAAAGGCCCCAAGATGGGATCTCACGGGAACAGAGGCTTGCGGCGGCGGAAAAGTATTTTGGTCAACACTTCTGATGTTTGGGGAATATTTGAGAATATATAGAGGTGGAGCTAGGGTTAGGGCACACCCGAGGGGCCCACAAGCCAAGGGGGCACCCCCCGGGGCGCGCCCTGAGGGCTTGTGGCCTCCTTGGGACTCTTCTAGCCCACTCCCCAAGTCTTCGAGGTATCTTCTGGTCCAAGAAAAATCATCGTAAAGTTTTATTCCGTTTGGACTCCGTTTGATATTCCTTTTTTGTAAAAGTCAAAAACAAGGAAAAAACAGAAACTCGCACTGGGCTCCAGGTTAATAAGTTAGTCCCAAAAATAATATAAAATAGCATATTAATGCATATAAAACACAAAACAGATAATATAATAGCATGGAACAATCAAAAATTATAGATACGTTGGAGACGTATCACAACGCTGGTAGGGAAAATGCGCTTCTGCTAAATATGTAGTAGTAGCAATTTTCTTTAAAACGCGCTGCTGCTATGTGGGGCCCGCCATGTGGCACAGTACAAACTTAGTTGTAGTGGGGCCCCACGAAAACGTGTTACTTCTACTTTCTTAGCAGTAGCGCCTATTTTTGGAACGCGCTACTACTATACCTAGGCGGTCGGCAGAGTTGTGGTCATAGTAGCCGTAGCGCGGTTTCTTACGGACGCGCTACTGCTAACAATATAGCAGTAGCATCGTTGTTTAACCAGCGCTACTGTTAAGTAGTAGTAGCGCCGCTTTTTAACCAGCGCTACTGATAAGCCTCCACGTATAAGGTTTTCCCTAGTAGTGCGTTAACATATTAAAAAGTAGTGGCATTCTTCTCCGCATCCAACGCCACAAGTTCTTTGTTCTCGCCCCATGAAAATAGTTGCGGCATCCCAAAATTACCGACTGCCAGCGGTGAGAGTGTCTTTACTGGCATTGGCATATGTATCCCCATCAGTATTGTGGCATTACTTCGTATAGTTTTGTGGCGTTACTGCTTATAATTTTGTGGCGTGTGATACATCCATTTTGCATCATGTTTTCCTACTATTATTTATAATGTTTTGGGTTAATATTTCACTTCATGAGGCAATTATAATGATTTTTCTCTCTTATTTTGCAAGTTTCACTTGAAGAGGGAAATTGTCGGCAGCCGGAATTCTGGACCTAAACAAGCTACAACAGAGATAGGTATTCTCCGGAGCACAAATGACATGAAAATTTACGCAGATTTATTTTGGAATTAATAAAAAATACTGAAAGAAGAATCACCAGGACGGGACCTAGCTAGAAGGGGACCACAAGCTTAGGTGGCGCCCCCTCCCCGGGGAGCGCCATGTGAGCTTGTGGGGCCCCAGCCAGCCTCTGTGGGCCCTCTTCACGTATATGATGCCATTTTCCCTAGAAAAAATTAGAAGAATACTTTTGGGACAAAGCGGCGCCATTTCGAGGCGGAATCTCGGTAGGAGTAGTTTTGCTCCCTGGCGGAGCGATTCTGCTGAGGATACTTCCCTTCGGTAGGGGGAAATCGAAGCCATCAACATCACCAACAATCCTCTCATTGTGGGAGGACCAATCTTCATCAACATCTTCACCAACACCATCTCATCTCAAATCCTAGTTCATCTCTTTTATTCAATTTTTGTCGCAAAACCTCAGATTGGTACATGTGGGTTTGTAGTAGTGTTGATTATATATACCTTGTAGTTGATGTTAGTTGGTTTACTCAGTGGAAGATTATATATTCGGATCCTTAATCATATACAATAACCCTTTGATCTTGAACATGAATGTGATTTATGCGTAGTTACGTTTGTTCTTGAGGACACACAAGTAAACATGTGAAGTTGATATTCATTCAATATTTTGATGATATGTATGTTGTTCTTCCTCTAGTGGTGTCGTGTGCACATCTACTACATGACACTTCACCATGTTTGGGCCTAGGGGAAGGCACTGGGGAGTAATAAGTAAATGATGGGCTGCGATAGTGATAGATGATTAAACTCTAGTTTATGAGTTATTTCGTAAGGGACTGATTTGAATCCATATATTTCATGCTATGGTTAGATTTATCTTAATTCTACTTTCATAGTTGCGGATGCTTGCAAGAGGGGGGTAATCATAGGAGGGTTCACTACTGGGAAAGGCCTTATAGGTGAACTCAAATGAGTGGTAGGCATAGTGTGGCACCCACCATAGCTAATTTCAAAAAGTAGTAGTGGCGGTACCAAACAGCACCTGCCACTGCAGATGCTAAAGCAGCGGCGGGCGTAAAATACGACCTGCCACAAGTATGCTCCCACAAGTGTGCCCACGTGCTGAATGTGATTAGCGGAGGGTTACTATCTGCACGCGCAACTGCAACTGGAGATAGGAGTGACGGGCCATGATATGTCTCGAACGTATTTATAAGTTTTGATTGTTCCATGCTATTATAGTATCAATCTTAAATGTTTTATATGCAATTATATATTATTTTTTGGGACTAACCTATTAACTAGTGCCAAGTGCCAGTTGCTATTTTTTGCCTGTTTTTGGTTTTCCAGGAAATCAGTACCAAACAGAGTCCAAATGCCACGAAATTTTTTGATGATTTTATTCTGGACAAAAGATACCCTAGAAGCTTTGGGAGGAGTCCAGACATGAAACGGAGAGACGGCAAGGCACTTGGGCGCGCCCAGGTACCTTGTGGGTCCCATGGTGCTTTGTTTGACCTAATTCCACCTCTATAAATTCTCTGAAATCGAGAAACCTATACAGAGCCACCGAAAAATACTTTTTCCGTTGTAGCAAGTTCCTGTTCTTCGAGATCGAATCTAGAGGCCTTTTCTGGCACCCTGCCGGAGGGGGAATCGATCACGGAGGGCTTCTACATCAACCTTTCTGCCCTTCCGATGATGCGTGAGTAGTTTACCATGGACCTACGGGTCCATAGCTAGTAGGTAGATGGCTTCTTCTCTCTCTTTGATCTTCAATACAGTGTTCTCCTCAATGTTCTCAGAGATCTATTTGATGTAATCTTATTTTGCGGTGTGTTTGTTGGGATCCGATGAATTGTGAGTTTATGATCAGATTATCCATGAATATTATTTGAGTCTTTCCTTAATTCTTATATGCATGATTATTATAGCTTTGTTTTTCTCTCCGATATATCCATTTGGTTTGGCCAAGTAGATTGATTTATGTTGCAATGGGAGAGGTGCTTTGTAATGGGTTCAATCTTTCTGTGATCTATATCCCAGTGACAGAAAGGGAGAAGACACGTATTTGTCTTGTTGCCATTAAGGAGAAAACGACGGGGTTTATTCATATTGCTTGGGTTTACTTTGTCTACATCAGGGCATCTTGCTTAAGGTGTTACTCTGTTCTTTATGAACTTAATACTCTAGATGCATGCTGGATAGAGGTCGATGTGTGGAGTAATAGTAGTAGATGCAGGCAGGAGTCCATCTACTTGTCTCGGACGTGATGCCTTGATACGTCTCCAACGTATCTATAATTTTTGATTGTTCCATGCTGTTATATTATCATTCTTGGATGCTTTACAATCATTTTATAGTAACTTTATATCATTTTTTGGGACTAACCTATTGACATAGTGCACAGTGCCAGTTGCTGTTTTTTTGCTTGTTTTTTACTTCGCAGAAAATCAATACCAAACGGAGTCCAAACGCAGCGAAACTTTTTGGAGATTTTTTCTGGACCAGAAGACACATGTTGGGCCTAAGAAGTACCAGAGGGGGCTCCGAGGGGAGCACAACCCACCTGGGCGCACCTGGGGGCCCAGGCGTGCCCTGGTGGGTTGTGCCCATCTCGGCCGCCTCCCGCACCGCCTCTTTGCTCTATAAATACCCCGAAAAACCAAAAATCCTAGGGGAGTCGATGATACACAATTCCAGCAGCCGCAAGTTCCAGAAACCACAGATCCAATCTAGACACCATCACGGAGGGGTTCATCATCCTCATTGGTGCCTCTCCGATGATGCGTGAGTAGTTCATTGTAGACCTATGGGTCGGTAGTTAGTAGCTAGATGGCTTCCTCTCTCTCTTTTGATTCTCAATACAATAGTCTCTTCGAGATCTATTTGATGTAACTCTTTTTGCAGTGTGTTTGTTTTGATCCGATGAACTTTGAGTTTATGACCAGATCTATTTTATCCATGAAAGTTATTTGAGTTTTGATCTCTTATATGCATGATTACTTATAGCCTCGTATTTCTTCTTTGAATCTTTGGTTTAGTTAGGCCGACTAGATCGATTTTTCTTGCCATGGGAAGAGGTGCTTTGTGATGGGTTCGATCTTACGGTGCCCAATCCCAGTGACAGAAGGGGAAATGACACGTATGTATCATTGCTATTAAGGACAACAAGATGGGGTCTATTCCTACATGAATAAATCTTGTCTACATCATGTCATCGTTCTTATTGCATTACTCCATTTTTCCATGAACTTAATACACTAGATGCATGCTGGATAGTGGTCGATGTGTGGAGTAATAGTAGTAGATGCAGGCAGGAGTCGGTCTACTAATCTTAGACATGATGCCTATTTAATGATCATTGCCTGGATATCATCATAATTATTTGAAGTTCTACCAATTGCCCAACAGCAGTTTGTTTACCCACCGTATGATATTTTTCTCGAGAGAAACCACTAGTGAAATCTACGGCCCCCTGGTCTATTCTTTATCATATCTGCCTTCGAGATCTATTTTTCATTATTTATTTTATTTCGCATTTCCGCGAGATCTATTTATCCAATCTACTACAAATTTATATATCTTTTTACCCAGGAGGGATTGACAACCCCTCTTACACGTCGGGTTGCAAGTATTTGTTCTTTGTGTGCAGGTACTGTTTACATAGTGTTGCCTTGGTTCTCCTACTGGTTCGATAACCTTGGTCTCATCACTGAGGGAAATACCTACCGTAGCTGTGCTGCATCATCCCTTCCTCTTTGGGGAAATACCGACGTAGTTCAAGCCGCATCATGCCTATATACATGATCATTGCCTTGGATATCATCATAACTATGTGCTTTTCTATCAATTGACCAATAGTAATTTGTTTACCCACCGTATGCTTTTTGTTCAAGAGAGAAGCCTCTAGTGAAAACTACACCCCCCGGGTCTATATTTATCATATATTAAAACCAAAAATACCATGTTGCAACTTATTTACCGTTCTTTTATTTTGTGTTTTTGTTTATCTATCTACCATTATCAGACTTGATCCTTGCAATTAACCGCCGAGGGGATTGACAACTCCCTTGATTGCATTGGGTGCAAATATTAGTTCTTTTGTGTGTAGGTGCTATTCATGAGGTCTTGCATGGTTCTCCTAGTGGATTGATAACCTTGGTTCTTAACTGAGGGAAATACTTATCTCTACTGTATAGCATCATCCTCTCCTCTTCAAGGAAATCCCAACGCAGCTCACAAGTAGTAGGCCATTCTGGTGCCCACCACAAGAACATATATTTTATTTATTCACAAGTTAGAACTGACAGGTTGTAAGTGCTGCCCGCCACAGTAACTTTAACCCCAAAAATTGCAAATCGGTTGTACGTAATTATCTGTTTCCAGTTCCCTTCATTGCTATTTGGCGTGGCGGGCATTTCCTAGTGGCGGGCATTTGCTAGTACCCGCTGCTGTTACTGCCAGTCACATCACCCCAAAACGCATCTAGATCGATACTAAACCCGTGTCCTCCTTTGTCGTGGCCCATGCCCGCCCTATGACACCGGCGTCCTCCACCGCCACCCCCCATGCCGCCGCCGCTGTCCTCCACCACACCCGCCCCCCTCGTCGCAGCAGCCCTCATCTACCAGATCCCCGTCCTCCGTCGCGGCCCGTCCCCCTCGCCGCGACTGCCCTGATCTGCCGGGGTCCTCGTCCCCCTCGTCATGGCTTCCCCTAGTCCATGGGGTTCCTGTCCTCCGTGGCAGCCCGCCCTCCTCCCGGGGCTTCCCCTCGTCCGCGGGGTCCCGATCCTCCGTTGCGACCTGCTCGTCGCAGCCCCCTCACCACGTCCGTCTTCTTCAGCAGAGTCCGCCCTCATCCGTTTGGTCCTCGTCCCCCGGCCCCCTCATCCACAATGACCTCCCTCCTTCATGCTCCCTGAACATGATGGCCTCCGCCAGTAGCGAGAGGCTGACATCGCTACCGGCAGCTAACTCCTCCTCAGCCGAGGCCACCGATCCCTTGTCCGCCTCATGCTCAAGCAGTGTGCAGGTAATTAAATTTGATTCATGTTAGATTTTAGATTAATGTTTGTGTTTATATGCACATCAATATAGATTGTAGTGTTGGAAATATGCCCTAGAGGCAATAATAAAATGGTTATTATTATATTTCCTTGTTCATGATAATTGTCTGTTATTCATGCTATAATTGTGTTATCCGGAAATCGTAATACATGTGTGAATACATAGACCACAACATGTCCCTAGTAAGCCTCTAGTTGACTAGCTCGTTGATCAATAGATGGTTACGGTTTCCTGACCATGGACATTGGATGTCATTGATAACGGGATCACATCATTAGGAGAATGATGTGATGGACAAGACCCAATCCTAAGCCTAGCACTAGATCGTGTAGTTCGTTTGCTAAAGCTTTTCCAATGTCAAGTAACTTTTCCTTAGACCATGAGATTGTGCAACTCCCGGATACCGTAGGAGTGCTTTGGGTGCACCAAACGTCACAACGTAACTGGGTGGCTATAAAGGTGCACTACGGGTATCTCCGAAAGTATCTGTTGGGTTGGCACGAATCGAGACTGGGATTTGTCACTCCATGTAACGGAGAGGTACCTCTGGGCCCACTCGGTAGGACATCATCATAATGAGCTCAATGTGATCAAGGAGTTGTTCACGGGATGATGTGTTACTGAAACGAGTAAAGAGACTTGCCGGTAACGAGATTGAACAAGGTATCGAGATACCGACGATCGAATCTCGGGCAAGTATCGTACCGATAGACAAAGGGAATTGCGTACGGGATTGATTGAATCCTCGACATCGTGGTTCATCCGATGAGATCATCGAGGAGCATGTGGGAGCCAACATGGGTATCCAGATCCCGCTGTTGGTTATTGACCGGAGAGTCGTCTCGGTCATGTCTGCGTGTCTCCCGAACCCGTAGGGTCTACACACTTAAGGTTCGGTGACGCTAGGGTTATAGAGATATTAGTATGCGGTAACCCGAAGGTTGTTCGGAGTCTCGGATGAGATCCTGGACGTCACGAGGGGTTCCGGAATGGTCCGGAGGTAAAGATTTATATATGGGAAGTCCTATTTTGGCCACCGGAAAATGTTCGGGATTTTTCGGTATTGTACCGAGAAGGTTCTAGAAGGTTCCGGAGTGGGGCCCACCTGCATGGGGGGACCCACATGAACGTGGGTAGTGGGGGCAAGGCCCCACACCCCTAGTCAAGGCGCACCAAGATTCCCCCTTAGAAGGAATAAGATCATATCCCGAAGGGATAAGATCAAGATCCCTAAAAAAGGGGGATAACAATCGGTGGGGAAGGGAAAGGATGGGATTTCTTTCCTTCCACCTTTGCCAACGCCCCAATGGACTTGGAGGGCAAGAAACCAGCCCCCTCCACCCCTATATATAGTGGGGAGGTGCATGGGAGAAAGAGATCAGCCCCTGGCGCCTCCCTCTCCCTCCCGTGACACCTCTTCCTCCTCCAGTAGCGCTTGGCGAAGCCCTGCTGAAATCCCGCTGCTTCCACCACCACACCGTCGTGCTGCTGGATCTCCATCAACCTCTCCTCCCCCCTTGCTGGATCAAGAAGGAGGAGACGTCTCTGCTCCGTACGTGTGTTGAACGCGGAGGTGCCGTCCGTTCGGCGCTCGGTCATCGGTGATTTGGATCACGACGAGTACGACTCCATCAACCCCGTTCTCTTGAACGCTTCCGCTCGCGATCTACAAGGGTATGTAGATACACTCCCCTCTCACTCGTTGCTAGATGACTCCATAGATTGATCTTGGTGATGCGTAGAAAATTTTAAAATTCTGCTACGTTCCCCAACAGTGGCATCATGAGCTAGGTCTATGCGTAGTACCTTGCACGAGTAGAACACAAAGTAGTTGTGGGCGTCGATTTGTCAATCTTCTTGCCGTTACTAGTCTTATCTTGATTCGGCGGCATTGTGGGATGAAGCGGCCCGGACCGACCTTACACGTACGCTTACGTGAGACAGGTTCCACCGACTGACATGCACTAGTTGCATAAGGTGGCTAGCGGGTGTCTGTCTCTCCCACTTTAGTCGGATCGGATTCGATGAACAGGGTCCTTATGAAGGGTAAATAGAAATTGGCATATCACGTTGTGGTTTTGGCGTAGGTAAGAAACGTTCTTGCTAGAAACCTATAGCAGCCACGTAAAAACTTGCAACAACAATTAGAGGACGTCTAACTTGTTTTTGCAGCAAGTGCTTTGTGATGTGATATGGCCAAAGGATGTGATGAATGATATATGTGATGTATGAGATGATCATGTTCTTGTAATAGGAATCACGACTTGCATGTCGATGAGTATGACATCCGGCAGGAGCCATAGGAGTTGTCTTAATTTATTATATGACCTGCGTGTCATTGAAATTCGCCATGTAATTACTTTACTTTATTGCTAACCGTTAGCCGTAGTAGTAGAAGTAATAGTTGGCGAGACAACTTCATGAAGACACGATGATGGAGATCATGATGATGGAGATCATGGTGTCATGCCGGTGACGATGATGATCATGGAGCCCCGAAGATGGAGATCAAAAGGAGCGAAGTGATAATGGCCATATCATGTCACTATTTTGATTGCATGTGATGTTTATCATGTTTTTGCATCTTATTTGCTTAGAACGACGGTAGCATATATAAGATGATCCCTCACTAAAATTTTAAGAAAGTGTTCCCCCTAACTGTGCACCATTGCGAAGGTTCGTTGTTTCGAAGCACTACGTGTTGATCGGGTGTGATAGATTCTAACGTTCGAATACAACGGGTGTAAGCCAGATTTACACAGCAATACACTTAGGTTGACTTGACGAGCCTAGCATGTACAGACATGGCCTTGGAGCACAAGAGACCGAAAGGTCGAACATGAGTCGTATAGAAGATACGATCAACATGGAGATGTTCACCGTTGATGACTAGTCCGTCTCACGTGATGATCGGACACGGCCTAGTCCATTCGGATCATGTATCACTTAGATGACGAGAGGGATGTCTATCTGAGTGGGAGTTCATTACATAATTTGATTAGATGAACTTAATTGTCATGAACTTAGTCTAAATGTTACATATCTATCTTGTAGATCAAATGGCCAACGCTAATGTTACCCTCAACTTCAACGCGTTCCTAGAGAAAAACAAGCTGAAAGACGATGGTAGCAACTATGCGGACTGGGTCCGTAACCTGAGGATTATCCTCATAGCTGCCAAGAAATCATATGTCCTTGAAGCACCGTTAGGTGACCCACCTGCTCTCCCAGCACTGCCAGACGATTTGAACGTTTGGCAGACACGCACCGATGATTACTCCTTCATTCAGTGCGGCATGCTCTTCAGCTTAGAACCGGGGCTCCAAAAGCGTTTTGAGCATCACGGAGCATATGAGATGTTCGAAGAGCTGAAAATGGTTTTCCAAGCTCATGCCCGGATCGAGAGATATGATGTCTCCGATAAGTTCTACAGCTGTAAGATGGAGGAAAATAGTTCTGTCAGCGAGCACATACTCAAAATGTCTGGGTTGCACAGCCGCTTGTCTCAGCTGGGAGTTAATCTCCCGGATGACGCGGTCGTTGACAGAATCCTTCAGTCGCTTCCACCTAGCTACAAGAGCTTCGTGATGAACTTCAACATGCAGGGGATGGAAAAGACCATTCCTGAGGTATATGCGATGCTGAAGTCAGCGGAGGCAGAGATCAGAAAGGAACATCAAGTGTTGATGGTGAATAAAACCACTAAGTTCAAGAAGGGCAAGGGTAAGAAGAACTTCAAGAAGGACGGCAAGGGAGTTGCCGCGCCCGGTAAGCCAGCTGCCGGGAAGAAGTCGAAGAATGGACCCAAGCCTGAGACTGAGTGCTTTTATTGCAAGGGAAACGGTCACTGGAAGCGAAACTGCCCCGAGTACTTGGCGGACAAGAAGGCCGGCAATACCAAAGGTATATATGATATACATGTAATTGATGTGTACCTTACCAGCACTCGTAGTAGTTCCTGGGTATTTGATACCGGTGCGGTTGCTCATATTTGTAACTCAAAGCAGGAACTGCGGAATCAGCGTAGACTGGCAAAGGACGAGGTGACGATGCGCGTCGGGAATGGTTCCAAGGTCGATGTGATCGCCGTCGGCACGCTACCTCTGCATCTACCTACGGGATTAGTTTTAAACCTCAATAATTGTTATTTAGTACCAGCTTTGAGCATGAACATTGTATCTGGATCTCGCTTAATGAGAGATGGCTACTCATTTAAATCTGAGAATAATGGTTGTTCTATTTATATGAGAGATATGTTTTATGGTCATGCCCCGCTGGTGAATGGTTTATTTTTATTGAATCTCGAACGTGATGTTACACATGTTTATAATGTGAATGCCAAGAAATGCAAGGTTGATAACGATAGTCCCACATACTTGTGGCACTGCCGCCTTGGTCATATCGGTGTTAAACGCATGAAGAAACTCCATGCAGATGGACTTTTGGAGTCTCTTGATTATGAATCATTTGACAGATGCGAACCATGCCTCTTGGGCAAGATGACCAAGACTCCGTTCTCCGGAACAATGGAGCGAGCAACCAACTTATTGGAGATCATACATACTGATGTGTGTGGTCCAATGAGTGTTGAGGCTCGCGGTGGTTATCGTTATGTTCTTACCCTCACCGATGATTTGAGTAGATATGGGTATGTCTACTTGATGAAGCACAAGTCTGAGACCTTTGAAAAGTTCAAGGAATTTCAGAGTGAGGTTGAGAATCAACGTGACAAGAAAATAAAGTTCTTACGATCAGATCGTGGAGGAGAATATTTGAGTCATGAATTTGGCACGCACTTAAGGAAATGTGGAATTGTTTCACAACTCACGCCGCCTGGAACACCTCAGCGTAATGGTGTGTCCGAACGTCGTAATCGCACTCTATTGGATATGGTGCGATCTATGATATCTCTTACCGATTTACCGCTATCCTTTTGGGGTTATGCTTTAGAGACTGCCGCATTCACTTTAAATAGGGCACCGTCAAAATCCGTTGAGACGACACCGTATGAATTATGGTTTGGGAAGAAACCTAAGCTGTCGTTTCTGAAAGTTTGGGGATGCGATGCTTATGTGAAGAAACTTCAACCAGAGAAGCTCGAACCCAAGTCGGAAAAATGCGTATTCATAGGATACCCTAAGGAAACTATTGGGTATACCTTCTACCTAAGATCCGAGGGCAAGATCTTTGTTGCCAGGAATGGATCCTTTCTAGAGAAAGAGTTTCTCTCGAAAGAAGTAAGTGGGAGGAAAGTGGAGCTTGATGAGATGACCCTCGAACCAGAGAGTAGCGCAGCACAGGAAAATGTTTCTGTGGAGCCTACACCGGCTAGAGAGGAAGTTATTGATAATGATCATGATCAAGCTACCACTGAACTTCGAAGGTCCACGAGGACACGTTCCGCACCAGAGTGGTATGGCAATCCTGTCCTGGAAATCATGTTGTTAGACAACAGTGAACCTTCGAACTATGAAGAAGCGATGGTGGGCCCGGATTCCGACAAATGGCTTGAAGCCATGAAATCCGAGATAGGATCCATGTATGAAAACGAAGTATGGACTTTGACTGACTTGCCCGATGATCGGCAAGCCATAGAAAATAAATGGATCTTTAAGAAGAAGACTGACGCGGATGGTAATGTGACCATCTATAAGGCTCGGCTTGTCGCTAAGGGTTATCAACAAGTTCAAGGGGTTGACTACGATGAGACTTTCTTACCCGTAGCGAAGCTGAAATCCGTCAGAATCATGTTAGCAATTGCCGCATACTATGATTATGAGATATGGCAAATGGACGTCAAAACGGCATTCCTTAATGGTTTTCTTAAGGAAGAGTTGTATATGATACAACCGGAAGGTTTTGTCGACCCTGAGAATGCTGACAAGGTATGCAAGCTCCAGCGCTCAATCTATGGGCTGGTGCAAGCATCTCGGAGTTGGAACATTCGCTTTGACGAGATGATCAAAGCGTTTGGGTTCACACAGACTTATGGAGAAGCCTGTGTTTACAAGAAAGTGAGTGGGAGCTCTGTAGCATTTCTCATATTATATGTGGATGACATACTGCTGATGGGAAATGATATAGAATTCTTGGAAAGTATAAAGGCCTACTTGAATAAGTGTTTTTCAATGAAGGACCTTGGAGAAGCTGCTTATATATTAGGCATCAAGATCTATAGAGATAGATCGAGACGCCTCATAGGTCTTTCGCAAAGCACATGCCTTGATAAGATATTGAAGAAGTTCAATATGGATCAGTCCAAGAAGGGGTTCTTGCCTGTATTGCAAGGTGTGAAATTGAGCTCGGCTCAATGCCCGACCACGGCAAAAGATATAGAAGAGATGAGTGTCATCCCCTATGCCTCAGCCATAGGGTCTATTATGTATGCCATGCTGTGTACCAGACCTGATGTAAACCTTGCTGTAAGTTTGGTAGGTAGGTACCAAAGTAATCCCGGCAAGGAACACTGGACAGCGGTCAAGAACATCCTGAAGTACCTGAAAAGGACTAAGGATATGTTTCTCGTATATGGAGGTGACGAAGAGCTCGTCGTAAAGGGTTACGTCGACGCTAGCTTCGACACAGATCCGGATGACTCCAAGTCACAAACCGGATACGGGTATATTTTGAATGGTGGAGCGGTAAGCTGGTGCAGTTGCAAGCAAAGCGTCGTGGCGGGTTCTACATGCGAAGCGGAGTACATAGCAGCCTCGGAGGCAGCACACGAAGCAGTATGGATGAAGGAGTTCATCACCGACCTAGGAGTCATTCCAAATGCGTCGGGTCCAATGGCTCTCTTCTGTGACAACACTGGAGCTATTGCCCTTGCCAAGGAGCCCAGGTTTCACAAAAGGACCAGGCATATCAAGCGTCGCTTCAACTCCATACGTGAACATGTTCAAGATGGAGACATAGATATTTGTAAAGTGCACATGGATTTGAATGTAGCAGATCCGTTGACTAAACCTCTTTCACGAGCAAAACATGATCAACACCAGTACTCTATGGGTGTTCGATTCATCACAATGTAACTAGATTATTGACTCTAGTGCAAGTGGGAGACTGTTGGAAATATGCCCTAGAGGCAATAATAAAATGGTTGTTATTATATTTCCTTGTTCATGATAATTGTCTGTTATTCATGCTATAATTGTGTTATCCGGAAATCGTAATACATGTGTGAATACATAGACCACAACATGTCCCTAGTAAGCCTCTAGTTGACTAGCTCGTTGATCAATAGATGGTTACGGTTTCCTGACCATGGACATTGGATGTCATTGATAACGGGATCACATCATTAGGAGAATGATGTGATGGACAAGACCCAATCCTAAGCCTAGCACTAGATCGTGTAGTTCGTTTGCTAAAGCTTTTCCAATGTCAAGTAACTTTTCCTTAGACCATGAGATTGTGCAACTCCCGGATACCGTAGGAGTGCTTTGGGTGCACCAAACGTCACAACGTAACTGGGTGGCTATAAAGGTGCACTACGGGTATCTCCGAAAGTATCTGTTGGGTTGGCACGAATCGAGACTGGGATTTGTCACTCCGTGTAACGAAGAGGTACCTCTGGGCCCACTCGGTAGGACATCATCATAATGAGCTCAATGTGATCAAGGAGCTGTTCACGGGATGATGTGTTACGGAAACGAGTAAAGAGATTTGTCGGTAACGAGATTGAACAAGGTATCGAGATACCGACGATCGAATCTCGGGCAAGTATCGTACCGATAGACAAAGGGAATTGCGTACGGGATTGATTGAATCCTCGACATCGTGGTTCATCCGATGAGATCATCGAGGAGCATGTGGGAGCCAACATGGGTATCCAGATCCCGCTATTGGTTATTGACCGGAGAGTCGTCTCGGTCATGTCTGCGTGTCTCCCGAACCCGTAGGGTCTACACACTTAAGGTTCGGTGACGCTAGGGTTATAGAGATATTAGTATGCGGTAACCCGAAGGTTGTTCGGAGTCTCGGATGAGATCCTGGACGTCACGAGGAGTTCCGGAATGGTCCGGAGGTAAAGATTTATATATGGGAAGTCCTATTTTGGCCACCGGAAAATGTTCGGGATTTTTCGGTATTGTACCGAGAAGGTTCTAGAAGGTTCCAGAGTGGGGCCCACCTGCATGGGGGGACCCACATGAACGTGGGTAGTGGGGGCAAGGCCCCACACCCCTAGTCAAGGCGCACCAAGATTCCCCCTTAGAAGGAATAAGATCATATCCCGAAGGGATAAGATCAAGATCCCTAAAAAAGGGGGATAACAATCGGTGGGGAAGGGAAAGGATGGGATTTCTTTCCTTCCACCTTTGCCAACGCCCCAATGGACTTGGAGGGCAAGAAACCAGCCCCCTCCACCCCTATATATAGTGGGGAGGGGCATGGGAGAAACAGCTCAGCCCCTGGCGCCTCCCTCTCCCTCCCGTGACACCTCTTCCTCCTCCAGTAGCGCTTGGCGAAGCCCTGCTGAAATCCCGCTGCTTCCACCACCACACCGTCGTGCTGCTGGATCTCCATCAACCTCTCCTCCCCCCTTGCTGGATCAAGAAGGAGGAGACGTCTCTGCTCCGTACGTGTGTTGAACGCGGAGGTGCCGTCCGTTCGGCGCTCGGTCATCGGTGATTTGGATCACGACGAGTACGACTCCATCAACCCCGTTCTCTTGAACGCTTCCGCTCGCGATCTACAAGGGTATGTAGATACACTCCCCTCTCACTCGTTGCTAGATGACTCCATAGATTGATCTTGGTGATGCGTAGAAAATTTTAAAATTCTGCTACGTTCCCCAACAGTGGTATCAACACCAGTACTCTATGGGTGTTCGATTCATCACAATGTAACTAGATTATTGACTCTAGTGCAAGTGGGAGACTGTTGGAAATATGCCCTAGAGGCAATAATAAAATGGTTATTATTATATTTCCTTGTTCATGATAATTGTCTGTTATTCATGCTATAATTGTGTTATCCGGAAATCGTAATACATGTGTGAATACATAGACCACAACATGTCCCTAGTAAGCCTCTAGTTGACTAGCTCGTTGATCAATAGATGGTTACGGTTTCCTGACCATGGACATTGGATGTCATTGATAACGGGATCACATCATTAGGAGAATGATGTGATGGACAAGACCCAATCCTAAGCCTAGCACTAGATCGTGTAGTTCGTTTGCTAAAGCTTTTCCAATGTCAAGTAACTTTTCCTTAGACCATGAGATTGTGCAACTCCCGGATACCGTAGGAGTGCTTTGGGTGCACCAAACGTCACAACGTAACTGGGTGGCTATAAAGGTGCACTACGGGTATCTTCAAAAGTATCTGTTGGGTTGGCACGAATCGAGACTGGGATTTGTCACTCCATGTAACGGAGAGGTACCTCTGGGCCCACTCGGTAGGACATCATCATAATGAGCTCAATGTGATCAAGGAGTTGTTCACGGGATGATGTGTTACGGAAACGAGTAAAGAGACTTGCCGGTAACGAGATTGAACAAGGTATCGAGATACCGACGATCGAATCTCGGGCAAGTATCGTACCGATAGACAAAGGGAATTGCGTACGGGATTGATTGAATCCTCGACATCGTGGTTCATCCGATGAGATCATCGAGGAGCATGTGGGAGCCAACATGGGTATCCAGATCCCGCTGTTGGTTATTGACCGGAGAGTCGTCTCGGTCATGTCTGCGTGTCTCCCGAACCCGTAGGGTCTACACACTTAAGGTTCGGTGACGCTAGGGTTATAGAGATATTAGTATGCGGTAACCCGAAGGTTGTTCGGAGTCTCGGATGAGATCCTGGACGTCACGAGGAGTTCCGGAATGGTCCGGAGGTAAAGATTTATATATGGGAAGTCCTATTTTGGCAACCGGAAAATGTTCGGGATTTTTCGGTATTGTACCGAGAAGGTTCTAGAAGGTTCCGGAGTGGGGCCCACCTGCATGGGGGGACCCACATGAACGTGGGTAGTGGGGGCAAGGCCCCACACCCCTAGTCAAGGCGCACCAAGATTCCCCCTTAGAAGGAATAAGATCATATCCCGAAGGGATAAGATCAAGATCCCTAAAAAAGGGGGATAACAATCGGTGGGGAAGGGAAAGGATGGGATTTCTTTCCTTCCACCTTTGCCAACGCCCCAATGGACTTGGAGGGCAAGAAACCAGCCCCCTCCACCCCTATATATAGTGGGGAGGTGCATGGGAGAAAGAGCTCAGCCCCTGGCGCCTCCCTCTCCCTCCCGTGACACCTCTTCCTCCTCCAGTAGCGCTTGGCGAAGCCCTGCTGAAATCCCGCTGCTTCCACCACCACACCGTCGTGCTGCTGGATCTCCATCAACCTCTCCTCCCCCCTTGCTGGATCAAGAAGGAGGAGACGTCTCTGCTCCGTACGTGTGTTGAACGCAGAGGTGCCGTCCGTTCGGCGCTCGGTCATCGGTGATTTGGATCACGACGAGTACGACTCCATCAACCCCGTTCTCTTGAACGCTTCCGCTCGCGATCTACAAGGGTATGTAGATACACTCCCCTCTCACTCGTTGCTAGATGACTCCATAGATTGATCTTGGTGATGCGTAGAAAATTTTAAAATTCTGCTACGTTCCCCAACATGTAGATGACACGCCAAAAAAATATAGATTGTAGATGAATTGATTATTAGGGCTTCAAAGGAGTGTCTAAATTATCGTGAAATGTTGATTAATTTCCGTTTCGCAACATTTTGGACACTCAATGTTTTAATTTTTTGGCATAAGTCATGCCCAAATTTTTTATCCATACATACTCTCTATTATTGGTTGATGTAGAACTCATACTCTAAAAAGAAATATGAATCATTGTAATACACACTCTAAAAAATTATATAAATCATTGTAATACTTAGTTAAAAAATAACCTATTCTAAAAAATATATAAATCATTGTAATACATAGTTAAAAATGGAAATTATTTGAAAAAATATCTAAAAAATAATGGTCCTGTTCTTCATCTTCCGAATTGGAATCTTCATCAGAACTTAATACTTGACTTCCAAAGGGTGTAATAGCTTTGAATCTCAATGTCACTTCTTGCCTATTGTTTCCAGGAATAACAAGTATTACTACCCACACGTCAACATATATCTCATGTTGACTTATTAAATTACTCCATGCAGGACCGTTAATTTCCAGACGACCATCTCTATTAATATGATAATTAACTTCTATTGATTGGTGTGTTTGTCGGCTCATTTCTAGTAAAAGTGAACCATATTGTTGTAGACTAAGGCTCCCAACTATTGACCTATGTATTACATGCTTTAAAAAGTATAAATTTTATTAAAATGTGAAGTGATGAGATTGCATTTAATATATTGTATTTTACTTACCAAATGATTATCATATAAGTTGGTAGTTGTAAAGCAATGAACCTACACATGATAGTCCTCATATGTCTGTAATAAAGTGTGCTTGTTGATGACTTGCCTTCGTGTTAGATTAAACTCATTGTTGTATGCAATAGGTCTTTCTCCTTCGTCGAATACGTCAGCTTTATGAATTTTCAAAATTGAATAATTGTTAATTATAAAAATTTATTACTAAAGAAACAACTAATATTAAACAATAAGTACTTACCAATTAAAGCCATTGGTTCACCATTTGGATGTATTGGGGACATATACATCAAAAAATCTCTGCATTTGTAGCGAAAATGTATCGTGTCTCCTCTTCTTATATCGTAGTCATAGCGAAAGTAATCCCATCCAATGACCTCTATACAAATTCTATCTCCATTATCTCTCACACACATATTGTAGCTAGATCCATGAGAAGTCTTTGCTGTGAAATATCGTTGCTCGGTGTAGTACCTAAATTGCTTAACCTTCTTCTTGTAGATGCGTGTTGGGCCTCCAAGCACAGAGTTTTGTAGGACAGTAGCAAATTTTCCTCAAGTGGATGACCTAAGGTTTATCAATCTGTGGGAGGCGTAGGATCAAGATGGTCTCTCTCAAACAACCCTGCAACCAAATAACCAAGAGTCTCTTGTGTCCCCAACCCACCCAATACAATGGTAAATTGTATAGGTGCATTAGTTCGGCGAAGAGATGGTGATACAAGCGTAATATGGATGGTAGATATGGATTTTTGTAATCTAAAAATATAAAAACAGCAAGGTAGCAAGTAACAAAAGTGAACAAAAATGGTATTGCAATGCTTGGAAACAAGGCCTAGGGTTCATACTTTCACTAGTGCAAGTTCTCTCAACAATGATAACATAATTGGATCACATAACAATCCCTCAACGTGCAACAAAGAATCACTCCAAAGTTTCTATCGGAGATCGTAGGACGAAAACGTGCATCAACCCCTATGCATAGATTACCCCAACGTCACCTCGGGAATCCATGAGTTGAGTGCCAAAACATACATCAAGTGAATCAATAGAACTTCCCATTGTCACCACAGATATCCCATCGCAAGACATATATCAAGTGTTCTCAAATCCAATACTCAATCCAACATATCGAAACCTCAAAGAACAAGACTCAATTCATAGCAAGAAGTTAGAGGGGGAGAAACACCATATGATCCAACTATAATAACAAAGCTCGCGGTACATCAAGATCATGCCAAATCAAGAACACAAGAGAGAGAGAGAGAGATCAAACACATAGCTGCTGGTACATACCCTCAGCCCCGAGGGTGAACTACTCCCTCCTTGTCATGGAGACCGCCGGGATGATGAAGATGGCCACCGGTGATGGTTTCCCCCTCCGGCAGGATGCCGGAACAGGCTCCAATTGGTTTTTCGTGGCTACAGAGGCTTGCGGCAGCAGAACTCCCAATCTAGGTTTCTCTCTGGGGGTTTTGGTATTTATAGGAATTTTTGGCGTCGGTCTCACGTCAAGGGGGTCCACGAGGCAGCGGCAAGACAGGGGGCGCACCCTAGGGGGGGGGCGCCCTCCACCCTTGTGGTTGCCTCGGGACTCTTCCAGCCCAACTCTTGTGCTTCGGGGGCTTCTTTTGGTCCATAAAAAATCACCGTAAATTTTTAGCTCATTTGGACTCCGTTTGATATTCCTTTTCTGTAAAACTCAAAAACAAGGAAAAAAAGCAGAACCTGGCACTGGGCTCTAGGTTAACAGGTTAGTCCCAAAAATAATATAAAATAGCATATAAATGCATATAAAACATCCAAGATGGATAATGTAATAGCATGGAACAATCAAAAATTATAGATACGTTGGAGACGTATCAAGCATCCCCAAGCTTAATTCCTGCTCGTCCTCGAGTAGGTAAATGATAAAAACAGAATTTTTGATGTGGAATGCTACCTAACATATTTATCCATGAAATTCTCTTTATTGTGGCATGAATATTCAGATCCATAAGATTCAAAACAAAAGTTTAATATTGACATAAAAACAATAATACTTCAAGCATACTAATAAAGTAATCATGTCTTCTCAAAATAACATGGCCAAAGAAAGTTATCCCTACAAAATCATGTAGTCTGGCTATGCTTCATCTTCATCACACAAAGTATTAAATCATGCACAACCCCGATGACAAGCCAAGCAATTGTTTCATACTTTTGATGTTCTCAAACCTTTTCAACTTTCACGCAATACATGAGCGTGAGCCATGGATATAGCACTATAGGTGGAATAGAATATGGTGGTTGTGAAGAAGAGAAAAAGAAGGAGATAGTCTCACATCAACGGCATATCAACGGACTATGGAGATGCCCATCAATAGATATCCATGTGAGTGAGTAGGGATTGCCATGCAACGGATGCACTAGAGCTATAAGTTTATGAAAGCTCAAAAAGAAACTAAGTGGGTGTGCATCCAATTCGCTTGCTCACGAAGACCTAGGGCAATTTGAGGAAGCCCATCATTGGAATATACAAGCCAAGTTCTATAATGAAAATTTCCCACAAGTATATGAAAGTGACAAAATAGGAGACTCTCTATCATGAAGATCATGGTGCTACTTTGAAGCACAAGTGTGGAAAAAGGATAGTAGCATTACCCCTTCTCTCTTTTCTCTCATTTCTTTTTATTTTGGGCTCTTTGGCCTCTCTTTTTTTCTTTCTTTTTTTCTCCTTTTTTTATTTTTATTTTTTGTCCGGAGTCTCATCCCGACTTGTGGGGGAATCATAGTCTCCATCATCCTTTCCTCACATGGGACAATGCTCTAATAATGATGATCATCACACTTTTATTTACTTACAACTCAAGAATTACAACTTGATACTAGAACAAACATATGACTCTTTATGAATGCCTCTGGCAGTGTACTAGGATGTGCAATGAATCAAGAGTGACATGTATAAAAATATGAATGATGGCTTTGCCACAAATACGATGTCAACTACATGATCATGCAAAGCAATATGACAATGATGAAGTGTGTCATAATAAACGGAACGGTGGAAGTTGCATGGCAATATATCTCGGAATGGCTATGGAAATGCCATAATAGGTAGGTATGGTGGCTGTTTTGAGGAAAGGTATATGGTGGGTGTAATGCACAGGTGAAAGTTGCGCGGTACTAGAGAGGCTAATAATGGTGGAAGGGTGAGAGTGCGTATAATCCATGGACTCAACATTAGTCATAAAGAACTCACATACTTATTGCAAAAGTTTATTAGCTATCGAAACAAAGTACTACACGCATGCTCCTAGGAGGATAGATTGGTAAGAAAAGACCATCACTCGTCCCCGGCCGCCACTCATAAGGAAGACAATCAATAAATAAATCATGCTCCGACTTCATCACATAACGGTTCACCATACGTGCATGCTACGGGAATCACAAACTTTAACACAAGTATTTCTACCAATCCACAATTACTCACTAGCATGACTCTAATATTACCATCTTTATATCTCAAAACAATCATAAGGAATCAAACTTCTCATCGTATTCAATGCTCTTTATATGAAAGTTTTTATTATATCCCTCTTGGATGCCCATCATATTAGGACTAAATTCATAACCTAAGCAAATTACCATGCTGTTTAGAGAGACTCTCAAAATAATATAAGTGAAGCATGAGATTTCAACAATTTCTTCAAAACAAAACCACCGCCGTGCTCTAAAAAGATATAAATAAAGCACTAGAGCAACTACCCAGCTCAAAAGATATAAGTGAAGCACATAGAGTATTCTAATAAATTCATGATTAATGTGTGTCCCTCTCAAAAGGTGTGTCCAGAAAGGATGATTTTGGAAAACTAAAAAGCAAAGACTCATATCATACAAGACGCTCCAAGCAAAACACATATCATGTGGTGAATAAAAATATAGCCTCAAGTAAATTTACCGATAGACGAAGACGAAAGAGGGGATGCCTTCCGGGGCATCCCCAAGCTTAGTTTCTTGGATATTCCTTGAATATTACGTTGGGGTGCCTTGGTAATCCCCAATCTTAGGCTCTTGCCACTCCTTATTCCATAGTCCATCAAATCTTTACCCAAAACTTGAAAACTTCACAACACAAAACTCAACAGAAAACTCGTAAGATCCGTTAGTATAATAAAACAAATCATTCACTTTGGTACTATCAAGACAAGATTCATAATTTTTCTCACATGATTCCTACTGTACCCTATCATTTCTACAATTTATATTAAGCAATATAAGCCATAGAAACTAGAAAACAAGCAAACTATGCATCAAAAACAGAATCTGTCAAAAACAGAACAGTCTGTAAAGATCTGAATTGTGCTCATACTTCTGTTACTCCAAAAATCCTGAACAATTAGGAAAACGTATAAAATTTGTATATACATCCTCTGTAAAAAATTCAGAGTTTTTCCACGTTCCAGTGAATTTTAACAATTCTGTTACTGGACATAAATGTTTCTGTTTTTGCACAGAATCAAGTCAACTATCAACCACACTATCCCAAAGGCTTTACTTGGCACTTTATTCAAACAAAAGCTATAAAACATGATTACTAGAGTAGCTTAATCATGTTAACACACAAAAACAGTAGGTAAAAGTGTTAGGTTGTCTCCCAACATGCGCTTTTCTTTAATGCCTTTTTAGCTAGGCATGAAGATATCAATGATGCTCACATAAAAGATAAGAATTGAAACATAACGGGAGCATCATGAAGAATGTAACTAGCACATTTCAGTCTAACCCACTTCCTATGCATAGGGATTTTGTGAGCAAAAATTTTGTGGGAACAAGAATCAACTAGCATAGGAAGGCAAAACAAGCAAAACTTCAAAAATTTCAACACATAGAGAGGAAACTTGATATTATTGCAAATACCTACAAGCATATATTCCTCCCTCATAATAATTTTCAGTAGCATCATGAATGAATTCAACAATATAACCATCACATAAAGCATTATTTTCATGATCCACAAGCATAGAAATTTCACTACTCTCCACATAAGCAAAATTCTTCTCATTCGGAATAGTGGGAGTATCATAAGAAACTCGAATACTATAAATTGTTTCCACATTAAAAGAATAATTTTCAAAAAAAGGGTAATCATAATCATGACAAGTTTTACAAATATAATCATCACTACTTTTTATAACATAAGTAACATCACAATAATCATCATAAGTAGCAACTTTGTTCTCATCATAGTCAATTGAAACCTCTTCCGAAATAGTGGAATCATTACTAAATAAAGTCATGACCTCTTCAAATCCACTTTTCTCATTATAATAAGATTCAACACCCTCCAAAATAGTGGGATAATTATTATATAAAGTTGACACTCTTCCAAACCCACTTTCATAAATATTGCAATCATCATAAATAGGAGGCATGCTATCATCACAATAAATTTGCACATCAAAACTTGGGGGACTAAAAATATCATCTTCATTAAGCATAGCATCCCCAAGCTTGGGACAAACATTAATTGCAGCAAATAAATTCTCAAACATGTCATTCTCATCAAACATAGCATCCCCAAGCTTGGGCCTTTGCATATCATAAGCATAATCTCTCTCATCATTAATAGCATGAATGGCACCAATAGTATAGCAATTATTATCATCACAACTTTCTAAGTTGGTGCCAAAAAGATTTTCAAGATTATAAGAAGTATCATTATTTTCCCAATCATAATCATCACAACGAGTAATAGGCATAACAAAATCATCCTCAATAGTTTCTTCGGACATTGTACCATAAGACAAAGAATCACTATCATCATCAAGTATATCATCTTCCACATTTATTTTTGATTCATTCTCATGAGGAATAACAATAATAGGAGCAACATCATTTGGGAGGGATACCTTTTTACCTTTGCTTCTCCATCTTTTCTTTTTCTTCTCCACGTCATGTGTGGGTTTAATCAACTTTTTGGAGTTCCTTATTGCTGAGATTGGTCGCAGAGGGAGCTCATTCTCGTAACCTTCAAGCACTCACCTCCCCGGCAAGGGCGCCAGAAAAGAGCTTGATGTCTACTACGCAACCTTCTTCTTGTAGACTCGTGTTGGGCCTCCAAGCTTAGAGTTTTGTAGGGCAGTAGCAAATTTCCCTCAAGTGGATGACCTAAGGTTTATCAATCCATGGGAGGCGTAGGATGAAGATCGTCTCTCTCAAACAACCCTGCAACCAAATAACACAGAGTCTCTTGTTTCCCCAATACACCCAATACAATGGTAAATTGTATAGGTGCACTAGTTCGGCGAAGAGATGGTGATAGATGCGTAATATGGATGGTAGATATGGATTTTTGTAATCTGAAAATATAAAAATAACAAGGTAGCAAGTAACAAAAGTGAGCAAAAACGGTATTCCAATGCTTGGAGCAAGGCCTAGGGTTCATACTTTCACTAGTGCAAGTTCTCTCAACAATGATAACACAATTGGATCAGATAACAATCCCTGAACGTGCAACAAATAATCACACCAAAGTTTCTATCGGAGAACGTAGGACGAAAACGTGCATCAACCCCTATGCATAGATTACCCCAATGTCACCTCGGGAATCCGCGAGTTGAGTGCCAAAACATACATCAAGTGAATCAATAGAACTTCCCGTTGTCACCACAGATATCCCATCGCAAGACATACATCAAGTGTTCTTAAATCCAATACTCAATCCAACATATCGAAACCTCAAAGAACAAGACTCAATTCATCACAAGAAGGTAGAGGGGGAGAAACACCATCTGATCCAACTATAATAACAAAGCTCGTGGTACATCAAGATCGTGCCAAATCAAGAACACGAGAGAGGGAGAGAGAGATCAAACACATAGCTACTGGTACAACCCTTAGCCCCGAGGGTGAACTACTCCCTCCTCGTCATGCAGACCGCCGGGATGATGAAGATGGCCACCGGTGATGGTTTCCCCCTCCGGCAGGGTGCCGGAACGGGCTCCCGATTGGTTTTTCATGGCTACAGAGGCTTGCGGCGGCGGAGCTCCCGATCTAGGTTTCTTTTTGGGGGTTTTGGTATTTATAGGAATTTTTGGCATCGGTCTCACATCAAGGGGGTCCACGAGGTAGCGGCAAGACAGGGGGCGCGCCCTCCACCCTTGTGGTTGCCTCGGGACTCTTCCGGCCCAACTCTTGTGCTTCGGGGGCTTCTTCTGGTCCATAAAAATTACCGTAAATTTTCAGCTCATTTGGACTCTGTTTGATATTCCTTTTCTGTAAAACTCAAAAACAAGTAAAAAACAGAAACTGGCACTGGGCTCTAGGTTAATAGGTTAGTCCAAAAATAATATAAAATAGAATATAAATGCATATAAAACATCCAAGATGGATAATATAATAGCATGGAACAATAAAAAATTATAGATACGTTGGAGACGTATCAAACCTATATCACACTCCCAAGTTAAACGTGTCTTATGATAAGTGATTGTTGCAGGTTACACAATAGTAGTACTTTGATGTTAGAACATGGTGTGATAGACATATATTGTATGTTCTAGAAACATGAACACGTGTCTTATTCACAAGTATAATGTGTAAAGTAAGCAAATGGAATTCAACAAAATTCGAAGCAATACAAGCTAGACATCATGCATAACATGCAACCACATATAACAGTGCCAAGTTAGAGGGAGCACCAATGGTTGTGGACCAGGGGAGATGTGCTCAGCATCAACACAGCTACATTGAGTGTCTATGCATGTGTTGTCTTGCAAATCTTCTTGGGGGGATGGCGGAGTAGAATTTTTAGAGGCCCTCTATTTCAGTTGTTTGGAAGGAGCACCTTTATCCACTTCCTTGCTAATTTCCTTCCGCTTTATTGATTTTGCATTGTCAAGTAAAACCGACAAGAAAAAACAATAAAATTCAGTCTTCAGAACTCATTCATGCATGATACTGACAATCACTACCTTGATGTAAGGCAAACACATGATACGAGGATGGAATATGTACGAAAAACAGGACGACATGGCATATTCACAACTATTTGTGTAAACTAAGCAGAAGTAATTTAATCAAATAACAAGCAAAACTAGCTAGACACCGTATGCAACATGTAAGACAATATCACACTGCCAAGCTAGAGAAAGCACCTGGGATGCCAGTTTCACCGGAAGACCGCCATCAGTCCCTACCTTAATTTTTTCCTTCCTCTTATTTAATTTTATTGCCTTGTCAAGTCAAACCCACAAGAAAAATGAATAAAAATTCTCTTTTCAGAACTCGTTGATGCAGGATGCTGACGAGCACTACTTTAATGTAAGGCGACTGCATAATAGGACGATTGAATGTGTAAGAAAAAAGGACAACATTGCATATTCATAGATATGATGTGTAAACTAAGCAGAAGGCATTTCAACAAATTAGAAGCAATGAAAGCTAGACACCATATGAAAGGTGCAACGAATATCACTCTACCATGTTAAAACTATCTCGTCATAAGTGCCATTTCAACAAATTAGAAGTAGTGCAAGCTAGAAAAGAATGCGAGATGTAACCTATAACACACTCCCAAGTTAAACGTGTCTTATGATAAGTGATTGTTGCAGGTTACACAACATTAGTACTTTGATGTAAGAACATGGTGTGATAGACAGATATTGTATGTTCTAGAAACAGTAACACGTGTCTTATTCACAAGTATAATGTGTAAAATAAGCAGATGGAATTCAACAAAATTAGAAGCAATACAAGCTAGACATCATATATAACATGAAACCACATATAACAGTGCCAAGTTAGAGGGAGCACCTGTGATGGTGGACTAGGGGAGACGTGCTCATCATCAACACAACTACGTTGAGTGTCTATGCATGTGTTGTCTTACAAATCTTCTTGGGGGGATGGCGGAGTAGAATCTGTAGAGGCCCTCTGTTTCAGTTGTTTGGAAGGAGCACCTTTATCCACTGCCTTGCTAATTTCCTTCCGCTTCATTGATTTTGCATTGTCAAGTAAGACCGACAAGAAAAAGCAATAAAATTCACTCTTCAGAACTCATTCATGCATGATACTAACAATCACTACTTCGATGTAAGGCAAACACATGATACGAGGATGGAATATGTACGAAAAACAGGACGACATGGCATGTTCACAACTATTTCTGTAAACTAAGCAGAAGCCATTTCAACAAATGAGAAGCAATGCAAACTAGACACCACATGAAAGATGCAACCAATATGACTCTGCCAAGTTAAAAGCGTCCCATCATAATGGGCGTTTCAACAAATTAGAAGCAGTGCATGCTATAAATCATATGAAAGATGCAACCAACATCACACTGTATAGATTAAAGGTGTCTCGTCATAATTGATTGACGCGGGATACAAAAAAAATAGTAATTATGTAAGGACATGCTTAATAGACAGATGTAGTGTGTACCAAAAATAGGAAGTCATGTCACATTAATAGGTATAATGTATAAACTAAGAAGAATAGCACTTGCAATTTAGCCAGATTGGAAGAACTACAATCTAGACACCATATGCAACATGCAACCACATATCACACTGCCAAGTTAGAGCAAGCACCTGCGATGGTGGTGTACGGGAAATGTGGTCATCAACTACAGAGATACGTTGACAATCTTCATCTAGCCTTGCTATTCCTTGAGAATCATGTGGGGAGGCTGACACTGTATTCTTTAAAGGAGGATCTTTTCTCACACTAGTCCACGGGCCTGACTGTCTCATGATAAGTGATTAATGAGGGATACACAAGAACATTAGTTTGATGTAAGAAAATGGTTAATAGACATATGTAGTAGTATGTACCAAAAATAGGAAGGCATGTCATATTCAAAGGTATAATGTGTAAGTTAAGCAGATGCAATTTGAGCAAATTGGAAGCAATACAAGCTAGACACCCAGCTGGAGTGGTGAGCATGATCATCGAGGACCTGAGAGCCTGGTGGGAGGCAGGCTGCTTCGCCACCACAGTGGCTTTTTAGTTGGCTTGCAGATGATGCCTGTCTGTGCTGGGCTTGTCACTGGCTCGGTGAGTGCCCTGACTAGCTATTTGGCTTCTGGTGCTCCCGGGATGGTGGTTCATGTAAAAAATATCTTTCCTTATCTTAATAAAGACCGACTTTGGCCTTTCGAATACAAGCTAGACACCATATGCAACATGCAACCACATATGACACCGCGAAGTTAAGGCAAGCACCTGGGATGGTGGTTCATGGCGAGCGAGATCATCAACTCCGGAGCTACGTTTACCATCTCCATCTGCTGACACTACACCCTTTAAAGTGCCGAAACGTGTCTTGCCTACCCGCGTAGAAAGCTAGAGTGACTTCTCTCTTTTCTTTCGTGTTTCTAGCAACAGTTTGGCAGAGGCTGAAATACCATGCATAAAAAAACAATAGTGAGAGTATGAGTGAAGTGTGTGCAGAACTAGTGCACTGTAAAAGTAGCAGATAGCAGGTGGCTGAAAAGTAAATGATAGGAGACATATGATAGCTCATTGCTCTACAACATTGCATGGAAAATGAAATTAGATTCTACTCCGTATGATTTTGTAACATATGAGCACAGGGATGGCTGGGAAATGCAGGTACTCTCCAGCACACCACCACATGTGGTCCTATGAAAATAACAGTCGACTGAAAATAAACAGGTCAGTCAATTTTTTCTGAACCGTCCGATCTACAAGGAACGGGCAGATGGCCTGCGTCTACCTCCCGCCAGTCACTGTTGACAATCTTTCTCGAACCGCTAGCGACCACCTGCCCAGACCCCTGCCTCCACCGCCCCGCCCTCCCCTCGACTTCACACCACCGCCGTGCTTCGCAGCGCCCCCCGGCCATCCCTTTAAGCCCGGCCGACCTCTAGATCGAAACCAGCAGCTCCTAGGCCCCACACACCCCTAAGATAAACACCGAGGCGCTGCTTCCCCGGAGTAACAGGCGGACTAGCGCCTGTTACACAGGGGAATGCTTCCTTTAATTGGGAATCAACTGACCAGGAATTGAAATCCAAGGGGGCGACGAACCTCTAGCTAAGGTGAAATAGTATATGAGGAGAAACCTTGTGCATCGCGAGTTACTAGGAACATCTAGTATCAGGAAAAAGGTGCAGGAAGAAGCGGTCAACTAGTGTCTTCTGTGGGATGAATACCGTGCAAGCAGACACGTAAGATTTGCACGAATAAGGGAAGAGGAGTACCAGTTCTGGTTGCCAGTGCTGTGTCCTCCTGATATCGCGGTGATGTTCTTCTTTTTACCGGGGGAACCGATGTTGTGGAGGAGGGTGGAGCCTTGGATGAACCCATGGCCAAATTGTTGACTGTGTTGCGGTGGCCGTCTATCGGCGGAGGGGAAGCAGATTCGAGGCGGCGAAGGACGGCGTAGCGGGAACAGCTTTGGTGCGGTGGACGGTTGCGACGTTGGAGAGGCAGCGGTGAGGCGCAGGACAGCGTGGTTGAACAGGCTCGGGTACGGTGCACATTGGTGTCCTGGAGGCAGCTCAGCCTCGGCTTCAACTACTAGCCGTGGAGGGCATTGCGGTTGAGGTTGCGGTGGACAACGATGTCCGGGTATCGGCTGCGGCGTGATGGAGGAGGGCGGCGGTTGATGGGTGGGATGAGGTGGTAGACGGAGGACGCCGGGGTTTCGCGGCTGGTGGAGAGGTAGTTTTGGAGCCCATGGAGTACGAATGGGGAATCAGACGGGGGGTGGGGGGAGCTAAGGGGGAACCATGTTTCGGTCTGATACGCGCTTGTTTGAAATTTGGGGAAAGTACAAACTTTGCCCCCCCTCTTAAATTTTGGACCTACTGCGGGTCGGGGGTCGGACGGTAATCCCAGGTGTCCCAAATAGTGGGCGGGAGTGATTTCGGCCAAGCGCATGTGTGTTTAGGCGGCCATGATGTATGAATGTTTTTCGGAGGCGGTTGCGTGGCGTCTAGATGAAGTTACAAACCTACCCCGGTTTTGACCTTTGGACGTCGGGCCGGTAGGCTTCACGGGTCGGAGTTAGAAAAGTAATTTCCCTCTACCAAACATTGGTCTCACACAGTTTCGGGCGAGTAGAAGCTCTTTTGGCGCTTCATTCAAAATTTTGAAATACAAGCATTCATGTTTAGAGTACTCTTGAACTTTGAGGATTGACCTAAATGGACAACATTAAATTTGACCTTATGTGTTTGAAAACCTCATTAAATTTTGCGCTTCTTTTTGAAATTTTGACTCTTGAAAATCCTATAACTACGATTATTTTGGAATGGAGGAGGTAAATTTGAATCTATTTTGTACACGACTATATGTGCTATTATGTACAAAAGCAGAGCAAATATTGGTGCCCCCGTAATTTAGGTATGATTTACAAATGCCATGATCTCGAATTCAAATAATTGAATGGACTTCATGTTGAATTCAAATTTTTTAAACCACCATAAGTTGAATTCAAATATATGCTAGTTCCTAGCTAGCTATTTAGAATGTTCATTGTGTAACTTTTGTAAGTATAATGTGCTTTACACACACAATATGAACTATACTCACTTTTATATTTGAATTGCTAAATTGATGCACTGTCTGGAGTTCAAAATACTGATTCTATGGATCAATTATGTCGAATAATAACATAGATATGCTCAAATTCGATAGAATATAGATGTATGATGGATCAATGACCGGTCCTTATGCGAATTGCAAATATCATGATCCCATCCTAATATTTGGATACAATTTATATTTTTAATCAATGTGTACATCAGTCTTTTATGTGCAGTTTCACTCTCCAGAGGCCCCTCCTCACACACGTTCTAACTTTCTCTCTCACACATACGCGCACACGGTGTATATCCATTGGGGGTCTCTCACACATGCTCACACACTCTCTCCCAAGGTGTCTTTCTCGCACACATGCTCTCGATATCACCCTCCCTCCCTCTCGCAACCATTTACGACTGTTTTCACTAACCTTTATCAAAAGCACTCTTCTCTCACAAGCATACGCACGCACAATCCCCATCGACCCTTTCTCTATACATAGACCTGCCTACGTGTCTCCCGCACGCACATTATATTTAGGCCTATCTCGCACACATTGTCTCCACCTCTCTTCCTAATTGATGAATATGATTCCAGCAGAGCATTCTGTAGGATGCCCCTTAAAGTTAGGTTGGAAGAATGGTAATATCAGAGACAAGGGGTTACCTTAGTCCGAGGAACTAGGGTTACAAATCCTAGTCGGCTTTGTTAGTGGACACAGAGTCCTTCACGCCTCTGGTATCTTTGTTTTATACGACGTACTAGTCCTCCATTGGTCTCCCTGAATGCGTCACGGACCGACCAATGTGGCACAGGACGGAACTGACCCAAGGGCCTCATCTCAGCCCACTGGACCTCACGCGGTGACACACCCTCTGCCCCTAGGTCTCGTTATATTCTCACACCCACACATACCAACACAGACACCACACAAACTATTTCTCCTCATGCCTCTATATATCCCCTCCCCCTTGCATGTACACACTCAAGGGCATCTCCTAGACATCTCTCATTTCTCGTGATATCTCCCCCATGTCGCCCCCCCCCCCCCCCCCCCCCCCCCGCCGGCCCCTCTATCCATGCCTGTCTCGAATACGTACACATACCCTCTCTAGGCCCTACCAAATACGTCCACTACACATTCATGCATGTTACATCTTATCACATACCCCATTGATCTAAAAAGCCATCTCTGCATGTTTACTTCGCTACAAAATTCCTTTTGAATAAAACCACACAAAGTGTGGCCAAAAATTTATTTTAGAATTTCTACAAATATACAACAATACAAAAGTTATATGGAGTATGAAAGTTAATTTGCATTGAATGGTGCACCCAATGATATTTATTCCGCACTGTGAATTTTTATATTTTATACTATATATAAAGTTAGTCATAATAAAGAGAAACGAAGAGCATCTCTCTCTCTCTCCATCGCACAACCCCCTCTACGCCCCTTTCACGTACGCACACAAACTATCTCTAGGTCCTCTAAAAGTACGCCCCCAGCACATTCACGCATGTTTCATCTTTCTCTCGCGATATATACAGCGACGATCACTGTATTTGAAGCGAAAGCATGATATGTACATTGGACTTCAGAATCCACTCATTACGGTCATCATTTACATTTTGTGGTTATTATACAGTCACAGGCTCACCGTACAGCTCTGTATTTGCTCAAGACACGACTAGTTGACCAGTTAAACGCTCCACGTGGCACCTCTAGTTTTGCATCACATTATGTCACTACAATTGGGCCCACCTGTCGGCGTGTATAAGAATGAAAACAAACGATAAAAAAATATTGGACGGTGGGTATTCGAAGTCATGACCGCGGGCACAGTGGACAAGGTGGCCTTGTATTAGTATGTTGAGCCGTCTGTTTTAACACACATGAGCTGGTGTGGTGATTATACACACACGCACGCATGCACACGAACTGCATGCATGCAACACTCACATGTACACACGCAGCCACGCACGCACGCAACACTCACACGCACACACGCACGCATGCATGCACACACCACATGACCAACACACACGCTCACGCTAAAGTGCTCAACCAACACGTGCATGCGCACACATCAGGCCCTGACAGACACATACACAACCAGGTGGTTCCCGCGCACGGGTAGGAGTCTTGTCGCGCCTGCATAAATTTGTGTTTATCTTACTTTTTTCCTCTACGAACTGACAGGTGGGACCCACAAGGAACATGGTCAATTTAACCAGTCAACATAGTGCCATGCAGACTATTTAGCCGGTCAACAGAGCACAATCCGATGCTGAACGGTGAGCAAGTGACCGTATAATCACCTCAAAACGTATATAGTGATCGTAATGAGCGTATTCTGAAGTCCGATGACCGTATTACGCTTTTCGCTTGAAATACACTGACCGCCGGTGTATTTATCTCTTCTCTCGCTCTCTCTGTGGAGCCGAGTAGGCCAACGTGCCGGTGCCTAAATTGGCGCACGCCACCCCATTATTGCTGTACTGGTTTCGTAAGAGCGAACAAGCATTCACGTCTACCGTACAAACTGTAGATATGAGTTACAAATGCTATGAAGACGAATACAAATATTTGAATCCACTTTATGCCCAACTTCTCTCTATAGACCCTCTAAAAGTACATCTCTACATGTTCTCGCATGTTACATCTAACAACTATGCAATACAGCACTACTACACTCTAGCACAATAAATCATATGTGTTTTTAGTTTTACTAGATCTCATATTGTTAATTAATTATTCAGTTTGCATACATTAAAATTGCCTTTTAAATGTATGGCTAGTATCATCTAGTGATCTAAAAGGTCAGACTATACACACACACACACACAAAAAAAGGGCCCATTACATATTCAAGCATTTCACATCTTTCTCTCGTTCTCTGTGTCAAACCGACTATGCCAAACTACCCTGTCTACCGCGCGGCAAAAATCCCGCCCTCGCCTGTTTAATCGGGTTTGTATCGATGGATCGTGCGAAATAGCAAAACTATAGTAGTACTACAGTACAAGTAACAGTTCACTGGGCCACCGTGTCATGTACTCCTCCGTCGTAAGAGTGGAGCGCTCGCGTTCATAAATGTTCTAGTCCCTTTCGCTGACATGTGGGACATCAAGCAACCAGGTCCACGTGCCATACCGAAATAATAGTGCAGAGCAGCAGGGGTGAAGCACCCCGTTCATGGCGCTGGCGTAGTAATGAGCAATGAGGCGTCAAATCACAAAGCCGCACCTTTCCCGCAGTTAAGTTGGAGGGACGAAGTGATGCTAAAAAAAGAAGTTGGAGGGACGAAGCAACCATCATTTCACTCGTTGCTGAATCCGCTTCTCCCTCATCTTCCTTAAGTTAACCACATGTTGCTTCTGTCGTTGTTCAGCCTCATGTGGGACGCGGATCGGCGTGGTAAATCACTGACACGTGGGATCGCATGTTAGCAAACCGCCAAGCCAACGTCTTCTAAAAATAAGAAACCTCCCCCACCTTCCGCGCGGCAAAATGACCTCCTTTTTACTAATCTTGATATAAGTTTTTAGATCAATATAATCGAGATTTGTATAGATAGCACATAGGAGCAAAACCAAGTGGTATGGTTAAGGGCATCCACAATGTGTAGCCAAATGTGAAAATAGCTTTTGGCATCGATGGGAACCATTGTGGAGGGTGCTGCCAAAGCCAAAAAGAGGGAACCGAAGCTCCCTAATTGATTGATTGAAGGAATAGAAAAATGCAACTTCTCTCCTCTTTCTCCCGCGCTTGGACGCATGTATAGTATAGAGCACAGAGTCTACTCCCCTGTCCCTTCTATCACAAATCACAAAGTAGTGAGGCGTCAAATCACAAAGCACGAACGAAGCAACCAACATTTCACTCTTCGCTGACTCCGCTTCTCCATCGTCTTCCTCGAGAAACCACCTTTACTGCACTAAGCTGGATAGACGACGCTATTATGTAGTAGTACATTTATGCCTCCTTTGGTTCAACGGACTTCCTGGATGCAAAGAAGGCGGTTGTCTCGTCTTGCACGCGACACTTGCGAACGACTTACCGTGGTCAACCTCAAGGGTGTGCTCCATCAAACGCACTTCGCCAAAGCCACAACGTTTGAGATATCATCGACGTCACCGCAATGGGGAAGGAAGTCAAATAGTTACTACCTCCATTTTTTGTATACAAGGCATGTATCAAAATTACAATTTGCAGAAGGCCACTAACACTAATCGAGGCAAAATTAATGGGGTTTGCCTCGTACTAGCAACCAAGGACATTAATATACCCTTGCATGCATGCGGAAGTGAGAAGGTTGGTTTGCATGGCACTACATTAATCAAGCAATGAGGAGTGAGATGGTTAGCTCTTTGGGCGTTGGAGAAAAAAATACGCATTAATTGACACGTCAAACGAGTATTTGTATCAATCAATCCCGCGAAGGAAAACCCCACCTTTCTTTTTTAACACAAGTAGTACGTACTTGTATCCTGTTTGGGTCTAGGCCTTGCATTGCCATACTTTGCCACACATTTTTGCCAAGCTTGCCTAAAGTTTTTCAAAATGAAAAGGAGGTACACTTACGCACAGCTGTCTTGGTCGCACCGCACCCTCACACAGTCGCTCCTGCACGCCGCAAACCCAACCAAGGGAATGCACCCTCACTGACACATGCTACCGCATGTGATCAAACCAAACTCAGCCATACTACCGCTGACACATAATTTTTGTTCATACAATATGTTTAGCCAACCGCATGTTGGGGAAGATCCGTGCGGCCCGTGCGGTGGTCTGTTGGGGAAGAAGAAGAGGTGAGAAAGCAGAAGGGTTAGGAGACGTAGGATATTCATCCAACCGCTTGAAATGGTCGACTGACCCAAATGATGAAAGTCAGGCGACTTGCATAAATATATGTTTTTACACAACAAAAGATCCCTAGAAACAACAACATAAAGAAAAACTATCACTGCTCGTGGAACGAGCCGGCCTCGTCGTCTTTGGCTACCGGTGCGAATCAGTCATAGCTGCCGACGTGTGTCTCCGCACCGTGGTTGTCCTCGGCCTCCACCTACTCGTTCACGCGGAGCATGCGGGCGCTCTGCACGGACGCGAGCACCGCCCGGTTTACGTCCACGACATTTGGTTCCACCCTTAGGAGGGCCTCGATGGCAGTGGCATCCACGCGCTCTGCGTTGAGTTGAGCCTCCGCCGCCCGGTTCAAGTCCAGGACGTCCGGTTCTGCCTGCAGAAGGGCCTCGATGGCAGCGGCATCCACGCGCTCTGCGTCAAGTTGAGCCTCCGCCACCCATTTCACGTCCACGACATCCGGTTCCGCCTGCAGGAGGGCCTCAATGGCAGCGGCATCCGCGCGCTCCGCGTCGAGTTGAGGCTCTGCCTCCCGGTCCTCCTTTAGGATCGCCAGGTTCAACCGCTGGTCCGCCTGCACCATGGGGGACCCGGACACTGGCACGAAGTCGATGTCCATTGTCTCATACGCATCGGGGGCCTTCTGCACCGTGACCTCCCCCATGAACATTGGATCGGCTTCCTCCTCCTCAGAGCTTGGCTCCAGAGAACTCGGGGTTTGGCCAGCCGGAAAGCGAGCTTGGGAACAGAGGTCTGTGGCGCCGACCGCCGCCGCAATTTCTGCGCGGTGCTTCGGTGTCAGCATCTTGTAGTACGTGATCTTGAGGCGCACCATGGCTTTCCGGCGAACTAGGGGATGACTGATGCAGGCTAGGGTATCGAAAGGTGGGGGAATGGACTGGAGAGGAGGTGTGGTATTGGGGCAGTGGTGACTGGCCGGCAAGTAGCTGGCATAGGCCGAGCAGCAAAGGTTCTGGTGTGAATAGTGGTTCCGGTGACGACCGGTCAATCGGTTTTGGTGTGAATAGTGGTTCTGGTGTGCATTTGGCTGTTCATCTACCTGATGAGGCACTACTTAGAGGTCCAGTACAGTATGGCTGGATGTACCCTATTGAAAGGTGGCTAGGAACTTTCAAGGGCTATGTTAGGAACAGAGCTAGACCTGAGGGTTCCATTGCAGAGGCCTACATTGCTACAGAAGCGTTGACATTCTGCTCAAAATACATTGAAACAGCTGAGCAGCTTAGCGAAAAGGTGGGTGAAGACAATCCCGAGCTCAATGTTTTCGATTGTTCTATTCAAGTTACAAGGAAGAGTCGACAAGATGACAAACCTAAAGGTTTAGACAAAATGGTTTGGTATGTGTTGAATAACTGTCCTGAGATTCTACCTTATATCGAGTAAGTGCCAAGTACTGCAGCTTATACATCGTAATCTACTAAACTTGCAACACATTCTTATATATTTAGATGTTTGATGCGATCACTATGTTGTGCAGCATCTACAAAAATGAGTTACTGCCACAAAATCCTAGAAACATTGACAAACTGGTTATGGCAGGATTTGCGAAATGGTTCAAGAGCCCTGTAAGCTTTTGAATTGCACTGTCAGTTTTTTTAATATATTGAGTACATAAGATGATCAACTTGTCTATTTTCTAACCATAGGTTAAGAAGATGCGGGAGGATGGGCAGGCAGTTAATGATGCCCTTTACGCACTAGCAATTGGTCCTGATACTCGGGTAAGACATTATGAATCTTGCGTTGTTGGAGATGTGCGCTACAACACCCTTGCACGCGACGAAGGCACGAAGACACAAAACTGTCGGGGAAACGACACCTATGGGATCGAGTGGATCCCTTCTATGGTTTGGCAGGGAGGAGGGGTGCGCGAAGAGCAGATCTAGGGATCAACACGAGGGATTTTTACCCAGGTTCGGGCCGCTGAGAAGCGTAAAACCCTAGTCCTGCTTTGAGTGCATATTCAGTGTTCTTGAGCTTCGGCTAGCTGCTACGCATGCAAACTGGGCCGAAAAGTCCAAAAGTCCCTCCCTGTATCGCCTTGGGCCTCCTTTTATACCAAGGGGCTACCACAGTGGCGTACAGGCATACAGGAGGTGTAAAGTGCTACAGTGCATGTGCTTATCCCTGGCGTCTTAGGACAAGTGCATTAAATGCGCTGCTTACGTGCCCTCTAACTTTATCGGGGACGGAAATAGAGCCCGTCCCATCTATCGCCGCCTCACCCCATCCTGACATGCCAATGTGGCGCGGCATGCAGTGCCAAGCTGACTTGCTAGCCGCTGCGCTGGAGCGGTGACAGGATCTTCACGAAGATCTGCATGCCACCACGCAGGTGCTTGCCTGGTTGGTTGGCTAATCACTGTGCTAGGATGGTGGCAGGGTGGCGGAGCCTTGTTGGGCGCGAGCCTTGCCGTGGCCTCACAATCGTCCCCGGCAATAGTCTTGCCGGGGCCTTGCCGTCGTCCCGGGCAAGAACCTTGCTGGGAACTTCGCCTTCAGGGTCTTGACGAAGATCTGTATGCTACTATGCATGTGCCCTAGGGTCTTGGTCTTGTAGTTGTCGATGTGTCAGAGCTCTCAACCTCAAGGGTGGTGGTCTTGCTGAGGCTTCGCAAACCATCCCGGCAAGGAGCTTGCCGGGGCTCTCAAATCGCCTCGGCAAGAATCTTTGCCGGGGGCTCAGCTTGTCTTCTGCTCTCTGATTACTGGCTCGGATGCCGCCTTGGTCGTCTTGTATCTTGCCTCCAACTGCCCCCGCCAAGCCTCACTGTAGGTGTGGCTGCAACTGCCCATGCACAAGTAAGGGGTACCAAAAGGACCCAAACTTTAGTACACTGACAGGAGCCCCTGGGCCTGGGCCATACACGAGTGCAAAGCGTCGTTGGGCCAGGCCCAAACAGTGCGCGGGCACGCGTAGCAGGGATTAATTGTTGTAATCATCTCGTGTGTTGCGCTTCCCCATGATCCGCATTGGGCGCGCGACGTGGGGGTCGTGGGAGGAACGGTCGCAGCACGCCTGCGAAAACGTTTTCATATCGAACAGTAAAGAGGCAGCCCCGCGCCTTCTCCATAAAAAGAGGAATCTGCAGGGGCGCTGCTCATTTACCCCCTTTGCCTTTCCCAATCTAGGAACCTCCATCTTCTTCTTCTTCCTCGAGCCCAGACCAGAGCTTCCTCCTCCGTCTGCCGCCGCCGCGCCCTCACCGCTCTCGATCCCCCGCCCTCCCTTGGCTGCAATGGCGCCCAAAATGAGCAAGGGCAAGGAAGTGTCCAAGGAGAGCGAGGGAGAAGAGGTGCCAGAGAGTGAGCTGGTGAAGATGCAAAAGGAGCACGTCGTCTTCACCCCGACGCTCGACGCGCGCACGCTCAGGGATCGATACCTGTGCATGTGGGGGAGAGAGACGACGGGGCATCCTGCCACCCACGTCATCCCTACTTCTTGCGCCGAGGCCGCCCCAGATAAATTTCCTTTCTTCGTTGATTACTTCTATTGCGGGCTCTGCCCCCCATTTTTGGACTTCTTCATCGACATCATGTACACCTTCGGCTTCCATCTTTTGGATTTCACGCTGAACGACGTGGCGTGTATGGCCATCTTCGCCCACCTCTGCGAGAACTTCACCGGGGTGGTCCCCAATACGGCGCTCTTCCGCCACTACTTCGTCCCTCGCATACAGCCAGGAGGGGCTCTTTCTAGCTGCGTCACCTGGATCCCGAGGGCATTGGCCAAGCAGACATACCCGGATGGGACCCACAAGGAAAAATGGGACGAATGGCGGGGCAGGTGGTGCTGGATCGTGGAGAAGGACCCGCAGCCATTCTATATGCCCCGGCAGACGAAATTGGTCCATGGCGGCAACTGGGGCGACCTCGATCCTCAAGACAGGAAGCTCACAGTCGCAACCACCAGAATTTATCGCCTCAAAGCCGTCGGGCTCACACTCGAAATGGTTGGGGCCGACTTCCTCCACCACAGCATCGCCCCTTTGCATGACAAGGGGAGGCCAGCTTGGGAGTTCCGGAATGCGGAAGACATCATGAGGCTACGCCCCGGCCTAAATCGCAACTTTACGGTGATGCAGCACGCGGCTCTTTGCCAAAAGTTCTTCCAGCTCAAGGCCGACAAGACCGGCAAGCCGTTCAGGTTGCCGGCGGGGGTGATCCCCTTGTGCAACAACTCCGCCCTGACCTCAATCATCGCCATGATGGCGGTGTTCAACGCCCATGGCCTTGACAATACCTGGGCCGAGCCAGATGCGGAGCGGGTGCAGGAGTTCTTCGATAGCCTGTCAGAGAGGGCCGTCCAGGAAGAGACGCAGCGCATCCGCCCCACCACCGATGAGGAGGTGGCGTACATTGCCAGCAGAGCGGAAGAGGCGGCCCTTGCCAAGGAGGCCGGCAGCGTCGGCTTTGTGGAAGATGAAGCCAGCACAGAGGAGGATTTTGCTGAGCGGGGGGAGCCTGCCGGGGCTCACAGTGGCACCGCTGCCGGGGGCCCTTCTGCCGAGGAGACGGTTGAAGGGGAAGCTGAAGAGGAGCCGCACGAGGAACCCCCAGCCCCGGGGAAGAAGAAACGTGTCCTTCGGCGAGCCAGTCCAGCAGGCCTCTTCGCATGAAGAGGGGCCCAAAAATGGAGCGGCCGGCAAGGACGTGCAGCGGCAAGAGGCCCAGTCGCAACCTGTGCGCCATACGAGACGCTCGGCCGCGGCGGCAAAGGAGAAAGCGGCCGTTGCCTCCACCACGGCCAAGCGGCCCAGGACTCCATCCCCTCCCCCTCGCATGGGCACCATACCGAAGGCCGAATACGACCTCTCCTCTTTCAGCCTGAGGAGGGAGGAGAGGCCAAAAGAAGAAGAAGTAGATGAGTAAGCATCTCGCCGCATTCTTCATCCCCTTAGCCTTTGTTTTGATTATCTTATCTCATTTGATCTTGTTTTGGTCTGTCCCTGCAGCGACACGGAGACGTTGGCACAGAGGATGGCGAAGAAGGCCAAGACCTCGATGGGTGACGAGCCCCCGGCAAGCACTTCAAGCGCGCCGGAGACGATCACGATCAGCCCGGATCCCAGCCCACGACGCAGCCCCCGACTCAGCCCCCAGCGTGAGCCCGTTACTCACTTTCTGCTGGCGAGTGTCGGGGTGTGTATCTTTACTGCTAACCTTGTCAGGTTCGTAGGAGAGGAACAACGACAGGAGGATCCGCCGACGGCCACCCCTGACATGCCGCCCCCGTCAACCATACCGCCTAGGGGCGGGTCCCCGGCAAGAACTCCCACCGACGATCCCATTCGCGTGTGGGAAGAGCCGGTGAGCACAGGCGCCGGCAGCTCCATCCCAGCAACGGGCATTGTCGGGGAGGGGACCGCCCCTCCACCGCTCGTCACAGGTAAACTGCCTGCTTCCTGGCCTTTGTCACTTTTCTTATGCGATCTTTTTCTCTTTTTCTTGTTGGCCTTGAGCTTCAATCTGGGTTTCATCTTGTTTCTTTTCCTTGGCTTTCAGATCCCTCCACGGTGGATCGAATGGATATTGACACCACCATCGAAGAGACCGCCAAGGATGCCGCCACCGAGGCCACCAAGGTTGCTACCGACGAGGCCGCCAAGGACGCGCATGAAGAAGCCGCCAAGGGGTCTACCGGGGAGACCGACAAGGAGACCGGCGACCGTACTGACGACATCCCTGCCGCAGGAGCGCCTGGCGCTACATCGGTCCCGGAGTCCTCTGGCGCCGGGGAGACGGTGGTTGAAGACCAACCGTCAACTTCCGAAGCCCCCACCTCAAGCAGGTACCTGAAGATAGGCGACGATCTGTTCGTCAGCATCCGGGGACGGCAAGCACCGGAGCTCCATCCGAGGGGGAGGTTTTTGACGAAGAAGTCATTGCCGCCACCGGGCTCCAGGTTATCGATGAGCTGAGCGCCGGCAGCAGCAGTTCCAAGGAGGACCAGCTCCTCCAAGCTATGAGCAGCAACTTTCAGAAGCTCCAGGCGCTTCACCGTGCCCGCAAGGAGAAACTGGACTCCAGGACGGCGGTTGTTGATGTGGCAGAGGCGGACTTCCAGAAACGCGTTGAGCAGACGCAGATCTGGTTTGCCGAGGCCCGGCAGGAGCTAAAGAATAGCCAGGGGCAGCTAAATGAGCGTTGGAACGAGCTTCTCCTGAAGCAGTTCGATGTTGAGAAGGCTCAGGAGGAGGCCGCCGTACAGGCCACCAAGGAGGACGCCAATCTAAGGGAGTGCCGCATTGCGCTCGACGCCCAAGAAGAGGACCTTGCCACCCGTGAAGAGACGCTTACCACCAAGCTCCACGGCAAGGATGAAGAAATTGAGAAGCTTGTCGTGCAGCAGACCCAGGAGCTGGAGCAGAAGCACAAGGACATACTCGACGCCCAGGTCCTGGATCACGCCGGCAAGTTGAAGGAGGCCGTCGACATCGCCGAAGTCACGGAGGCCGCCAGGAACGAGCTGGCTGGGAAGGTGGAGAAGTTGGAGGCGGAGCTGGAGAAGCACCGCAAGGAGGTCCCGACGCTGAAGAGCGACAGAGACAAAACTGTCCACACCTTGGCGGAGCTGCAGGTCACCATATCTAACAAGACCAAACTGCTCTCCGAAGCCAAAGACTCTATTGCCGATCTGAATCTGAAGCTGACCACGCTGAAGGAGTCCCTTGAAAGCAGCAGGGCTCATGAGAAGACCCTGGCTAAGGACCTCCAGGAGGAGAAACAACTGCTTGAGAGCACCGCTGCCACCTATAATGACTATGAGAAAGGCGTGAAGATCTGGACTGAACGCCTTGTCGATGTTGCAGAGAGGCTCACAGCACAACTATCCACCATGGGCCTGTCGACTTTCAGGTATTCCCATGAGGAGAGGGTGACTACGAGCGCCAGACTGACCATGTTCTTCGAGGCTATCCTTGATGCCCTAAAGCTGCTCCACTCTAGCCGAGCAACCCAGCTGGCCAATGAATCCCGCAAGCTTTGCTGGGGCGTCCTTCTCAAGGTGCTCACCAAGGTGGCTTACAGGAACCCCGGCCTCGACCTCAGCCAAGACAGCTTGCCGGCAGATGCGGACTGCAGGGCGCTTGAAGAGCTTGTCGCGCCCGTCATCAGCATGGTTGACCAAGTCAAGAGGGTGGAAGGCGAGCGCCGGGACTAGTCGCTTCTCTTTTCCTTGCCGCTACGAACTCATGCCCAAGACAATTTATCTTAAGTTAGAACTGCGGCAACCACTGATGTAATATAACTTGCTGTGTTTTGAATTGAATGCATGCTATCTTCCTTGTTTGATCCCTCCTTGTACGGCATACACCCTACGCTTTTTTTTTAAGGTCTTGCCGGTGCGCGCACCCTTGCCGCGAGCGCTTTGAGGAACGGATCCTTAGCAGCCTCCTAGGGGTATCGCTGCCGGCAAGACACCTTGCCACTCTTAGTGCAGCCACTTGAACTGCTGAGCGGACTCGAAACAGAGCAAGGGCGCAACCAATTGTGACGAGGTTCCTTCGCGTGCAGGTTTTCCATACAAGAAACGAAACCATTCGAGGGAAATAACTTTACATTCAAAAGAGAATCACTCAAGGTTTCACAACTTAGCTTTTTTTTGACATTGTACTATTTCCTGCAAGATGCCACTTCGAACGTCGCCTGCTGGCGCCCACACTCTCTATCCCCCCCCCGGCAAACTTGTATGTGAGGGAACCTTCTGTCCTTTGAGAAAAAGAAAGAAGAGAAAATAGGAACATGGAACCTTGGCGGTTCATCAGTACTTGCTGGAAACGAGCATAGTACGATATCCTGGACAGGAATGCATATAAATAAACATGGAAATCAACAAGAAATGTACATACTTAAACTTATTCAACTGCGCATAGGGTCTGTGCCTGGCTTTGTACATAGGGTTATATGCCTTGCCGGCAAGGCTAGTACAAAAAAGGGAGTTGCCGGGGTTCCCGGCAACCGCGCCTCATGGGTAAAACTTGCGAAGGTGTTCGATATTCTAGGAGTTGCTCACTGGAATGCCATCTTTGGTCTCCAGGCGGACTGCGTCGGCCTGGTGACTCGTATTACCCGATAAGGGCCTTCCCACTTTGGCATCAACTTGTTCGAATTCTTGGCGGGCTGAATGCGCCGAAGAACAAGGTTGCCCTCCTCAAGGCTTCAGGCATGAACCTTGCGGCTGTGGTAGCGGCGCAAGGCTTGCTGGTACCACGCGGCTCGCACAACAACCTGAAGACGATCTTCCTCAAGGAGCATAGCATCATCTTGCTGCAACTGCTCTTGCTCAAGCTCATCATAAGCGAGCACTCGAGGTGACCCGTATATGAGTTCTGTGGGGAGAACTGCTTCTACCCCATACACCAGGGAGAAAGGTGTCTGGCCAGTGGCTCGATTTGGTGTCTTCTTGATTGACCAAAGGACCGCCGGCAACTCATCAATCTAGCGCCTTCCGCTCTTGTGCAGCCTATCAAAAGTTCTTGTCTCGAGACCCCGCAGCACCTCAGCATTTGCCCTTTCTGCTTGGCCGTTGCTTCTTGGATGAGCAATAGAAGCAAAACAGATTTTGCTGCCAAGGTCTTGGATATACTGCATGAAGGTGCGGCTCGTGAACTGTGTGCCGTTGTCGGTGATGACTCTGTTTGGCACACCAAAATGGCAAACTAATCTTTTGAAAAACTTGACGGCCGACTGTGCTGTCACCTTTCTCACTGCTTCCACTTCCGGCCACTTTATGAACTTGTCGATTGCGATGTACAAGTACTCAAAGCCCCCGACAGCACGGGGAAAGGGGCCCAATATGTCGAGCCCCCAGACCGAAAATGGCCAGGAAAGAGGGATCGTCTGAAGAGCTTGGGCTGGCTGATAAAGTTTCTTTGAATGGAACTGGCACGCTTCACACTTGGTTACTAGTGCAGTTGCATCCTGGAGGGCAGTGGGCCAAAAGAAACCTTGCCGGAATGCCTTGCCAGCAAGAGCTCTTGATCCTATGTGAGAGCCACATATGCCTCCATGTATCTCTGCCAATAGCTCCAGTCCGTCCAACTGAGGAATGCACTTCAATTTCATGTCGTTCGATCTTTTTCTGTACATGACATCGTCCACAAACTGGTACATGTTAGACCGACGGGCTACTTTCTCCGCTTCTTCCTGTTCCTTAGGGAGTTCCCCTATTTGGAGGAACCGAACGGTGTGCTGTGCCCATGCTGGAGCCTGGGGCTCGACGGCAAGGACTAAAGGCATGTCTTCTGCCATAGGAGCAGTTGTCTCTACAGCAAGGGCTTGAGGCCCTGCCGGAGCCTGTCGCCCCCCGGCAAGCTTGGCGTTGTCCCCGACAACTTCCTTGCCGGCGGCTCCTGGAAGCTCGGCGGGAAAGTACTTGCCGGGGCTCAACTTCCTTCGCTTATTCTGTCCTGCCGATGGTTCAACGGATGGCTGAGTTAGTTGGAGCACAAAAGTACCTCTTTCCACAGGTAACTTGAGGGCAGCACGTTTTGACAGGTCGTCAGCAATGCTGTTCTCTGCTCGAGGAACATGCTCTGCTTGCAGACCATCAAAACGCTCCTCCAACTTTCTCACTTCATCTACGTAAGCTTCCATTAACGGGCTTTGATAATCTTTGTTAAACTGCTTGACGACAAGCTGCGAATCTCCTCTGACGATGAGCTTCGTAATTCCAAGTTCTGCCATGATCCTGAGACCGGCAAGCAGTCCCTCATACTCCGCAGTGTTGTTTGTTGATCTCTCCCGGGGAAAGTGCAGCTGGACCATGTACTTGAGGTGCTCTCCGGTGGGTGCAATAAGCAGCACACCGGCATCGGCGCCTTGTAGCGAGAAGGCCCCATCAAAGTACATAATCCAGTCGCAGCTCGTTTCCTTGCCGGGGAGAGTGGTCTCTTGAATTTCCTCATCAGGCGTTGAGGTCCATTCTGCAATGAACTCTGCCAAGGCTCTGCTCTGAATCATTGAAGTGCTTTCAAACCTGAGACCAAAGCTTGACAATTCCAATGCCCACTCCACAATCCTTCCAGTTGCATCTGGGTTGTGTAAGATCCGTTGCAACGGGAAGTGAGTGATGACGGTGATCTCATGTGCCTGAAAGTAGTGGTGCAGCTTCCTCGAGGCCATAAGAAGGCTGAAGAGCAACTTCTGCACTCCAGAGTATCTTGATCTACCCGCTACAAAAGGGATCTGACAAAATAAACTGGGTGCTGCACCATCTTCTTCAGTGTCACTCCATTTGCTTTCACAGATCCCGCCTTGCCAGCACCAGACTCTGCCGGGGGCCCTTCCTTGCTAGCACCAGATCCTGCCGGGGGTCTTGCCTTGCCGGCACCAGACCCTGCCGGGGAGAACTCCGGCTCGTCATCCGACGGCTTGCCACTGCCGTTGCTTCTTCATCAACTTCCCTCTGCGCCACTAGCACAACACTGACCACTTGATTCGTTGTCGCCAGATACAGCAACAACGACTCTTGTGGCTTGGGCGCGACTAGTGTTGGCGTAGAGGAGAGGTACCTCTTCAAATCTTGCAGCGCCGCCTCCGCTTCCGGAGTCCATTTCATTGGACCTGCTTTTTTCAAGATCTTGAAAAAGGGCAGGGCACGCTCAGCAGATTTGGAGATGAACCTGCTCAAAGCAGCAACACAGCCAGCAAGTTGACGTACATCTTTGACTCATCTTGGTGCTTCAATCTGCTCAATCGCCTTGATCTTGTCAGGGTTCGCCTCGATCCCACGTTGAGATACAAAGAACCCGAGAAGCTTGCCGGATGGGACACCAAACACACACTTCTCAGGGTTGAGCTTGAGATTGATCTTGCACAAATTTGCAAATGTTTCTTCTAGATCTTGTATGAGGGTTGCTCTGTCCTTGGTTTTGACCACTATGTCATCCATATAAGCTTCCATATTTCTATGTAGCTGAGGCTCAAAACCAATTTGGACTACTCTTGCAAATGTTGAACCAGTGCTTTTCAACCCGAAAGGCATTCGTATAAAACAATACGTACCACATGGGGTGATAAACGCGGTCTTCTCTTCATCTTCCTTTGTCATGAAGATTTGATGTATCCTGAGTAGGCATCAAGGAACGACAGCAAGTCGCACCCGGTAGTGGATTCCACAATCTGGTCGATGTGTGGCAAGGGGAAAGGATCATTTGGACAGGCTTTATTGATGTCTGTATAATCAATGCACAGCCTCCATTTCCCATTTGCCTTGCGCACCACCACCAGATTGGCCAACCATGTTGGGTGGAGCACTCCTCTGACCAAGCCTGCTGCTTCTAACTTCCTAATTTCTTCAATGATGAACTCTTGCCGCTCCAAAGCTTGCTTCCTGACCTTCTGCTTGACGGGCCGCGCATGAGGACAGACAGCAAGATGGTGCTCAATCACCTCCCTGGGAACGCCGGGGATGTCAGATGCTTGCCATGCAAATGCATCGACATTTGCCCGCAGGAAGCCGATGAGCGCGCCTTCCTATTTGCTGTCGAGGGTGGAGCTTATAGTAAAAGCCCCGCCTGTGATGTTCTCCTTGACGGGCACCTTCTTACTTTCTGGTGGAGCTGCCTTGGATTTCTTGCTCTTGCCGGTGGAGCTCTCTGGCACGTCCACAACGGGAGCGCAGCACTCCGAAGAGGCGCGCTTGCTGGAGTGGGTGCAAGAGGTCTTGCCAGAAGAGGTCTTGCCGGGAGAGGTCTTGCCGGTCTTCTTCCTTCCCGGAGCTTCAGCGGCAGGAGCAAGTGCCTTGGCGGCAGTTGCTGCAACTGCCTCTTGGTAGAGTTGGTCAGCGTAGATGAGCGCGTCTTTCTTGTCCGAGTGGACGGTGATGATGCTCATTGGTCCGGGCATCTTCAATGTATTGTAAGCGTAATGTGATGCCGCCATGAACTTGGCCAGCGCTGGGCGGCCGTGGATCCCATTATAGGGCAAGGGGATCTTGGCGATATAAAAATGATCTTCTCTGTCCTGTAATTAAACTCACCACCAAACATAACTGGTAGTGTAATCTTGCCCTTTGGCTGGCTCCTTCCTGGGTTGACCCCTTGAAACGTGCCCGTCTCTTCGAGATCTCCATCAGGAATTTGCAGCCTCTTGATCACAGTGGGCGAGATCAAGTTCAAACCGGCCCCACCGTCAACTAACACTTTTGTCACCTTGAGGTTACGTGTCGTTGGTGAAACCAACAATGGCAAACACCCGATCGCCGTTGTGCGATCAGGGTGATCCTCAGCGTTAAAATTGATAGGCGTGTTGGACCATTTCAGCGGCTTCTGGGCATCGAATGATGGCTCTGCCGCATTGATCTCACGCACCCACTGTTTCAGTTGGCGGTGAGAGGCATGCAACAAGGAGCCACCGTCGATGCACAAAGCCTCTGTAGCTTTCTGGAACTCGTGCTTGCTGGACTAATCGTCCTCATCATGATCATCATCTCCCTCTTTCTTGTCGCGGCCCCGAGCGGGCCTCTCTGGTTGCTTATCCTTGCCGCGGCGACCCCCTCAGCCGCCACGCTTCTTGCCGGACCCCTCAGCACCATCCTAGCCCTTCTCCTTGTCTCGCCTTTCATACTCAGCTTTCTGCTTCTCTACAAGCTGCTCAACTTGCTGGCAGTTCTGGAGGTCATGGCCCTTGGTGCGATGGATCTTGCAATACTGCTTGTCGGAGCCCTCTGGCTTGTCGACAGCCGCCAAGGCCTGGCAGGCGATGCACCCGGCAATCTCCTTGCTAGGGTCGTCAGCCTTGGCCTTCTTGGCGGTGCCGGGGTTGCCGGATTCCTCGACGACAAGCACGGTTTTACCCTTGCGCTTCCTGTTGCGCCGTCGACCTTTCTTTGTCGGGGCGACGATGTCTTCATCTGCGGAGTCACTTTCTGCACCGGCATCTTCGCCGGGGTACTTCCTTCCTTCTTCAGCCCGAGCACATTTATCGGCCAAAACATAAAGCTCGGCCACATCTCTAACCTTGTTCATTGCCAGCTCTTCCCGCATCTTGCGGTTGCGCACATTTTGATGGAATGTGCTGATAACAGTGGCAGGATGAACATCTGGGATGTTGTACTGCACATGGCTGAACCTCTGTGTGTATTTCCGCAAGCATTCGCCATCTTTCTGGGGGATGATATGCAAATCACTTTCCTGGCCAGGAGCTTGGTGGCCTCCAGTAAAGGCGCCAACAAACTCGTGACACAAATCCGACCAAGAAGAGATGGAATCCTCTGGTAGGTGCATCAACCACGACCTGATGTTAGGCTTGAGTACCAACGGGAAGTAGTTGGTGAGTACCTTGTCATCTCGAGCCCCGACATCTTGCATTGCAATGGTATAGATGCTCAAGAACTCCGACGGGTGAGTCTTGCCGTCGTATTTCTCTCTGACCTCTGGCTTGAACATGCGGTGAGTGGGCCACTGGAATCGCCGCAGCCCACGGGTAAAAGTTGGACACCCCACCTCGTAAGGTAAGTTACCAGAATCCCCCGGCGCAGGCTGATCTACAGTGGGCCTGCGCGCCTATCAGACTGATGGTGCGCTTCCTGTCGCTGCTCGATAGTGGTTCGAGCATCTTCCTTGACTCGCTCTCGAAGAACTTGGCGCTGATCGCGGCGGGTTCGTGGGTCGGACGACGCTGTGGAACCGTTGTCATAGGCCTCGACCAGATGAGCCGGCGGCTTCTGTTGCTGCCGTGGAGGAGGGGAGTGCACCATGGTCGCAGCACCTCCGGTCCTTCCGCCATTGGCACGCGCCGGCTCGATAGAGCACCAGCATGAGGGCCCCGCCTGCTGCGGTCCATCTTTATTGGCGTAGCCGACGAGGCTCCGGATGGTAGCTCTCCACTCGTCGAGCTTCAACGCAGCAGGAGGGAAATCCAGAAGCAACTGTACGCGCGCCAACGCTTCTGTTGGCGTGGGCGGTGGCGACAGCTGCGTGGATCATGAGGCGCTCTGACTTCTAACCATGTTAGAAGGAGCTCTATCACGGTCCCCCGGCCGCGCGTCGTTTCCGCCAGCGTCTTGGCGTGCATGCTGGCCCGGCGCATCTCGAGAATGATGCAAAGGTGTCTTTCCATGGGAACGCTCGTGATCACCCACGCCGCGGCGCTGCTCATCGTGCACGACCTGGGAAGGCCACAGCGCATGCGCCGGCGGGGGTTTCTCGGAGGTCGTCCTTCCGGCCCTGGGGTTCGCTGCGCCGCCCGTAGACAGCATGGCTCCATCCTTGGACCTGGCGAGGTGCGAGTCATCGCTGCCCGCGTGGCTCCGATCGCCGGAGCGTCGTGGAAACCCGTGGCCTCCACCCACATCCATCCCGTCGTCCGTCCGCACTGGCACAGGCAGATTGACCGGAGATGAACCAATCGCCACGATGCTCTTTCTCTTTGGAGACATGACGATGAAGATGTTGAAGAAGTTGACGCGCTGACGCCTAGATCAGGTTCGTACAACCTCTCTTCCCCTACCTGGCGCACCAAAGATGTCGGGGAAACGACACCTATGGGATCGAGTGGATCCCTTCTACGGTTTGGCAGGGAGGAGGGGTGTGCGAAGAGCAGATCTGGGAATCAACACGAGGAATTTTTACCCAGGTTCGGGCCGCTGAGAAGCGTAAAACCCTAGTCCTGCTTTGAGTGCATATTCAGTGTTCTTGAGCTTCGGCTAGCTGCTACGCATGCAAACTGGGCCAGAAAGTCCAAAAGTACCTCCCTGTATTGCCTTGGGCCTCCTTTTATACCAAGGGACTACCACAGTGGCGTATAGGCATACACGAGGTGTAAAGTGCTACAGTGCACGTGCTTATCTCTGGCGTCTTAGGACAAGTGCATTAAATGCGCTGCTTATGTGCCCTCCAACTTTATCGGGGACGGAAATAGAGCCCGTTCCATCCGTCGCCGCCTCACCCCATCCTGACACGCATCCAAGGTGATGCGGCATGCAGTGCCAAGCTGACTGGCTAGCCGCTGCGCTGGAGCGGTGACAGGATCTTCACGAAGATCTGCATGCCACCACGCAGGTGCTTGCCTGGTTGGCTGGCTAATCACTATGCTGGGATGGTGGCAGGGCGGCAGAGCCTTGTTGTGCGCGAGCCTTGCCGTGGCCTCGCAATCGTCCCCGGCAAGAGTCTTGCCGGCGCCTTGCCGTCGTCCCCGGCAAGAACCTTGCTAGGAACTTCGCCTTCAGGGTTTTGACGAAGATCTATATGCTACTACGCATGTGCCCCTAGGTCTTGGTCTTGACGTTGTCGATGTGTCAGGGCTCTCAACCTCAAGGGTGGTGGTCTTGCTGAGGCTTCGCAAACCATCCCGGCAAGGATCTTGCTGGGGCTCGCAAGTCACCCCGGCAAGAATCTTTGCCGGGGGCTCAGCTTGTCTTCTGCTCTCTGATGACTGGCTCGGATGCCACCTTGGTCGTCTTGTATCTTGCCTCCAACTTACCCCGCCAAACCTCGCCGCAGGTGCGGCTGCAACTGCCCGTGCACAAGTAAGGGGGTACAAAAAGGGCCCAAACTTTAGTACACCGACAAAAACAGTGCCATCATGAGCACGGATACGTACGGCAAAGAGACAACTGAAATGTATGCTAACATAATAGACATTGTGCAGTTGCAGTATATCTCCACTTTCAAGGTTCATCGGTGTGTGGTTCTGTTGTGCTGTCGTTGGTATAAATTGTTTTCCAGGATCGCAAAACCCAGAGCTGATGATTATTTCAAATCCATCAATGCCAAGGCGGCGTACCATAGCGACGAGCCTTTTATTTTGGCAAATCAAGCAACACAGATATTTTTCTTGGAAGACACATATGCATGTAATGATGACTGGAGAGTATTGCAAAGGTTAGAGCAGAGGAATTCGTTTAATGAAGTTGCACAACAAGATGATGTTTACACTGCTCCTGATGTAGAAGATTCCACAGATGTTCCTAGTGTCTTTGAGAACCATCATGTCAATGACGCTGGCGAAAAGATTGCCTGTCGGGCTGTGGACATATGAGAGTTGATCAATAAGACACCAATGTTTGAGGACATTGAGGATGAAGAAGAAGATGACACTGGGGGAATTACGATTCAGACTGATACAAATCGCGAAGATGTTGATGCTGCTGCTGCGGATGATGATTAGATTGCTTTTGTCGTATTTGCCTGTGAGAAGATGACTTTTTATCTACTATGTGAAATTGTGTTTGCTATGACAACTGAAATCTAATGAAGTTGTTGTTCAGTATTTTGCTGTGAGAACATCACTTATTATGTATGTTTATTTGTGTTTGGTGATTGTATGACGACTAAAACATGATGACATTGTTGTTTAGTTGTACTCATATTTGGCTATGAAACTTGTATTTGATGATATAGTTTGCTGTTGGACTGCAATTTGCTCTACGTCTTCGAATGGGAACAAAGCTGACCCGACAGGGCCTCTGCTATTTATTTATTTATGAGCAAAAGGGGATACCCCCCGATTTCCCTTAATAGAAATCATTAGATGTTCACAACTCTACGCCCAGCCTGCTAAACAGGTTTCATTCATTACAAGTTTTAGCAAAGTGCTCATGTCATAGCCACTGAATACATCACGAGTGCTACATACACTGCAAATAAAGAGACAATCATCCTACAGAGCACAACGATCTTGCCCATTATCTTCACAAGCTCTTTCATTTCCTCATTGCTGTCAAGGCCATTCAGCAGCTGTTGCTTGGCCATGATCAGAGGAACTGCATCTTTAACCTTATGCTCTGCATCTTCCTCTTCTGGCGTTCCTTCAGTTACTTGTCCAACACCCCAACCTGCTAGTATTGGGATTCCTCGGCTAACCAAATAATCAGCGTAGTTCCATTCCCCCACATCAGCAACTTCCCAGAAATAAAAATCACACGAATCTTCCCTTTTTTGCACGAATCAAATTAGAAGATCATCAACCAAACTATTAAAAAAATCAGCAACTGAAAGCAGGCAAACAACACTTAAACATATTATTACCCCATGATTCGGGCATTTGTAGAAGACTCAGCCAGGGTTGACGATTGTAGTTGAGACGGGACGGATGACTCTGCATGATTTGCAGCAGTGGCACCACACCAACGATAGCGGGTTGTGATGAGCAACCGGCTGCGGTGAGTGTGCCGGCGGGGTGTGATGAGACCCACAGGGGATGGTACGGGTAGAGACTTGGCGCATATCTGGTTGTTGCCTGCTGAAGAGCAGGTGGACGAGCTGCCAGCGGACATGGTTGCTGCGGCCGGAGCTTCTGATGCTAGGCAGAGTAACTAGAGAAGAGGAGAAGCGAACGTTGGATATGTCAGTTTCATTACTTGCAGAGTAGCATAGCACTATATATAGTCATAGTCTAGGTTTGGATTCGAACCAGCTACAGGAGCACGTCTCTCTTTTTTCTGAAACTCAGCAACGTCTCTTTACTGGTACACTAGCTTGTTCTGTACGCCTTCTAAAGTCTTTGATTTTCGGGAATGTTATGTGGCGAACGTTCCCTGGGAGGAGGACGGCAAACGAACGCATTTTCCTGGCAGTTTTAGCTGTGACGCAAGATCAAATGGCGGCAGTTTCGCGAATGTTATCTGGCGAACGAGCCCAGTTTTTCTTTTCTTCCTATCAAAAAGTATGCTACGTGGTGTCGGCTTAGTCAAAAAATGATTGTGCCAACCTTGACCACTGGATTGATATTCATTGTCTATCGTGTTTCTTCAGTCTCTTCTTCCTCCAGCCGCCAAAGCCAAACCAGCGCCGGTGGGACCGCCTGCTCCCGCCTCTCACGGCTGGCTGTGCTGCCGCGCACTCATCATGGCCACATCGCACCCTAAAATCTATGCATCTTCCTTGGCTTCTGTTCGTTCCCGTCCGAGGCCTCACCATCGTCCTCCGCCTTGGTTCGCTCGCCGTGGCGCCGCCCTCCGGTGTTGTCAACATGGTCAACAACCAAGAGGAATAAGGAGATGACTGTACATGGTGAGGATGATAGTAGGGACCCACCAGGATCATGGCAGTAGGCAAGCAAGTGCCTCATTTATTACAAGAAAAAAAATGGTTCCTCCTAATGGTTTCCTCACATCTGGGTCGCATGCCACTGTCAACGTAGTCAATAAGCGAGATAACTGCACAAGGAGCGGCTGACACCTGGGATCCAGCAGCTCGCGCAATATTTTTTCTTTGGGACGAACAGGGTATCAACTGAGTTGTCCGGGAGCTATGGCCCATCTAGCCCAGGCTTTTATTTCATATGTTTACCACATGACCAGCCCACTTTTGTTTTTTCTTTATGAAAATGGGTAGCCCGGCTATTTTGTTTTTTGCAGAATAACCAACGGAGGCCTACTTGCTTTTCTACGCCCTGCTCGGCCGGAAATCTTTCAAGACGAGGAGCAATGCATTCGGGTTGCCCAGAAAATGGGCTATAAGTAATAAGAAATGGGCTGTAAAATGAAAAATACAGCAAAGAGGCAATTAGTTCCAACTTACTTTTTTCTTTCGGATTTTGATATTTTAAATTTGGTTGTTTTTGTGCGGGTAAAATTTCATTGAATTTTAAATTATGGTATGTTTATTTTTTAAATTAATTTGAATCTGGCTAGAAATTTCGGGTTGTATGCTGTTTGGGACAGATTTGGAGGCTGACTTGTGGGTCTACTAGGTTGACGTGTACGAAAGGCTTTGTCAACTTAGTCCACAAACGATTCTAGCAGCAGTGACCATTGGACGTTAATCCAACGGCCGTGCTGCTTCTTCAACCTCTGGTCTTCTTGCTCTAGCCGGCCAAACCAGCGCCGGCTGTACTGCCTGCTCATTCCTCCCGTGGCCGGATGTGCTGTCGCGCAGGCCAAACCGCTCCACACTACTCCCATCGCTGGCCTAGCCATCCCTCTATGCACCCACAGTTCTTGTTATTCTCCGGCGACGACAGACGAAGCAGTAAACCCTCGTACTCCCCTTCGTGTGGGAAACAACTGCCGAGTCTTCTTCGGCTCCGGGTTGTTCCCTTCCTAGGCCTCACCGTCGTCCACCGCCCTGGTGCTCTCGGCGCGGCGTGGTCAACGTGGTCAACGAATGACATCCATCAGAAGAGGACTGTACGTGGAGAGGATGACAGCTGGGTCCACGGCCGAACGCAAGGAAGTGCTTCCTTATTACAAGCAAAATAATGATTCCTCCACTTGACAGCAGGGACCCACCAGAAGGGCCTCTTTATTTCGTGAAAAAAGTTCCTCCCGCTGGCAGCTCGGACCCACTAGCTATATCTTCGAACGCAAGGAACTGCCTCCTTATTATGCACAAAAAAATGAATACTCCCCCTGCTAGCTGGGACCCACCATATTTGGAGGCTAACTTGTGGGCCTACTAAGTTGACGCGGATGCAGGATTTGACAACTTAGTCAATATAAATGATTCTAGCTGCACTGACCGTACGATGTCCATCCAACGACCATTGATACGTCCATTTTGCATCATGTTTTCCTACTGTTATTTATAATGTTTTTATGCATAATAATGCTTTTGGGAGTAATTCTAATGCCTTTTCTCTCATAATATGCAAGGTTTACACAAAGAGGGAGAATACCGGCAGCTGGAATTCTGGACCTGGAAAAGCTATGTTAGAGTTACCTATTCTGCACATCTCTAAATGAGCTGAAAATTTACGGAGAATTGTTTTGGAATATATGAAGAATATTGAGGCAAATAACTACCAGAGGAGGCCCACCAGGTGGGCACAACCCACCTAGGCACGCCAGGGAGCCCAGGCGCACCCTGGTTGGTTTATGCCCTCCTCGGCCCACCTCCGGTGCCCCTCTTCTGGTATATAAGTCATTTTGACCTAGAAAAAAAATAACGGGAGGACTTTCGGGATGAAGCGCTGCCGTCTCGAGGCGGAACTTGGGCAGCATTACTTTTGCCCTCCGATGGAGCGATTCCGCCGGGGGAACTTCCCTCCCGGAGGGGGAAAATCATCATCATCGTCATCCCCAACAACTCTTCCATCTTTGGGAGGGCCAACTCCATCAACATCTTCAACAACACCATCTCCTCTCAAACCCTAGTTCATCTCTTGTGTTCAATCTTTGTACCGGAACCTTAGATTGGTGCTTGTGGGTGACTAGTAGTGTTGATTACATCTTGTAGTTGATTACTATATGGTTTATTTGGTGGAAGATTATATGTTCATATTCCATTATGCTATTTAATACCCCTCTGATCTTGAGCATGATTATTATTTGTGAGTAGTTACTTTTGTTCTTGAGGTCACGGGAGAAGTCATGTTGCAAGTAATCATGTGAACTTGATATGTGTTCGATATTTTGATGATATGTATGTTGTGATTCCCTTAGTGCTGTCATGTGAACGTTGACTACATGGAACTTCACCATACTTGGGCCTAAGGGAATGCATTGTGGAGTAGTTATTAGATGATGGGTTGCGAGAGTGACAGAAGCTTAAACCCTAGTTTATGCGCTAGTTCATAAGGGACCGATTTGGATCCAAAAGTTTAATGCTATGGTTAGATTTTATCTTAATACTTTTCTCGTAGTTGCGGATGCTTGTGAGGGGGTTAATCATAAGTAGGAGGTTTGTTCAAGTAAGAACAACACCTAAGCACCGGTCCACCCACATATCAAATTATCAAAGTAGCGAACACAAATCGAACCAACATGATGAAATTCCCATGTACCCTCAAGAACGCTTTGCTTATTATAAGAGACCGTTTTGGCCTGTCCTTTGCCAAAAAAGGGTTGGGCTACCTTGCTGCACTTTATTTACCGTTACCGTTAATTGCTCGTTACAAATTATCTTGCTCTCAAACTACCTGTTACCGACTATTTCAGTGCTTGCAGAAAATTCCTTGCTGAAAACCACTTGTCATTTCCTTCTGCTCCTCGTTGGGTTCGACACTCTTACTTATCGAAAGGACTAAGATTGATCCCCTATACATGTGGGTCATCAGCCATCGTGTTTCATCAACCTCTGGTCTTCTTGCTCCAGCTGCCCAAACCATCGCTGGCTGTGCCGCCTCCTCCTGCGTCCCGTGGCCGGCTGTGCTGCCACGCAGGCCTCACCGCTCCCTGTACTCACCCAGACCTCTTGTTATTCTCTGGCGACGGCAGCCTCACACTGCAGCCTGATACGTCCATTTTGCATCATGTTTACCTACTATTATTTATGATGTTTTTATGCATAATAATGCTTTTTGGAGTAATTCTAATGCCTTTTCTCTCATAATATGCAAGGTACACACAAAGAGGGAGAATTCCGGCAGCTGGAAATCTGGACCTGGAAAAGCTACGTGAGTGGGTTAATCAATAGTTTAATGCTATGGTTAGAATTTATTCTTAATACTTTTCTCATAGTTGCGGATGCTTGCGAGTGGGTTAATCATAAGTAGGAGGTTTGTTCAAGTAAGAACAGCACCTAAGCACCGGTCCACCCACATATCAAATTATCAAAGTAGCGAACACGAATCAAACCAACATGATGAAAGTGACTAGACAAAATTTCCGTGTACCCTCAAGAACGCTTTGCTTATTATAAGAGACCGTTTTGGCCTGTCCTTTGCCTCAAAAGGATTGGGCTACCTTGCTGCACTTTTTTTACTACTATTGTTACTTGCTCGTTACAAATTATCTGGCTATCAAACTACTCTGCTATTTACAATTTCAGTACTTGCAGACATTACCTTGCTGAAAACCGCTTGTCATTTCCTTCTGCTCCTCGTTGGGTTTGACACTCTTACTTATGGAAAAGGCTACAATTGATCCCATATAATTGTGGGTCATCAAGGCTCTTTTCTGGCGCCGTTGCCGGGGAGTGAAGCGCTCTTGGTAAGTGGAAATTGGTAAAGAAAAATTATTACTACATGCTGAAATTTATTGTCACTTGTTACTATGGAAAACAATCCTTTGAGGGGTTTGTTCGGGGTATCTTCACCTCGACCAGAACCACAATTAGTTATCCCTCAACCTACTGCACCTACTAAAAATATTGAATATGAAATTCCTTCGGGTATGATAGAACAACTGCTAGCTAATCCTTATGTAGGAGATGGAACAGAACATCCTGATATGCACTTGATATATGTGGAAGAAATTTGTGCATTGTTTAAGCTTGCAGGTTTACCCGGAGATGAGGTTAAGAAGAAGGTTTTCCCTTTATCTTTTAAGGGAAAAGCATTGGCATGGTATAGGCTATGCGATGATATTGGATCTTGGAATTGGAATCGATTGAAATTGGAGTTTCACCAAAAAAATTATCCTATGCATCTAGTTCATCATGATCGGAATTACATATATAATTTTTGGCCTCGTGAAGGAGAAAGTATCGCTCTATCTTGGGGGAGGCTTAAGTCAATGTTATATTCATGCCCCAATCATGAGCTCTCAAGAGAAATTATTATCCAGAATTTTTATGCTCGGCTTTCTCATAATGATCGATCCATGCTTGATACTTCTTGTGCTGGTTCTTTTAAGAAGAAGGCTATTGAATTCCGGTGGGATCTTTTGGAAAGAATTAAATGCAACTCTGAAGATTAGGAACTCGACGAAGGTAAAGAGTCAGGTATTAAGCTTAAGTATGATTGTGTTAAATCTTTTATGAATACCGATGCTTCTCAAAAGTTTAGCACTAAATATGGACTAGACTCTGAGATAGTAGCCTTCTTTTGTGAATCATTTGCTACTCATGTTGATCTCCCTAAGGAGAAGTGGTTTAAATATCACCCACCTATTAAAGAAGAAATTAAAGAACCGGTACTAGCTAAAGAGGAAACTATTATTTATAATGTTGATCCAGTTGTTCCTACTGCTTATATTGAGAAACCACCTTTCCCTGTTAGGATAAAGGAACATGCTAAAGTTACAACTGTGGTCAACAAAAGCTATATTAGAACACCTAAACCTGATGAACAAATCAAAGTAGAACCTAGTGTTGCTATGGTTAAGGATCTCCTGGAAGAAAATATAGATGGGCATGTTATTTACTTCTGTAATGAAGCTACTAGAATTGCCAAACCTGATAAAGAGGATAAACATAGACCCATTGTTGGCATGCTTGTTGTCTCAGTTAAAATAGGAGATCACTTTATCATGGTTTATGTGACATAGGTGCTAGCATGAGTGCTATTCCCTTTACCTTATATCAAGAAATTATGAATGATATAGCACCCGCTGAAATAGAAGAAATAGATGCTACTATTAAACTTGCTAATAGAGACACCATCACACCACTTGGGATTGTTAGAGATGTTGAAGTCTTGTGTGGGAAAATAAAATATCCTACTGATTTTCTTGTTCTTGTTTCCCCAGAAGATGACTTTTGTCCCATTATCTTTGGTAGACCTTTCTTGAACACCGTTAATGCTAAAATAGATTGTAAGAAACAAACTGTTGGTGTCAGCTTTGGTGATGAGTCTCATGAGTTTAATTTTTCCAAGTTTAGTAGAAAACCTCATAAAAAATAATTGCCTAGTAAGGATGAAATAATTGGTCTTGCTTCTATTGGTGTGCCTCCTACTGATCCTTTAGAATAATATCTGCTAGACCAAGAAAATGATTTGCATATGCATGAAAGAAATGAAATAGATAGAATCTTGTTCGAACAACAACCTCTGCTTAAACACAATCTGCCTATTGAAACTCTAGGAGGTCCTCCTCCACCTAAAGGTGATCCTGTGTTTGAATTAAAACAATTGCCAAACACTTTGAAATATGCTTATCTTGATGAGAAGAAGATATATCCTGTTATTATTAGCGCTAACCTTTCAGAACATGAAGAAGAAAGATTATTGAAAGTTCTTAGGAAGCACCGAGCTGCTATTGGATATACTCTTGATGATTTAAAGGGCATTAGTCCCACTCTATGTCAGCACAAGATTAATATGGAACCTTATGCTAAACCCGTTGTTGATCACCAACGTCGGTTAAATCCGAAGATGAAGGAAGTGGTAAGAATGGAAATATTAAAACTTCTGGAAGCAGGTATAATCTATCCTATAGCTGATAGTAGATGGGTAAGTCCTATTCATTGTGTCCCTAAGAAAGGAGGTATTACTATTGTTCCTAATGATAAGAATGAACTGTTTCCACAAAGAATTGTTACAGTCTATAGAATGGTAATTGATTTTAGAAAATTAAACAAAGCAACTAGAAAAGATCATTACCCTCTGCCTTTTATTGATCAAATGTTAGAAAGATTATCTAAGCACACACATTTTTGCTTCCTTGATGAATATTCTGGTTTTTCACAAATACCTGTTTCTCAACCTGATCAAGAAAAGACCACTTTCACTTGTCCCTTTGGAACTTATGCTTATAGACGTATGCCTTTTGGTTTATACAATGCACCTGTTACCTTTCAAAGATGTATGACTGTTATATTCTCTGACTTCTGTGAAAAGATTGTTGAGGTTTTCATGGATGACTTTTCTGTTTATGGGAAGTCTTTTGATGATTGTTTAAGCAATCTTGATCGAGTTTTGCAGAGATGCGAGCAAAAAAATATTGTCTTGAATTGGGAGAAGTGCCACTTTATGGTTAATGAAGGTATTGTTTTGGGCCATAAAAATTATGAAAGAGGTATTGAAGTGGACAAAGCTAAGGTTGATGCAATTGAGAAAATGCCATGTCCTAAAGATATCAAAGGTATTCGTAGTTTCTTAGGTCATGCTGGTTTCTATAGGGGATTTATCAAACAATTTTCTAAAATTTCTAGGCCCCTTACAAATCTTTTGCAAAAGGATGTTCCTTTTGTTTTTGATGATGATTGTTTAGAAGCCTTCGAAACACTCAAGAAAGCCTTAATTTCTACACCTATTGTTCAACCACCTGACTGGAACTTGCCTTTTGAAATTATGTGTGATGCTAGTGATTATGTTGTTGGTGCTGTTCTAGGACAAAGAGTTGATAAGAAACTAAATGCTATTCATTATGCTAGTAAGACTCTAGACAGTGCTCAAAGAAATTATGCTACTACGGAAAAAGAATTTCTAGCAGTGGTGTTTGCCTATGATAAATTTAGATCTTACATTGTCGACTCAAAAGTAATTGTTCACACTGACCATGCTGCTGTTAAATATCTTATGGAAAAGAAAGATGCTAAACCTAGGCTTATTCGATGGGTTCTCTTGCTACAAGAATTTGATTTACATATCACTGATAGAAAAGGAGCAGAGAACCCCGTTACTGATAACTTGTCTAGGTTGGAAAATGTCCTTGATGACCCACTACCTATTGATGATAGTTTCCCTGATGAATAGTTAGCTGCAATAAATGTTTCTCATAACACTCGTTGGTATGCTGACTATGCTAATTACATTGTTGCTAAATATTTACCACCTAGCTTTACATACCAACAAAAGAAAAAATTCTTCTATGATTTAAGACATTACTTCTGGGATGACCCACATCTTTATAAAGAAGGAGTAGATGGTATTATTAGATGTTGTGTACTTGAGCATGAACAGGGACAAATCCTACGGAAATGTCACTCCGAAGCTTATGGGGGGCATCATGCGGGGGACAGAACTGCTCACAAGGTATTGCAGTCTGGATTTTATTGTCCTACTCTTTTCAAGGATGCTCGTAAGTTCATCTTATCTTGTGATGAATGTCAAAGAATAGGTAATATCGGTAAGCGTCAAGAAATGCCTATGAAATATTCACTTGCTGTTGAACCATTTGATGTTTGGGGTTTTGATTACATGGGACCTTTTCTTTCCTCTAATGGGTATACACATATTTTGGTTGCTGTTGATTATGTTACTAAGTGGGTAGAAGCTATTCCAACCAGTAGTGTTGATCACAACACCTCTATTAAAATGCTTAAGGAAGTTATTTTCCCAAGGTTTGGAGTCCCTAGATATTTAATGAATGATGGTGGTTCACACTTTATTCATGGTGCTTTTCGTAAAATGCTTGCCAAGTATGATGTTAACCATATAATTACATCACCCTATCATCCTCAGTCTAGTGGTCAAGTTGAACTTAGCAATAGAGAAATAAAATTAATTTTGCAAAAGACTGTCAATAGGTCCTGGAAGAATTTGTCTAAGAAATTAGATGATGCACTTTGGGCTTATAGAACAGCATATAAAAATCCTATGGGTATGTCTCCTTATAAAATGGTTTATGGAAAAGCATGTCATTTGCCTCTTGAGTTAGAACATAAACCATATTGGGCAATTAAAGAACTCAACTATGATTTTAAACTTGCCAGTGAAAAGAGGTTATTTGATATTAGCTCATTAGACGAATGGAGAACCCAAGCTTATGAAAATGCCAAGTTATTTAAGGTAAAAGTTAAAAGATGGCATGATAAAAGAATCCAAAAGCATGAGTTCAAAGTTGGGGAATATGTTCTTTTGTACAACTCTCGTTTCAGATTCTTTCCAGGAAAACTCCTCTCCAAATGGGAAGGACCCTATGTTATCGAGGAGGTTTATCGGTCTGGAGATATCAAAATAAATAATGCCGAAGGTACTAACCCGAAGGTTGTTAATGGGCAACGAATAAAGCATTATATCTCAGGTACGCCCATTAATGTTGAAAGCAATGTTATCCAAACTATGACACCGGAAGAACACATAAAAGAAACCTTCCGAAACACTCCAGAATCGTGAAAAAGAGGAGGTACGTGATACGGTAAGTAAATGGACTCCGAAAAATCTGCAAAAATATTTTTTGTCAGTTTTGGAATATTTAGAAAATTAGGAAAATAAGAAACTACCAGGAAGGTGACCCTGGTGGGCACAAGACACCAGGGCGCGCCTGGCTTGCCAGGCGTGCCCAGGTGGGTTGTGCCCACCTCGGGTACCTTCCGGACTCCATTTTTCTTCCGTTTGCTTGTTTCCCAAGATAAAAAAAATCTTTATATACCCCCCGAACCTATTGACCTCCGTATCACAGAGAAATCTTCTGTTTCTTTTCTTGCTGTTTTCCTGATAGATCTGAAAATATGTCATCCCAAGACTCGGAGGGTGAGAGCTATGTTGCTGATTTTATCGCAAACCCCAAGTCTTATGGGGATGTGGAGCATTATGCCTGGACTTCAGAGGAAGAGGAAGACTATTATCCTAGGGAGAAGGAGGAGTCAAGCTCAGACGAGGACAAAGCCCCATTGCCTCAACCTGGGGACATGCATGTGGAATTCAAGAAGTCAAGCCTCCCCAACAAAGCAAAGAGGCCTAAGGTTCAGTTTATACCCTTCCGCCTTTTGCAGGAAAACAAGCAAGATTTATGCAGAAAGGTACTGGAGCTTGAGCAGGAGATCGGTGAATTGAAGGAGGAAAATTCCATCCTCAAGCGTAAGCTGAGGAAGAAGGACAAGATCTCTACTTCATCACCACCACCTTCTTCATCACCAAAAGAAAACTGAGTATCGGGTATGGGCACTCCCCTTGGTTTCCGCCAAGCTTGGGGGAGGTGCCCCGGTATCGTATCACACCCACTATCCTTTGCCTTTACTTATTTTAGTCCGATCCTTTCTTTTCGAGAGTTTGCCTAGTGATCTATCCTTGTAATTGTGTGCAAGATATATAATAAAGTTTAGTTTGAGTTTTTGTTTTCTTTACTTTCATGTTTCAATAAAAAGAAAGGAAATAAATGAAAAATATCATATGCTAATCTTATGGTAGGTAATGACATCACATAAGGAAAAGTATAAGTAGAAAATTTTATTAGAGATTGACAAACATAGCATTGGTCAATGATGCAACTCGTGAAAGAATTAATAAGGGAAGAGAAGATTCACATGCAAATACACTATCCTGGAAATCTTTTGTGATTGTGAGCCCCCATCAAAATATTATATGCCAAAATTGTTGACGTTGGACAAGGAAGACAACTTAATGATTTATGTTTATTCATATTCACATAGAAGTTATATTGTCATAGATCCTTCAACATGTGGTGCTTGCCCCCCATCTTTGCTAGCCAAAAATTCCGCACTAAGTAGAGATACTACTTGTGCATCCAAAAACCCTTAAACCCAAATCTTCTTTTCAAGAGTCCACCATACCTACCTATGGATTGAGTAAGATCCTTCAAGTAAGTTGTCATTGGTGCAATAAGGCAATAAAAATTGCTTCTAAAAATGTGAGATCATTTAGTGTAATAGAAAATTTAGCGTTGTACGAACTTGTGATGGTGAAGAATAAAAGCGACAGACTGCATAATAAAGGTTGCCATCACAAGGGACAATATAATGTGACATTCTTTTGCACTAAGGGGTTGAGCATACAAACAAATAAGCGCATGGCAACCTCTGCTTCCCTCTACGAAGGGCCTATCTTTTACTTATATGTATTCACTTTTATGCAAGAGTCAAAGTTTTTCTCTCAATTCCTTTTTTATTTTTCTCCTTTGGCAAGCATCATGTGGTGAGGAAAGATCTAGGCACATATGTCCAGTTGAATATGGGTAGCATGAGTCATTATTGTTGGCATCACCCTTGAGGTGAATACGTTGGGAGGCGAAATTATAAGCCCCTATCTTTCTATGTGTCCAGTTGAAACATTTTGCTCATGTGTATGCGGTGAGTGTTAGCAATCATAGAAGACTATATGATGGTTGAGTATGTGGACTTGCCTAAAGGCTCCGATACATGACCCTTCCTGAAAAGATGATGAATTGTAGTTGCAAAGTTGACTGAGAACATAGTTTGTTGGTTTCCAATAGAGTTTATGCTTTATATTTCGATAGTGCGATGAATTGTTACTTATTTATGAGAAGTCTATGATAAAAGTTTTATGTTAAAGTTTGTTGCTGTTATAATAATTCACATGATGCTTCTATGTCCGTATTTTGTTTTTATCGACACCTCTCTCTAAGCATGTGGACATGTTTTTCGATTTCGGTTTTCGCTTGAGGACAAGCGAGGTCTAAGCTTGGGGGAGTTGATACGTCCATTTTGCATCATGTTTACCTACTATTATTTATGATGTTTTTATGCATAATAATGCTTTTTGGAGTAATTCTAATGCCTTTTCTCTCATAATATGCAAGGTACACACAAAGAGGGAGAATTCCGGCAGCTGGAAATCTGGACCTGGAAAAGCTACGTCAGGCCACCTATTCTGCGCAACTCCAAATGAGCTGAAACTTCACGAGGATTTTTTATGGAATAAATAAGAAAAACTGGAGCAAATAACCACCGGAGGGGGCCCACCTTGTGAGCACAAGACACCAGGGCGCGCCTGGCCCCCCAGGCGCGCCCTGGTGGGTTGTGCTTAGCCCAGCCCACCTCTGGTGCCCATCTTCTGGTATATAAGTCATTTTGACCTAGAAAAAATAAGGAGAGGACTTTCGGGACGGAGCGCCGCCGTCTCGAGGCGGAACTTGGGTAGGAGCACTTTTGCCCTCCGGCAGAGCGATTCTGCTGGAGGAACTTCCCTCCCAGAGGGGGAAATCATCATCATCATCATCACCAACAACTCTCCCATCATGGGGAGGGCAATCTCCATCAACATCTTCCCAGGGATTTAAATGTGCAAAAATCAAATTTGATCTACATGAGAGCCGTGTTAGTGCACGAAAATGGATTGCAAAATCGTCCCCATGCAAGAAATTTCTAACATCTAGAATCTTGATTTTAAAATCCAATAAATCCAAAACTAAGTTGAAATTCATGAAACTTATCGTGGTGTCATATGGACACCAATAGACTGTGATTTTTTTTTCAAATTTGAGACAAGTTTTGATATAATCTTCTTACATACAGGAAATTATAAATAATTATCAACCAATATCGCAAACAAACTCTTTATTCGAATCGTGTGCTTTAGACCAACAATGTAAGTGCAGTGCGTCAGTTAAGCAATAAAGTGGCAGAATTAATCATTAAAAAGGAAAAAACAATATAATACGTGCCGCACACGCGTCCCATGTGCCGTACGAGCATGCGTGAGTTGACAAGATGCTTGCTAGCAGGCAGACCAGGAGGCCGAGGCATGCGCTTGTTCGCTATGCACTCACCGTGGGGCGTGCTAGTAGCTGTGTGAAATGACGGTAGGCGTGCCAGCAGTCTGCTGCGCAGGCTCACCGGGAGGCGAGCCAGCCCTTTGACCGCCGCCTACCTCGCTCCCACTGCTCCATATTAATGGCGAGCCCGATCCGCGGCCGCACACCCCGTCCACAGTTGTCACCGCCGCATGGAGTGTATTGGGATTTTGTCGAAGCGCACCATCGGTGGGAGTGGCGACGCCCAGGCTGGTGATGCACCCGCGCAACGCATGAAGCTGGGCACAGAGGTTGCTGTCGCCGCTGACAAGGTCTCGCACGGGCAGCAGTGCGACCTTGACTTCGTCGCCATCATCGTGCCTGTCCAGCCGGAGCCGGAGGTCCACAGCTACCAGAACTTGTCTTCATGTACCAGTAGATTTTATGGTCCAGGATGTTGATTTTATGGATCAGACCGATCCATTTGACTGTGACTGCTCAAAACTTTGGTTGAGTTAGTTGTTATTATCCTGTTCAATCTGGATTTTGTGTAAACCTGATGAACAATTAATCATTGTGCTTTTGTACCTTCTGTAAGCTGGGGTTAGATATTGCTGCCCTTTTCAACTCGGCTTTGACCCATATTTTCTTTCATACAAACCGGAGCTTCTATCAAGAAGCCTCATGGTTTCGAGAGTGAACTTGGTCACATGATCTGGTCACGAAACGACATACGCTGTATCTTCCCGCCTTGATTTATTTTACAGAGGCAACATGCAACTGTGCTAAACATATGAAATTATTCAGGGTTCGTTTAGCCTTTTTATACATTGATTTGCCTAGTCATTTTTAACAAATAGCCACCATGTTATTATGGCAAACGGTCGTATTAGTCAAACCGTGGGCGTTCAACTAACCATTTACTACCACGGGCAGCTGTTTGATTAGACGGGACGACTATGAGCAGTCCGTCGGGCACGCCGCGAGTGCTGCAATTTATTGCTGGTTTTGGACTTTTGTTTCGGCCGCCTCGGGAAGGTACATAGAACAGTCCTTCGTTCTCATCTACAAGCACCGCCGCCGAGGATCGCTGCCTGCTGCGAGATGGAGGACGAGTCGGCCAACAAGCGGGGGCGGGTTGAGCCAGAATCGCAAGAGCCTCCGGCGAACGTGGACTTCATCAGCAGCCTCCCCGACGAGATGTTGGTAACCATCATATCCCACCTCCCCGTCAAATATGGCGTGCAGATCATTGTCCTCTCGTGGCGGTGGCGCCCTCTCTGGCGCTGCACCCCCCTAGACCTCCTGGTCGACCATGAGTTCTGCAGCGGGGAGCAGTACACCTGGACGCATTGTCCCACGTCCTCGACACGCACCCTGGGCCGGTCAGACGCCTTGCTATCGACAGGCTCAATCCCCACAACAAGACTGAACCCAGGTTGCACTACTGGTTCCTATCCATAGCCCTAGATCGGCTCGAGGAGCTCAACCTTCATGCTAGACGTCCTTGCTCGCTGCCGCCGTCCGTGTTCCGCCTTGTGCCCATGCTGCGCCGCGCTACATTCAGGCGGTGCATTTTCCCCCGGATCGATGCCGCGTGCACTCTTCATCTCCCTAAAATTAAGCACCTCGAGCTCATTGTCGTCCGCATCTCGAAGGAGGATTTGGAGCGCCTGCGCTTCGGCTGTACAGCGCTCGAGTACCTTCGTCTTCATGCGATGGATGGGTTCAGTAGCCTCCACATCACCTCGATGAATGTCCATGCAATTTATGTGCATTGCTGGCGCCGCCCAAGGCTGTCAGTTGAGGTGTTTCACGATATTGTCATTGAGAATGCTCCTTTCCTCGAGAGATTGTATGTACATGATAAATTAGGTCCAACAAGAGTCAGGGTCATTCACGCACCAAAATTGACAGTGTTGGGCTATTCATGTGCTGAATTCAACAAACTTGTTACTGGATCATTATCCGTTCAGGTACAACCGTCTTCTTCTTCTCCTTCTTATATATTATCGGACAGCACATTTTATCTAATTGTTGTTGATCTATATGTTCGCCTGTCATCCAGAAAAAGATTCCCACAAGCTTGACCCGGCCTCTGCGCACAGTGAAGATCTTGGCACTACAATTTGTCGGCCCCGATCTAGATGAAGTTGTTAGATTCCTTAGATGCTTTCCTTGCACGGAGAAGCTATACATCGAGGTGATGCTCCTTTCCTATTAATTGTTAACCACAACGGAGCTCAATTTTTTGTTACTTTTACCCATGATTACAATGACAAATATAGAATGATTTCTAAAGGAAATTTGGAGGATTTCAATACATATTTTTTTTGAGATGCTAGTGTTGTACGCGTTTTATTCCTTTGCCCGACATGCGTTCGTGATAAAACTTTATCATGAAAGATTGAAGGTGGCATTTCACTCTTTTAGTGTATTTTAGAAATCCTGCAAATCAAAGAGGCCCGAAGTGTTCAAATCTGCAGCTATGCACTAATATATTGTCTTCGTTTGGAGATACTAGCAGGCCCGAAAGTAGAAAATGTTGGGGAAGATACCAATCCCATTGAATGCCTTGATCTTCATCTCACAGAAATTACTTTTAACGAGTACCGAGCCACCACACTAGAAATTAAATTCGCCAGGTTATTTGTTGAGAAAGCAAGGTTGCTCAAGGTAATGAGGTTTTCCTATATTTACTGCGCAGAAGTGAATGGATTGCTAAAGAGCGCAGGCATCTACAGCTGAATGGAAAAGGCTCTGCACAAGCTGAATTTCAGTTTGTAACTTCATATGACAGATTATTCGGAAGTCACTGTATCGAGCCGCTATGTGACTTCTCGGTGGCAGATCCTTTCGCAGAAATAATGCATGAAAAAGATTCTGAAGAAGATGAATTTTATGTGTCTGAATAGTTTGAACCTTGTAATCTTTGAATTTGAACCTTGCATTATTTATGGTATTTGTTATATAACGTAATTGGATGTTTAATTTGGTTTTGCAATCATGTCTTGTTATAAGTATATATATGTTCTTCTTCTGTACACAGAGCATAGATGTTGTGTAGACAGAGCATATCACATCGCACACGGACCACACTAGGGAACCCGTCGGTGATGAATTTATCAATCGCAAACGGTTGTATACCAGCAAGTGTTTGCCCACAACACACACGGCTTATTCCATCACAAACAGCTCGGATTGATCAACTGTATGTCACGTATCACACCTTGTCAAAAAGTAATGCGGTAGACCTTCTTTAACATGTGTTAAAAAAATTAAAAACAAGGACCTAATGACTTCTATGATCCATCCCATCAGTTAATTTAACATCAAGACAACTTCCCATCCAGTCACCCATCTGATGGCTGCTCCAGCCTGAGCATAGTTAACTTGAGAGTTCTCTTAGATGAGCTATTGGTGGAACAGCTAGTCCTTGTTGATATAGGATGCCTCTTCGCATCCTTATGGCGTACCCGGATGACCGCCCATTGCCTAATGGCCAATAGATGTTGTGTAGACAAAGCATATCACATCGCACACGGACCACACTAGGAAACCCGTCGGTGATGAATTCATCAATCGCAAATGGTTGTATACTAGCAAGTGTTTGCCCACAATACACACGGCTTATTCCATCACAAACAGCTCGGATGGATCAACTATATGCCACGTATCGCACACACAACTCAAATATGATTCATGCTTGATGCCTCTGACATCGCTCGCACAGTTCATCTTATTTGCCATGTATCACTGTGCCGGCCTCTGCTCGCGTCCCTTGGCAAGATCTGCTCGCCATTAGGCGCCGCGGCCCGCTCGGCTTGTGGACAGCTTTTCCTTGCGTGTTCAACTGCTATATGCATATATATGGTTGCTCGCCATTGAGGCGACCGCGGAGCGCTCTGCTTGCGTCCCTCCGCGCGCGCTCTGCCAGCGGTTGGGCCTGCGCACGATCATGTCGGGGGCCCCATATGCATGCGATTGCGCCGCGCACGTCGCCACACGTTGCAGTTACGTGCGGCACGATGGAGTTACGCGCTGCAAATTAGAACTGCCATCCGGGCATGCTGATATTCCAGGCCGTCCGGCTTCCCCTTTAATTCCCACGGCCATTATAATAACCTTAGTCTCTTCAACCTTTCGATCACGCCCGACAACACAACAAGCACACCCACGATGACACATAGCGAGGGGATGTCTAGCGGCACTCCAATGGAGTCCGGCGAGCATAAAGTGGAGACCCACGCGAGGGAGACGGATCCCTCGGTGGTGTACACCATCGACCCGGCCGTGGTGGACGACTACATCAACACTGTTGAGCAGTTGCTTGCTCGAGACAAGTACATGGTGGTCGGCATCAACCTCCAGTACACTGGTGGTCGTCCCAACATATATCAGAAGGTTGCCGTCGCCCAGTTGTGCGTGCACCATCATGTCCTCATCTACCACTACTGCATGGCCACAGAGCCTTGCGACCGTTCTCCAAGTTTGTCAACAGCACCGACTACAAGTTCGCTACGGTGGAAACCACCGACGATGTAAAAGTGCTCGGGGTTACGGGCTTGGCCTGCAAGAACCTTGTCGAAATCCGTGAGCACTACAGGGTCTGGGGCAGCACGAAGAAGGACTCCCTTGTTGAACTCGCCTCGGCCATCATCGACCCATACTATGAAAAGATGAAGCAGGATGCCAACAGAACACGTCCCGTATCCTAGCACAGGGCCTAGATGCGGCAACTGGATGAACCTCACCTCAGGTTCGTGGCCAAGAGCGTGTACACATGCTACGAGATGCACAGGCGGATCGTTGACATGAGGAAGTGCCTCGTTACCGAAATCGACGAGATTGGATCGAGCCACAAGCAGAGCAGTAGTGGCAAGCGTCACAAGAAGTAGATGATGATCAGATGATCGTTTATCCTAGTTAATTATGCATGTAATATATAGTTGACTTTGGTGTGTGGAAATGTCATGTGTGTAGTAGCCATCTATGTAATTATGCATGTAATAGTTTACTTTGGTGTGTGCAAATGTCATGTGTGTAGTAGCCACCTATGTAATTGGATGTTTAATTTGGTTATGCAACCATCTCCTTATAAGTGTGTATATATATATGTTGTTGTTCTGTATGCAATCCCAACGCACAACACACACATCTTATTAGCAACAATCATCTGTGTTATTATCGGTCTTCGCACACATTTCTGATTACAGACCTGTTTGCCACGTATCACACACATCTTGTTATATTGAACCATTTCTGTTATCTTAGCTCAACGCAAATAGTTCATCTGAGTGAACTGTTAGCCCTCTATCGCACACACCTTGATCTGGCTGACCGTTTCTTTTTTTCCGCCTAATCACAAACAGTTCATCCGAATGAACCGTATGCCCTATATCGCACACACCTTCATCTGGCTGCCCGTTTCTATTCTTCAGCCTCATCACAAACAGTTCATTGAACTGAACCGTATGCCCTGCATCGCACACGCAACTAAAATCTGAACCGTGTTTGATGCATCCGTCATCGCAAACATTTTGCACCTTTTTTGATGGTTTTTTTACATCACCGTTTGCAATTATTCAATCGCACACAGTTTCGTTGAAGGGTCTCAAATCGTAGTGTCGCGTTAGCAGCATCCTGCAGTAGTGTTGGGAGCCATGGCGGAGGGGCAGATGGAAGCGGGCGCAAGATCCGGTGAGGAAGGCGCAAGCTAGTGAAGGAAGGAAGAGCAGAAAGCAGGCGCGTGGTGGGACGATGCAGGTTCTGCTACATACGCCAGGCTTTCTGTCAGCAGAGGTCGGTTGCCGAGGCGACATGGGGAAGTGGAGGTGCCCATGCCTAGTCAGGTGCCACGTGTCAAGCCTGGCCCGCAGGCGATTTGGGTCCCACGGTGCTTCGACCTCGCCCCTTGGCTTCGCTTCGAAGCCGTCTCGGGCGTGCCTTTGGCCGGGGGGCTACTGTCGGTGTTCTGGGTTCGGGGGTACCCAGACTTGCCTGCCTGCGGCCCAACACGTGGGCCCAACGACGGCCTGAAACGGCCCACTCGCGAGAACCCCAAGGCAAGGCCCTCACGAGGGCCCTTAATTAGCCTCGCGAGGAGAACGACACCAGGACCTCTAGAGGATCGGCCTTCCCGGGTTGCCTCCCGAGGAGCGGAGATTCCTATGGAGGTGCCTGATACGTCTCCAACGTATCTATAATTTTCGATTGTTCCATGCTATTATATTATCTGTTTTGGATGTTTTATATGCATTAATATGCTATTTTATATTATTTTTGGGACTAACCTATTAACCTAGAGCCCAGTGCCAATTTTTGTTTTTTCCTTGTTTTTGAGCTTCGAAGAAAAGGAATACCAAACAGAGTCCAAACGGAATAAAACTTCACAATGATTTTTCTTGTACCAGAAGACACCCAGGAGACTTGGAGTTGAAGTCAAAAGAGCCACGAGGCGGCGACAAGGGTGGAGGGCGCGCCCCCTGCCTCGTGGGCCCCTCGGTGACCCCCCTAACCGAGATCTTCCTCCTATATATTAACCTATATTCCCAAACCACCAGAAGCATCCACGAAAACACTTTTCCACCGCCGCATCCTTTTGTTCCCGTGAGATCCCATCTTGGGGACTTTTCCGGCATCCTACCGGAGGGGGATTCAATCACGGAGGGCATCTACATAAAGTCTATTGCCCTTTCGATGAAGCGTGAGTAGTTTACCTTAGCCTACGGGTCCATAGCTAGTATCTAGATGGCTTCTTCTCTCTCTTTGATTCTCAATACAACATTCTCCTTGATGTTCTTGGAGATCTATCCGATGTAATCTTCTTTTGCGGTGTGTTTGTCGAGATCCGATGAATTGTGGATTTATGATCAGCTTATCTATGAATATTATTTGAATCTTCTCTGAATTCTTTGATGCATGATTTGATATCTTTGTATTTCTCTTCGAATTATCGGTTTGGTTTCGCCAACTAGATTGGTTTTTCTTGCAATGGGAGAGGTGCTTAGCTTTGGGTTCAATCTTGCGTGATTTCACCCAGTGACAAAGTAGGGTTAGCAAGACACGTATTGAATTGTTGCCATCGAGGATAAAAAGATGGGGTTTACATCATATTGCATGAGTTTATTCCTCTACATCATGTCATCTTGCTTAAGGCGTTACTCCGTTCTTTATGAACTTAATACTCTAGATGCATGCTAGATAGCGGTCGATGTGTGGAGTAATAGTAGTAGATGCAGGCAGGAGTCGGTCTACTTGACACAGACGTGATGCCTATATTTCATAATCATTGCCTTGGATATCGTCATAACTTTGCGCTTTTCTATCAATTGCTCGATAGTAATTTGTTCACCCACCGTATTATTTGCCTTCATGAGAGAAGCCACTAGTGAAACCTATGGCCCCCGGGTCTATTTTCCATCATATTACTTTCCGATCTACTATTTTGCAATCTTTTATTTTCAGATCTATATACCAAAAAACCCAAAAATATTTTATCTTTTGTTTAGTTTTATTTATCTATCTCTATCAGATCTCACCTTTGCAAGTGACCGTGAAGGGATTGACAACCCCTTTATTGCGTTGGGTGCAAGTGTTTGATTGTTTGTGCAGGTATTGGTGATTTGTGCGTTCTTCTCCTACTGGATTGATACCTTGGTTCTTAACTGAGGGAAATACTTATCTCTACTTTGCTGCACCACCCTTTCCTCTTCAAGGGAAAAACCAACGCAAGCTCAAGAAGTAGCAGGAAGAATTTCTGGCGCCGTTGCCGGGGTGATCTACGCCAAGTCAAGACATACCAAGTACCCATCATAAAACTCTCATCTCTTGCATTACATTATTCGCCATTTGCCTCTCGTTTTCCTCTCCCCCACTTCTAAAATGATTTTTGAAAAGATTTACCTTTTTATTCGCCCTTTTTTCCGTTCATCTTTTTCGTTTGCCCTTTTGCTTCCCCGTTTGTTAGATCGATTTGTTGCCACCATGTCTGAATCTGGGGAGATTATCGTTGAGGATAGTGGTAATGATGAGGGGAACTTTGAAAATTTTGCTAATATTAATCCTCATGAAGAATCTACTATCTTGCACACAAAAAAACTTCGCATAGGTAGCGGCAATATTATTGGAAAAGGGGTTATTCAGGATTTCTTTACTTGTGCCGGTGCGCTGCCCACGTTAGGTGGATCTATTCTCCATAAAACTAATAGTCTCGCGGATGCTATATCTTTGCTTATACTTGAACTTGAAAGACAATTTGTTCATATGAATCCATGCATACAAAGGATTTTCCTAGAGTTCTCTAATATTGAGCATTCTTCTGTTAAACGCGCTGCTACTATATTTCTAGCCCACGAGTTTAGATTCATTATGAAAGAAGCTAGTGAATTTTTTGCGCATTATAAAGTAGATGGTGGACGTCCTCCCATAGAGAGGATTCTCTTTAATCAAGAAGAAATAATGCGTTTGCGATCTCTTGACCATGTTGCTTATTATAATCAAAATTTGAGAAAAAGGGTTCCTACCAATGTTTTAGTTGATAAAATTTCTGAACTTAATGATAATTTTGCTATACAAAACAATGGATTGGGTTTCTCTCTTGGAAATAAGCTCATGAGTTTTTGCCAAAAGAATTCTTACAATGATGAGTTGATCATACAATATAAGGGGCCGAAGGAGGAACCAAGTCCTCCCGAGCTTGATCTTAGGGATCCTTATCCCATTAAATTTAGCCCTTTTGATTACTTTTTCTTACCACAAAGAAAACTTGTTGCTGAACGAAGGGAGTACGAGATGAGCTTTCGAAATTTTCCTTACTATTACTATGACAATACCTAGATCTATGTGTTTTTATGCCTAGCTAAGGGCGTTAAACAATAGCGCTTGTTGGGAGGCAACCCAATTTTATTTTTGTGCTTTTTGTTTTGCTACTGTTTTTGAATAAAATACACATTATTACCTCTGTAGTAATTGTGTTTTGGTGTTTTAATTAGTGTTTTGCCAAGTAAGACCTTTGGGATGGCTTACGGTGATAGTTGATTTGATCTTGCTGAAAAACAGAAACTTTTGCGTCCAGTCACAGAATTGTTTAAATTCACTTCAGAGTGGAAAAAACCTGAGTGTTTTACACAGGATTGATATACAAATTGCCTCTGTTTTCCTAATTTTTCAGAGTTTTTGGAGTTAGAGAAGTATTAGAACAAATCAGATCTTCGCAGACTGTTCTGTTTTTGACAGATTCTGTTTTCTTTGTGTTGTTTGCTTATTTTGATGAATCTATGGGTAGTATCGGGGGATATGAACCATGGAGAAGTTGGAATACAGTAGATATTACACCAATATAAATAAAGAATGAGTACACAACAGTACCAAAAGTGGTGATTTTATTTTCTTATACTAACGGATCTCACGAGTTTTCTGTTGAGTTTTGTGTCGTGAAGTTTTCAAGTTTTGGGTAAAGATTTGATGGACTATGGAATAAGGAGTGGCAAGAGCCTAAGCTTGGGGATTCCCAAGGCACCCCAAGGTAATATTCAAGGACAACCAAGATCCTAAGCTTGGGGATGCCCCGGAAGGCATCCCCTCTTTCGTCTTTGTCTATCGGTAAATTTACTTGAGGCTATATTTTTATTCACCACATGATATGTGTTTTGCTTGGAGCGTCTTGTATGATATGATTCTTTGCTTTTTAGTTTGCCACAATCATCCTTGCTGTACAAACCTTTTGAGAGGTACACGCATGAATCGTGATTTATTAGAATACTCTATATGCTTCACTTATATCTTTTGAGCTAGGCAATTTTGCTCTAGATTTTCACTTATATCTTTTTAGAGCACGGCGGTGGTTTTATTTTATAGAAATTCTTGAACTCTCATGCTTCACTTATATTATTTTGAGAGTTTTTTTAAACCGCATGGTAATTTGCTTTGGTTATGAATTTAGTCCTAATATGATAGACATCCAAGAGGGATATAATAAAAACTTTCATATAAAGTGCATTGAATACTATGAGAAGTTTGATTCCTTATGATTGTTTTGAGATATGAGGATGGTAATATTAGAGTCATGATAGTGAGTAATTGTGGATTGTAGAAATACTTGTGTTAAAGTTTGTGATTCCCGTAGCATGCACGTATGGTGAACCGTTATGTGATGAAGTCGGAGCATGATTTATTTATTGATTGTCTTCCTTATGAGTGGCTGTCGGGGATGAGCGATGGTCTTTTCCTACCAATCTATCCCCCTAGGAGCATGCGCGTAGTACTTCGTTTCGATGACTAATAGATTTTTGCAAAGTATGTGAGTTCTTTATGACTAATGTTGAGTCCATGGATTATACGCACTCTCACCCTTCCACCATTGCTAGCCTCTCTAGTACTGCGCAACTTTCGCCGGTACCATACACCCACCATATACCCTTCCTCAAAACAGCCACCATACCTACCTATTATGGCATTTCCATAGCCATTCCAAGATATATTGCCATGCAACTTTCCACCGTTCCGTTTATTATGACACGCCATCATTGTCATATTGCTTTGCATGATCATGTAGTTGACATAGTATTTGTGGCAAAGCCACCGTTCATAATTTTTATACATGTCACTCTTGAGTCATTGCACATCCCGGTACACCGCCTGAGGCATTCATATAGAGTCATATTTTGTTCTAAGTATCGAGTTAATTCTTGAGTTGTAAGTAAATAAAAGTGTGATGATCTTCATTATTATAGCATTGTCCCATGTGAGGAAAGGATGATGGAGACTATGATTCCCCCACAAGTCGGGATGAGACTTCGGATGAAAAAAGAGAAAAAAAGAGGCCAAAGAGCCCAAAATAAGAAAAATGAGAGAAAAGAGAGAAGGGGCAATGTTACTATCCTTTTTCCACACTTGTGCTTCAAAGTAGCACCATGATCTTCATGATAGAGAGTCTCCTATGTTGTCACTTTCATATACTAGTGGGAATTTTTCATTATAGAACTTAGCTTGTATATTCCAATGATGCGCTTCCTCAAATCGCCCTAGGTCTTCGTGAGCAAGCAAGTTGGATGCACACCCACATAGTTTCTTTTTGAGATTTCATAAACTTATAGCTCTAGTGCATCCGTTGCATGGCAATCCCTACTCACTCACATTGATATCTATTGATGGGCATCTCCATAGCCCGTTGATATGCCTAGTTGATGTGAGACTATCTCCTTCTTTTTGTCTTCTCCACAACCACCATATTCTATTCTACCTATAGTGCTATGTCCATGGCTCACGCTCATGTATTGCGTGAAAGTTGAAAAAGTTTGAGAACATCAAAAGTATGAAACAATTGCTTGGCTTGTCATCGGGGTTGTGCATGATTTGAATATTTTGTGTGATGAAGTTGGAGCATAGCCAGACTATATGCTTTTGTAGGGATAGCTTTCTTTGGCCATGTTATTTTGAGAAGACATGATTGCTTTATTAGTATGCTTGAAGTATTATCATTTTTATGTCAATATTAAACTTTTGTTTTCAATCTTATGGATCTGAACATTCATGCCACAATAAAGAAAATTACATGAATAAATATGTTAGGTAGCATTCCACATCAAAATTTCAGTTTTTATCATTTACCTACTCGAGGACGAGCAGGAATTAAGCTTGGAGATGCTTGATACGTCTCCAACGTATCTATAATTTTTGATTGTTCCATGCTATTATATTATCTATTTTGGATGTTTTATATGCATTAATATGCTATTTTATATTATTTTTGGGACTAACCTATTAACCTAGAGCCCAGTGCCAGTTTCTGTTTTTTCCTTGTTTTTGAGCTTCGCAGAAAAGGAATACCAAACGGAGTCCAAATGGAATAAAACTTCACGATGATTTTTCTTGGACCAGAAGACACCCAGGAGACTTGGAGTTGAAGTCAGAAGAGCCACAAGGCGGCGACAAGGGTGGAGGGCGCGCACAGGGGGGTAGGGCGCGCCCCCTACCTTATGGGCCCCTCGGTGACCCCCTGACCTAGATCTTCCTCCTATATATTCACATATATTCCCAAACCACCAGAAGCATCCACGAAAACACTTTTCCACCACCGCAACCTTCTGTTCCCGTGAGATCCCATCTTGGGGCCTTTTTCGGCATCCTGCCGGAGGGGGATTCGATCACGGAGGGCATCTACATCTACTCGATTGCCCTTCCAATGAAGCGTGAGTAGTTTACCTCAGACCTACGGGTCCATAGCTAGTAGCTAGATGGCTTCTTCTCTCTCTTTGATTCTCAATACAATGTTCTCCTTGATGTTCTTGGAGATCTATCCGATGTAATCTTCTTTTACGTTGTGTCTGTCGAGATCCGATGAATTGTGGATTTATGATTAGCTTATCTATGAATATTATTTGAATCTTTCTGAATTCTTTTATGCATGATTTGATATCTTTGTATTTCTCTTCGAATTATCGGTTTGGTTTGGCCAACTAGATTGGTTTTTCTTGCAATGGGAGAGGTGCTTAGCTTTGGGTTCAATCTTGCGTGATTTCACCCAGTGACAAAGTAGGGGTAGCGAGACACGTATTGAATTGTTGCCATCGAGGATAAAAAGATGGGGTTTACATCATATTGCATGAGTTTATTCCTCTAGATCATGTCATCTTGCTTAAGTCGTTACTCCATTCTTTATGAACTTAATACTCTAGATGCATGCTGGATAGCGGTCGATGTGTGGAGTAATAGTAGTAGATGCAGGCAGGAGTCGGTCTACTTGACACGGACGTGATGCCTATATTTCATAATCATTGCCTTGGATATCGTCATAACTTTGCGCTTTTCTATCAATTGCTCGATAGTAATTTGTTCACCAACCGTATTATTTTCCTTCATGAGAGAAGCCTCTAGTGAAACCTATGGCCCCCGGGTCTATTTTCCATCATATTACTTTCCGATCTACTATTTTGCAATCTTTTATTTTCATATCTATATACCAAAAAACCCAAAAATATTTTATCTTTTGTTTAGTTTTATTTATCTATCTCTATCAGATCTCACCTTTGCAAGTGACCATGAAGGGATTGACAACCCCTTTATCGCGTTGGGTGCAAGTGTTTGATTGTTTGTGCAGGTATTGGTGATTTGTGCATTCTTCTCCTACTGGATTGATACCTTGGTTCTTAACTGAGGGAAATACTTATCTCTACTTTGCTGCATCACCCTTTCCTCTTCAAGGGAAAAACCAACGCAAGCTCAAGAAGTAGCAGTGCCCAGCCTCACGAGGCTGCGGTGATGTGAGCCATGACGACCAAGGCCAGGCGGTCGCCAGCGGGCGCAGGGGAGATAGTTCCCTCTTTGGTGCTAAGGAGGCAAGGACGTACGCGGGTTCCCGAGGAATCCCCCAAAGGTTTCCATTCCGATGGAACGAGGCCAAGACCACGGGTGCGGCAGGATGGATGTCATCGCCGAGCCCACCTCCACGCCCAGAAGCTTTGCAGGCAAAGACCACCTTTCTTCAGGATTAGATGTACTTCTTGTCCCCTTTCAAATTGGCCGTTGTGGGATGCCTTCCCTCCAGTTATGAGGGAAGAGGACCAAAGCCACTATAAGAATAGGCTAGCCACCACCGTAGGGGGGATCTGGGATCAGATCCATTGGACCCTCACCTCTCGAGGCCTCGTTAGGCCGCTTGAACCACTATATTAGTTCATCCTCTGCCACCTCGTGAGGCCAATTCACCACAAAGCAGGAGTAGGGTCTTACACCGCGAGGTGGCTTGAACCTGGGTAAACTGCCGTGTTCATCTTCTTCCTCGCTTGCGTGAGTTTGGCAAGGTTAGGCTATAGGGTGGCGAGCAGAGACTTGGGTTGGTTGAGATCTTCGCACATGCCCGAGAGTTCGAACCTTCTTGGGTCTGCGGAGCCCTGAATCCGACATTTACCATTCTTTTATTTTGTGTTTTTATTTATCTATCTACCATTATCAGACTTGATCATTGCAATTAACCGCCGAGGGGATTGACAACTCCCTTGATCGCATTGGGTGCAAGTATTTGTTCTTTTGTGTTTAGGTGATATTCACGAGGTCTTGCATGGTTCTCCTAGTGGATTGATAACCTTGGTTCTTAAATGAGGGAAATACGTATCTCTACTATACTGCATCATCCTCTCCTCTTCGAGGAAATCCCAACGTAGCTCACAAGTAGTAGCCCATTCTGCCGCCCATCACAAGAACATATATTTTATTTATTCACAAGTTAGAACTGGCGGGTTGTAAGTGCTGCCCGCAACAGTAACTTTAACCACAAAAATTGCAACTCTGTGGTACCAAATTATCTGTTTCCAGTTCCCGTTGTTGCTATTTGGCATGGCGGGCATTTGCTAGTACCCGCCGCTGTTACTGCCGGTCACATCACCCCAAAACGTATCTGGATCGAAACCAAACCTGTGTCCTCCTCCGTCGTGGCCCATGCCCACCCTACGACGCTGGTGTCCTCCACCGCACCCGCCCTCCTCGTCGCAGCAGCCCTCGTCTACCAGGATCCCTGTCCTCCGTCGCGGCCCGTCCCCCTCGCCGCGGCAACCCTCATCCGCCGGGGTACCCGTCCCCCTTGTTGCGGCTTCCCCTACTCCGCGGGGTTCCTGTCCTCCGTCGTAGCTCGCCCTCCTCGCCGCGGCTTCCCCTTGTCCGCGGAGTCCCCATCCTCCATCGCAACCCCCTCACCGTGGCCGTCTTCGTCAGCCGAGGCCGCCCTCATCCGTTTGGTCCTCGTCCCCCAGCCCCCTCATCCACAACGGCCTCCCTCATTCATGCTTCGCGAACATAATGGCCTTCGCCAGTAGCGAGAGGCTGACACCGCCGCCGGCAGCTAACTCCTCCTCAGCCGAGGCCACCGATCCCTTGTCCGCCTCACGCTCAAGTAGTATGCAGGTAATTAAATTTGATTCATGTTAGATTTTAGATTAATGTTTGTGTTTATATGCACGTTAATATAGATTGCAGATGACACGCCAAAAAATATAGATTGTAGATGAATTGATTGTTAGGGCTCCAAAGGAGTGTCTAAAATATCGTGAAACGTTGATTAATTTCTGTTTCGCAATATTTTGGACACTCAATGTTTTCATTTTTTAGCATAAGTCATGCCCAAATTTTTTGTCCATACATAATCTATATTATTGGTTGACGTAGAACACATACTCTAAAAAGAAATATGAATCATTGTAATACACTCTCTAAAAAATTATATAATTCATTGTAATACTTAGTTAAAAAAGAACCTATTCTAAAAAAAAATCATTGTAATACATAGTTAAAAAATAAATTATTCTAAAATATATCTAAAAAGTAATGGTCCTATTCTTCATCTTCTGAATTGGAATCTTCATCAGAACTTAATATTTGACTTCCAAATGGGGTAATAGCTTTGAATCTCAATGTCACTTCTTGCCTATTGTTTCCAGGAATAACAATTATTAGTACCCACATGTCAACATATATCTCATGTTGACTTATTAAATTACTCCATGCAGGACCGTTAATTTCAAGACGGACATCTCTATTAATATGATAATTAACTTCTATTGATTGGTGTGTTTGTCGGCTCATTTCCAGTAAAAGTGAACCATATTCTTGTAGACTAAGGCACCCTTCTATTGACCTTACATTCCTTAAAAAGTATAAATTTTATTAAAATGTGAAGTGATGAGATTGCATTTTACTTACCAAATAATTATCATATAAGTTGATAGTTGTAAAGTAATGAACCTGCGCAGGATAGCCCTCATATGTCTGGAATAAAGTGTGCATGTTGATGACTTGCCTTCGTGTTAGATTAAACTCATTGCTGCATGCAATAGGTCTTTCTCCTTCGTCGAATACGTCAGCTTAATGAATTTTAAAAATTGAACAATTTTTAATTATAAAAAATTATTACTAAAGAAACTACTAATATTAAACAATAAGTACTTACTAATTAAAGCCGTTGGTTCACCATTTGGATGTATTGGGGACATATACATCAAAAAATCTCTGCAGTTGTGGCGAAAATGTATCGTGTCTCCTCTTCTTATATCGTAGTTGTAGCGAAAGTAGTCCAATCCAATGACCTCTGTACAAATTCTATCTCCATTATCTCTCGCACACATAATGTAGCTAGATCCGTGAGAAGTCTTGGCTGTGAAATATCGTTGCTCGGTGTAGTACCTAAATTTCGTAACGCCTCGACAAGGTACATTCTATACATAATTAGAGTACGCAGTAAGTTACTCCTCTATTTGATATATAATACAGTTACATATCACATTACAAACCAAAAAATATTGACTCACAATCCCTTGACCATGACTGTCTGGAACTATCGCCCAGAATTGTGGTACTTGTTCATGATCTAAGGTGCGCGGTATTATGCTCGTTCCAGAAATGTCGCAGGAGTTAGCCATTTGAAACTGAAATAGTTACATTCTACTGTCTTAGAACACATCGAATATTAGTTTAGTACATAAAAAATATAAAGTAAACATGTTACCTTGGATTACTCGTGAATTTTTCTTGATAGAAGGCAAGCAACCAATCTGTGTGATACAATCTTACCTCTCACTATGCATAGCTTTGTTGCCTCTATTTATAGTTGGGCCTATATGATTATGTGTGGTTCTAACAAAAATCGATTGTGTGGTTTACCATTTATTTAGCATATAGAAGTCTCGGCAATGAACAAAGGCCCCTGGTGTGGCGACAGTAGGCTACGTGCTATTTATAGTGAGAATGTTTGCCGCTATTAGTTCCTATATTTATAGTGATAATGTTTGCAGCTAAAATTTTTGTGGTTTAACATATATTAAATAAAAATGGATTATGTGGTTTAGCATATATTAACTAAAAATGGTAGGCGATGAACAAAGCATGCCCCTAGTGTGGCGACACGAGGCTAGATGCATGTCACAAGATTGAGGTCACTTGCAAAGAACTTTGGGTAGATCTTCACGACGAATTTTAAGTGGGCGGTATGTTACATTCAATTTGTGTTATAAATTTCCATTTCATAATGTTGCGCTCACTATTGTCTAATATATTTTTTCTTTTTATCATGCTCAGCGTATTGCTACTTGTGAGCTGGAATGGGATTTCCTCGAAGAGGAGAGGATGATGTAGTACACTTGAAATAATTATTTCCCTTGGTTAAGAACAAAGGTTATCAATCCAGTAGAAGAACCACGCAAGACCTCATGAACAACAACTGCACACAAAAGATCAAATACTTGTACCCAACGCAATCAAGGGGTTTGTCAATCCCCTCGGAGTAATTGCAAGGATCAAGTCTGATAATGGTAGACAGATAAACAAAAACACAAAAATGAAAGAATGGTAAATAAATTGCCCCAAGGTATTTTTGGATTTTAGATATGATAAAGATAGACAGGGGCCATAGTTTTCACTAGAGCCTTCTCTCTCGAAGAAAAAGCATATGGTGGGTAAGCAAATTACTGTTCGGCAATTTATAGAAAAGCGCATAGTTATGACGATATCCAAGGCAATGGTCATGTATATAGGCATCACATCCGAGACAAGTAGACCGAATCCTGCCTGCATCTACTATTATTACACCACACATCGACCGCTATCCAACATGTATCTAGAGTATTAAGTTCATAACGGGCAGAGTAACGCCTTAAGCAAGATGACATGATGTAGACAAAGTAAACTCAATCAATATGAATAAACCCCGTCATTTTCCCCTTAATGGCAACTATACAAAAATGTGTCTTGTCCCTTTCTGTCACTAGGATATATATCACTGCAAGATTGAACCCATTACAAAGCACCTCTCCCATTGCAAGATAAATCAATCAAGTTGGCCAAACCAAACGGATAGATCGGAGAGAAATACAAAGCTATAACGATCATGCATATAAGAATTCAGAAAAGACTCAGATAATATTCATGGATAATCTGATCATAAACCCACAATTCATCGGATCACAACAAACACACCACAAAAAGAAGATCACATTGAATAGATCTCCAAGAACATCGAGGAGAACATTGTATACAATATCAAAGAGAGAGAAGAAGCCATCTAGCTACTAGCTATGGACCCATCGGTCTATGGTAAACTACCCACACATCATCGGAACGGCAGCAAGTTTGAAGTAGAAGCCCTCCGCGATCAATTCCCCCTCCGGCAGGGAGCCGGAAAAGGCCTCTAGATGGGATCTCAAAGAACTGGAACTTGCGGTAGTGAAAAAGTATTTAGGGTAGGCTCTCAGGCATATGGGGAATATTTGGGAATTTATAAAGGCGGTGTAAGGTCAAGATGTGCCACGAGGGGCCCACATGCCTGGGAGGCGCGCCCACCCCCCTAGGGCGCACCTCCCAAGCTTGTCACTCCCTCATGGCCCATCAGCTCTTCTCCCGAACCTTGTAGGGTCCCTTCTGGTCCAGAAAAAATTGATCCAAAGTTTTTTCTTCGTTTGCACTTTGTTTGATATGGATTACCTAAAAAGCCAAAAATAAGTAAAAAATAGCAACTGGCACTGGGAACTAAGTTAATAGGTTAGTCCCGCAAAATGATATAATATTGCATATAAAACATCCAAGATTTATACTGTAATAGCATGGAACAATAAAACAATTATAGATACGTCGGAGACGTATCAAGCATCCCCAACTTTAATTCCTACTCGTCCTCGAGTAGGTAAATGATAAAAACATAATTTTGATGTGGAATGCTACCTAACATGTTCATCATGTAATCTTTCTTTTATGGCATGAATATTTAGATCCGAATGATTCAAGGCAATAGTCTATAGTTTGACATAAAAACAATTATACTAAGGCATACCAACAAACAATCATGTCTTTCAAAATAAAAATGCTAAAGAACGCTATCCCTACAAAATCATATGGCCTTGTCGTGCTCCATCTTCTTAACACAAAGTATAAATCATGCACTACCCCGGTGTCAGCCAAGCAATTGGTTCATACTTTTTAACGCGCTTTAGCTTTTTCAACCCCCACGCAATACATGAGCGCAAGCCATGGATATAGCACTATGGGTGGAATATAATGCGGTGGTAGAGATCATATGGAGAAGACAAAAAAGGACAAAGTCTCACATTGACATGGCTAATCAGCGGGCTATGGAGATGCCCATCAATTGATGTCAATGAAAGGAATAGGGATTGCCATGAAACGGATGCACTAAGAGCTATAAGTGTATGAAAGCTCAAAATAAAAACGAAGTGGTGTGCATCCAACTTGCTTGCTCTAGAAGACCTCGAGCATTTGAGGAAGCCCATCATTGGAATATACAAGCCAAGTTCTATAATAAAAAATTTCCACTAGTTATATGAAAGTGACTACATAGGAGACTTTCTTTATGAAAAAGATGGTGCTAGTTTGAAGCACAAGTGTGAAAAAGATAGAAACAGTGCTATCATACTTAACTCTGCCAGATTAGGACAAAAGTATTAAATGCTTTGTTAGGTGTCATGTGGAGGAGGAGCCCCGGCATGGTTGTTGCACCGCTTGCCCAGCTACCTCCTATTGTCTTGACACGCCTTCTAGATGGGTGACATTAAAGGTAAATCTCCCTCCAGCATGCTGCCACGTGCCCGACAAATCCCACCTAACCGCCTGCGGGCTCGACACCTCATCGATTAGTGACTAACAGCTTGATGAGGTGGAGTGCTGGTGGCTAGCGAGAGCTTGCTGCGCCTTTGCCTTGCTGGCAAGGGTTGCCTTTGTTGTAAATCTTGATGTTTCGTCTTGCTCTTCTCCCTAGTTAGGGTCTAACAATGGAGTCTTGAATCTTGATCTTCTTGATGCGCTCCTTGATCACACAAAGAGCGGCTTCTTTGGCTCAGAGATCTTCTCTATTGCTTGGTAATCTTGTCTTGGCAGCCTCTGGCAAGCTATAGCCTGCAGGGGAGCTACTACTTGTCTGTGCATAAGTCAGGGTATAAAATACCCATGTTTTATACACCGACAGGAGCCCCCGGGCCTCGGCCATACGCGCTGCCGAGCGTCGTTGGGCTAGGCCCAAACAATGCATGGACATGCGATAGAGACTGATGTAAAAATCTTGCAATGGTGATAGCTGTCTTTTGAGATCTTCTTTGCTTTTTCATTAATCTGAATTTAAGTCCATCTCTGGCCATCTTCCACCAATTTTTCCGTTTGAATGGTCAGCCACCGCCCGTGGACAAACCAGGGGCGAGCACGCATGCGGGGTGCCGTTGGGTCTGGCCCGGACAGGCGTATGGTTACGCGTGGCAGGGGATGGCCGCAATATTTGTCATTACTCCTACTTTTACTATAGCCCCCTATGACGCGCGTTGCACGCGAAACACGGGATTAGCAAAGAGGGGCGGTCGTTGGAGTGATGCATCGTGGCAGGGAAGCGGGGGGCTGGATTTGCCAAAATGGGCGGTCGTCGGAGTAATGCGCCTGACCAGGAATGCGGGGCATGGGATTGGTTGAAGGGGCGGTTACCCTAGGACAGTGAGGAGCCAGCCCCCGCACTCCCTCCCTATATAGAGGAGGCTGCGGAAGGGGATGCTCACTCACCTCTCCTCATTCCAATCTCCCAGCCAGAGACATCTTCATCTTCTGTCTTCCGCCGCCTCTGTCGCCGTCATGGCGAGGGGGAAAGGTTGAGCTAGCGCATCTGTTGTTACGCTGAGAGCTTCTCCTTAGCATCACGCCTCTGCATCAGCTGCAGCCGTGGAGGCCAGCAGTAGTGATCGAGGAGGGAACGCAGCTCTGGGTCATAAGAGACGCGGTGCCCGGGTCTGGGGCAGCTAAAGTGGGGCGCTCGTCATTTCACCTCCCGCTGCTCCGCCCCCGACAGAAGGCCAGACGGAGGACACGGTGCTCGAGTTTGTCGTGGAGCTACGGGACCGGTTGGTAGCACGTGGTACTACTAAATTGGAGAAGTAAAATGGCAATGGTACTACTAACAATGATATTAGATCGCTAGCACGTGGCCCGGTTGGTGCAGCAAAAAGGTACCATGCTTACAACTCCAGAGGATATCGATTTAGGCCTAAACACTTAGACAGGGTGAGTCAAAATAGTGGAGTGTTGGCACATGCTAAATCATCTACATATGCTGCGCCAGGTGATGCGACCCTTGTTTTAGGTGATGTGACTGACTATGGCAGGATAAATGATATTATTCAGTTGAACTACTCTGGACAATTTTCCGTGGATTTATTTAAGTGTGAATGGGTTGATGTTTCTGAAAAATGGAATTAAAAAGGATAAGTATGGATACACACTTGTTAATTTCTCACATTTGATGCACAAAGGAGACAAGATTGAACATGAGCCTTTTATTTTGCCTAACCAAGACGATCAAGTGTTTTACCTAGAAGACGAACTGAACCCAGGTTGGTCAATGGTAATGCAGAATAAACTACCTAGAGATAGATACGACACTGGAAATGATGAATGCACATGAGACGTAGAAGCTGAGCCATTCCATGTTTCTAACCTCACGGATATGTTTAAAAAGAAAATGAACGATCAACATTGGGTAAGATCCAATATTGAGGGAAAAATTGTGGATGCTAACGATAATACTTAGATCAATAAAGAATAGTGATGGTAAATCATATAAAGGTATTTCTCTGTTCGAGCAACATTTTCATGATTACATGTACACTATAGTTTTACCGGAAGTCAAAGCTAAGTTTGCAGGACATTAAGAACCATTGTATGTTCTTGCAAACCGTTGGTTGAGCTTACACCCTTCAGAAAATTCGATGGAATGAGGTCTTCCACTCAACATATAAACCCAACTTTGTTTTTTTTATTGCTTTTCAGTTTCTCGTTCTATTTTCCATTGATGCTGCCATTGTGGATTATGATAACTGTTAGTACTTCATCCTTACTGTCCTGACACTTACTTGGTTGAGAATATTAAGAAAAATCTCATCCACGGGTGAAACAATTCATTGCTAAGAGATGTGGCAGTATATTTGATGCATGCTTATATCATCCTGGCAGTATATAAGAGATGTGGCAGTATATTATGCAAAATTTCATCCAAGGGTGAAATAATTTCGTCCATGCTTCCTTTCCTAGAGATGCACATTATTTTCCTGGTATATTTGATGCACGATACTATTTTTGCTGGCCCTCTAGTGTTTTTGTCTAGTTTGTACAGTTAGGTATATCTGTGTTGGATCATACATGTTATCTGTACATGGCAAATATGAACTTAGCGCCAACTGAGAAATCCCATGTTCTACCATAAAGTGCCAAGTGTCCATACATGTATTGAATTTAACTTCAGTCTTTTCATTTGTTATGAACTTCTACTCATGCGCTTAAGTGAATCTTCTTTTTCAGGAAATTTTGCAACTGGAGATTAGAAGGATTGTTCTAAACTGATGGATGAAGTAATGTGTTATTTTAGCGTACTTTTGTATGTTTGCATAGTTTTCACTCTTCAAAATGAAGCTTGGAAAATTTCAGAAAATTTTCGCGGAGTTAAGCTTCATGTATGACAGATTGTCGTTGGAAATAGATACACTTTTGTTGAAGAAGTATTATGTCAGATTGTCAACATTTTCTTCTTTGTTGTTGTGAACCAACCTTTGCGCGTGTGATTCAACATGTCGTTTTGGTTATTTTATAGTTAATCAAACATGCAAATAAGCACTAGCATAAAGTAGAGTATTCGTCCATCACACCAACCTTTGCGTGTGTGATTCAACATGCCTTTTTGGCGATTTGATAGTTAATCAAACAGGCAAAAAACGTGACTCTTTCTAGTTCGCCCCCTCCGGATCACAAATTGCAAGCCTAGTTGGTATTGAGCCGTTGGGCATGCGGCGGCTCAAGGTCAATGGTCTGATTCCTAGTTTCACATGATTAATTTTTATGATTTCGCTAAAAAGCGATTTTTTTTATAATTTACTAGTTTTTCTCTAAAAAAACCTGGACGAGGCCTTGGTTCCCTTTTTTTTCCGGTCAGACCTCCGGTCTGGTTCGTAAAACTATGTTCAAATTTAAGATCTTGTTTGATGTTGGTCTTCCACTCTTGCAAGTATTGTCCTCAAATTCATATGATCATTTCGAAGTGTGCATTTCACATTTAAGGTTGCTGAGTCATCCTAAAATTCGCATAACAATATGGTTAATATGATATTCACTATAACCATACCAAAAATTGTTTGGTATTAACCAACCAAACTATATTGTTTTTCATACCATATTACCAAGGAATGAAAACACTATTTACCAAAACAAAAACATATTTAAAAACAAATCATGTTGACACATGGGCCCTATGTGTAGACTTATTTGTGATCTATGTATCCAGTTGGTTTTAATTTTTCTAGTTCCCCCTTTAATAGAGCTTGTAATACTATGTATCAACCATGATTATGGTTACTTTTGAACTACGTAACACGTTTCACTAACACATATTATATGTTACCAGTCGAAACACATGTAACACATATTTATATGTTACCATGTAACACATTCGACCACACATATTTATATGTTACTGTTGCAATATCCCTGTAACACATTTTGAGGCCTTATATAGTATGTGTTACTGTTTGTCGTTCAACACAAAATGATGTGTTACAGTAATTTCCCTTGTCACACATTTTTCAATATGTTACATGATTGTGTTACTTAAAGTCTGTTTTGTTGTAGTGGCTCCTACCCTCCAGGAGCCATGGAGGCAAAGTACCAGAGGCGAAACCCTCCTCCCATCTAGGGGGGAGGCCAAGCAAGAAGAAGAAGGAGGGCGGCTCTCTCCCCCGCTCTCCCGGTGGCGCTGGGACGCCGCCGGGGCAATCATCATATGACGCCGATCTACTCCAACAACTACGTCATCTTCACCAACACCTCCATCACCTTCCCTCGTCTATATTCAACGGTCCACTCTCCCGCAACCCGCTGTACCCCCAACTTGAAAATGGTTATTTATGCTTCATATTATTACCCAATGATGTGTTACCATCCTATGATGATTGAGTAGATTTTTGTTGTCCTTTAGGGTAATTGGTGAATTGCTATGATTGGTTTAATTTGCTTGAGGTTATGTTGCTGTCCTTTGGTGCCCTGTGGATCACACCATAGGGTTAGTTGTATGTTGTTAGGACTATGCATTGGAGGGTAAGAGTGACGGAAACTTCTTCTTACCATAGAAATTGATTCATATGGGATTGAAGGGGGCCAATATACCTTAATGCTATGGTTGGGTTTTATCTTAATGAACGTTAGTAGTTGCGGATGCTTGCTAATAGTTTCAATCATAAGTGCATAGAATTCCAAGTGAGGGATGACATGCTAGCAGTGGCCTCTCCCACATAAAAAACTTGATATTGGTCTACTAAATTAGCCAATTGCTTAGAGACAATTCTGCAAATCCTACCACCACTTTTCCACACTCGCTATACTACCCTAATTGTACTTCTATTAAAATAGCCCCTAATTTTTATTTTCACGTTCATTATTATCTTTCAAACCTATCCCTTTACACCTACAAAGTACTTCTAATTTCATACTTGTTATAGGTAAAACGTGTATTACACCTACAAGCGTTAAGTGAGCGTAGAGTTGTATCGGTTGTCGATAGAACTTGAAGAGAATATAAATTCTACCTTTAGCTCCTCATTGGGTTCGACACTCTTATTTATCAATAAAGCTACAATTGATCTCCTATACTAGTGGGTTATCACAACCTGAAACAATAGATCAACCTTAGGAACAGCTAATAGCCGAGAGGACAGGAAAGTCCAATGAGCAAGCAGCGTCAAACAACAAGGCCGGCTAGGGGAACCCAACAACCGGTGACCGGGTGGTCAAAAGTCCCAAGCAAGGGTTTCTGCAGAACCTGGGACAAGGCGGTGATACATCCGGAATCTCACACAACAATGTGATCAAGCAGGCAGACTAAGGCATAGCCTAGTGGTGGGAAGGGGCTGATGCCTTCCCACCCACCTAGGTTCAAGGCATGGTACTTGCAATTTGGGTTTGTTGCACCAATTATACTGTACGGGGTTCCCTTACAGTCTTTCTGTCAAAAAAACTGTGATCAATCAGATTGAAAGATGGCCGACCAGGCTAACCCCTCACACAGCCACCCAAACATGCAAGCAGCCAATATGGTATCAGGCCCGCGGCAGCCCCGACAATGTCGACCTTCCGAGCAAATGTAAAAAAGATCAGACATGCAAAACTCTTTAAAGGACTAGTGCATGTCCTTGAAATGAATTATCCACCGAGAAACACATTGCCTGATACATGATGATAATAGGCATAAAAATGCTAGCGACACAATCCAGTATTGCATGAAAGGTTTGTATGTGCATATTCAATAATCCCGATTTACTAAAAGATGAGTTTGTTGCAAGTTTGCACTACAAAAGAAATTTTAGATTGAAGTGCGTCTTGGCTCATGAATTTGAGTCGTTTCGACTCATGATTGTAATATGCAGTGAAAATTTAACAAGATTCCTTGTCTTTCAAGAAAAGAAATCCATGGTTGTTTGTCAATTTTTATTCGATGATGATTGACGATATATCGTTCGCTAAAACATTTCATTTTTTTCCTAACCGCATATAATTTTTGATTGTTATGTTATGAAAAAAAATTGGTGTGACACATGTTGCTCCCAAAACCTAGTGTAGATTCTTGGTGTTGAGGCCAGGGTTTTTTTTTCTCGCCCGAGATTTTCGGAAACCGATCTACCCGCTACCCACCGAGAAAACCAGATTACGAACGAATTTTTTTGAATTTGAACTCCGCGAGAAGGGTCATATACGATTCCTATGCCACATTAAACAAACAGCATGCTTCATCCCGATGGTAATACGCGTTTGACCAGTTCGTGAGGTTGTGGGATCGAGTTTCCCTTTTACTCGTGCAAATCTTTTTTATATTATTTAGTCTCGGTTCGCTGTTAAAACCGAAAAACAAAAAATATAGGTGAGATATAGGCATAGGGAACGTACCTATTACCACTGCAATAGGTGCTAGTTAGTGTTCATGATAGGTTAAATGATATATATTTTTAACACCATTGCTATTGAATTCAAATTTTGTTTAAATATTTCGGACGAAAAAAATCTGGAATTTCCGAGATTTTTCGAAAACTGGTCATTTCGGTCCGTACTAGAAAAAAATGGGGAACAAGAAAAAACACCTTGGTTGAAGCACAGCTTGTTTTTTTTCTTATGAACATTTTTTTTAAACTTTGGTTTGTGAAATTTCTCAAAAAGCAGTGGTTGTTCTTTGAACTGGTTCACCAATTTTTCATGCATATTCCAGTAGCCAATCGACGCTGGTAGAACACTTCCTTAATTCTCTACTATACAGGTTATGTATAAGAGGAGAGGAATGAAAATTAGAATAATGTACCCGGTCGCGCAAATCTTTTTTATATTATTTAGACTCAGTTCACTGGTAAAACCAAAAAATGAAAAATATAGGTGAGATCTAGGCATAGGGAATCTTACCTACAACCACTGCAATAGGCGCTAGTTAGTGTTCATGATAGGTTAAATGATATATAATTTTAACACCGTTTCGTATTGAATTCAAAATTTGTTTAAATTTTTCGGACAAAAAAAATCTGGAATTTCGAAGATTTTTCGAAAAACCCGTGATTTTGGTCTCTACTGGAAAAAAAAAGGGGAATGAGAATAAACACCTTGGTTGAGGCACAGCTTTTTTTTTCTTATGAATATTTTTCTTAACTTTGGTTTGTGGTTCTTCTTTGAACTGGTTCACCAATTTTTCATGCATATTCCAATGGCCAAGCGACGCTGGTAGAACACTCCCTTAGTTCTCTTCTATACAGCATAAGTATAAGAGGAGAGGAATGAAAATTAGAACAATGTACCCGGTCGGTTGACTCACACCATTCTTATGTGGGAAATAGAAAAGCAATTTGGAGACAGTTGTGTCATGAGAAATGTGGTCGCTGTGGCGGTAATGGAGCTTTAGATGTGCGGGTAAGAGCCACTATAAAAGACAACCCAATGAGGTGTTTTCAGCACATCGCTCATTGAGGCAATAGAGACTCCCTTGGCCGGTGAGATCTAAAGCTTCTGAGAACATCGAATGTATGCATGCATGCGTACTTAATCTCTTCATATAGTGCCTTTTTATCCTCCGTCAATGAAAAATAACAATTTATTTGTTGTCTTTTCGTAAAGAAAAGAGTAATTAGTCAACACATTACTGAATATTAAAATCCACATTCAGCATTCAAATCAATCCTAGACATATTGTTAGTCCCTCACTATTTTTTTACAATCTCCTGCTACTAATCGGGAGCAAGGAACTGACCACCACTTCATGCTGCTTGTAGGACAGCAAATAACCGGCATCTTCGCACCAGGGACAAAGAAAACATAGCTGTCGACACCAAACCCGTTACGTATAGCATACATGCTTCTAGTGTGATTGTACCTAGTTGCACTTTTATATAAAAAGACACTTATACTATTTTTGAAATATGCAACTATGGTTTTTGAAAGCGCACCTGGCTTATATGTATGTATTATCTAGTGTTGTTATTCCCGAGTTGCACTTTTCTATAAACAACCCTTAAACTTTAAAAGAAAATTGCAACTACTTTGTTTTTGAAAAAGTCTATTTTGCGGTTTGATACATATTTTTTTCTTCTCTTCCTACTGTTTTGTTCCCCAACAACAACGTTGACTTATTTCTTCATATCTGTATGCAGGTGCTGTAATGATTTTGAAAAAGATCTGGCTGGCACTGATTTTACTATCCGCGATTCAAATCGTGGGTAGTCATAGTGATACTGTTGTTGTGGAGTTCAACTTGAACGAGAAATCCATTGAGGAGTTCTTTACTGAATTTCGCGAGATAGTAATACACCTTAGAGGAACCACATATGGTGATGGGCATTATATCTTATCCCGTGAAAAAGGAGATTATAATGAGGGAAAATTGGAAAAGCGACTTGAACCAATGTGGTGGATCAAGGTTATATTGATTGGGGAAGAACAAAGGAGGTCCTCCCTCTATTTCAGAGGTGACACTCTCTATTTGGTGGCCACCGCCAATGAGGATGCCAACATCTTCTACATGGGCAATGACCAGTACACCCGTGAAAGTTTCAAGGATGGCACAAGAATGGGGTGTAGGATAATGCAGCAGAAAACAAAAATTCTCCGACCTACGCACCAGCCCAGGACCACTATGGAGACTGCATACAAGGTTTGATCATTGTCGTTACCGACTCGTAGCGCAGCAGAAGTAGAGTCGATGACGATCGGCGGTGCAGATCCCCGCAGCTAGGATTTACAACCTCCCAACCGTGAGGATGTATACCCTCATCCGCGCCGCGGATAGCCCTCCGGGAGGTGGTCGAACAGTCCCCCGGACGGTGTCGCGGACAGCCCTTCGGGAGGACCTTCGAAACTCGGACGGTCACTCGGACAGCCCTTCGGGAGGACTCACAGAACTCGGACCGTCACTTGGACAGCCCTTCGGGAGGCACTCTCGAACAGCCCCTCAGGCACTAAGATCGAAACTACGACCTCTCTATAGAGTTGCACACATACGGTGTCATCTATCCGGCAGGGCTTCGCCGTCCAGAACTAGTTCCTGCCGGAACTCAGACAGCCTTTCGGCTCTACGAAACTATTTCGCTGGGAGGGAGAGAAGAAGCCAGATCATTGCAATGGCATGTGTATGTGAGAAGGAGTGAGTGTGGAGGGCTGCCCCTCCACCTCTATTTATAGGAAATCCCAAGGGGTGTGTGAGTGACGAATGTATCTCATAGCATAACATCAATTCGGGTCGATTCAACACAAATGTTCCTCTAACATTGTGCCCTCAAAGGTTGCTGGCATAGACATGCCCATGATCAGGAAAACAGAACCATCATGCAACACTTGAGCTAGTCTTAGAGGCCAGACTAGGAATACATTTTACCATTTATTATTCCACACGTGCATATGAGTCTTCCTCCAAGCCTCGTGTTATTGTAGACTCGAGAACCATAGCAGTTATAGCATGGAACATAAACATAATTAAGAACAGGGAGATAATCAATAACATTTATTATTGCCTCTAGGGCATATCTCCTACATGGGGTTCAGCGAGAAATATTCAGATCTTCTAGGTAAAGGTAAAATTGAAGATTTGTATCCACTAGTGCTCATAGGCAGGAATGCAGCACTCGCTGCATCAACTGTAATAGCCACCTATAAGGGGGAGCCCGACCAAGAGGTTCATATGAAACAAGCAGTTTCCACATTCACCCTCATGATACCAGAGGCACAACGTATAAAGCCTATTGGAGACGCGGTCAAAAAGTATTGGGAAAGCTCTGGATATGTAACCAAGAAGGATGCCAAGCTTGTTCATGCATCGGGTATGGCCTCTTATGTCTGGTGTTACAAGATCACCAAGTGGAATCATCCTATTAATAAGGCATTTGACGGCACTATCATAAAAACTGAAGCTGACATCGAGACGATCCTTGATCTGGTGAAACGGCCACAAACAGGATTGTGTCCCCGCCTGGAGAAGCCTGCGCCCCCGCCGGCGAACGTTTGATTCTACTGCACTTTTATATTCTATTGTAATAATAAGTGAACGTGTCATGTGTCTTGTGTCTGTTACTAGTTAGTTTAAATTCTAGGTAATAGATTTGGAGATAGAAAGGTTTCGTCCCGTAGAAGGTTTAATTTCCTGCTATTTCCTAATCTTTTACAAGCATGTTTCTATTTTTATCAAGTCCCTACTAGCATCATGGTTGTAATTGGACTATTTATAGTCCTCTATCTGATCAATAAATCAATGTGAAATTTGCCAAAACTTGATTCTCACTCGCTTTCTTATATGCCTTGTATATATGTCACTACTAGGAAATACCTTATAGGTAGAACCTTAACAATAGCGAGGGGTATTAGGTCACCGCTACTGCTACTTAGCGGTAGCGCTGGTTATAATCCAGCTCCACAGGTAAGGATATAGCAGTAGCGCGTACCAGCCACACAACACAGCTGCTAAGTTATCCCCACCTTACCCACCGGGGCTACCCATAGTAGTAGCGTGCCCTAGGAAACACCGCTACTACTAAACTTGTAGCAGTAGTGTGGGCCTAAGACACAACGCTACACTATGGGTGTACTATGCCAGCAGGTGGGCCCAACGTAGCAGCAGCGTGGCCTGCTTACCTAGCGCTACTGCTATGGCTTTAGCAGTAGCGATGTTCCCTAACGCGCGCTGCTGCTAAGCCCATCTTATCTTCTCCGCACGGCCGCCCCTCAGTCTCCCTCACCACTCTCTCCCCAGCACCTGTCCTCCCCACGCTCGTTGCCCAGCCACCGCCGCCGCCGACGCTCCTGCTCCTCCTCCACCCAGGTAGCTCCTCCCTCCTCCTTCCACCTCCCCCCTCCTCCCTCGCTCCCACCTCCCTCGCTGCCTCGTCCGTCCTCCTCCTACCCCCACCTCCCTCTAGCTCCCTCCCTCCCTCCTTCCACCTCTCTATCCCTCCCTCCCTGCCTAGAAACTTTTAGGTGTACAAAATTTAGTAATAGAAATTTTTAGGTGTAGAAAATTTTCAATATAGAAATGTATTGGAATGCTATATTAAAAAAAAATAGGTATCAAATTTAGTAATAGAAGTTTCTAGTAAGATTTTTTTTTGTCAATATTGAACCATTAAAATGCAATGAGCACCAAGCTTCTTGTCCAGAGAAAAATAGGCCATTACTAGGATTCGAAAACACAACATGTTGGTTGTGGCCACAACACGCTACCAGCTATGATAAGTACCTGTTCTATTCATATACAGATTAATTGGCTTGTATACCTTAGTAATTGAGAGTGAGAAAGAAAGACCAACGAGGGGACAAAACCATTTGGTTCAAGTTTTTTAAAGGACTGATACAACATGTTTTGTACTCCACTTGTCTCTTTTTTTGTAGTGATGAACATTTTCTAGAGAAATAAATGTTTCGCTCCTATAGAATTCAAACAACAGCCTTTTTCTCATGTGACATCAAGAAAGAAGTTTTTTTTTTGGAAACACCCCCCGGTAAATTCTCTCTAATGGGCCTGATATTTATACGCACCAAAACCTGATAGCTTACGTACAAACATCGTGAAAGCTTTTTTGACCCAAAAAAAACTGTTGTAAACATACTCTCGATAATTTTTTGTATGAATAGCATGGTAACTCACACATCACAGACCTGGTAACTTATGCACCCAGGTCATGGTAAATTTAGTGAATGGAGGGGGGGGAGTTGATGAAATATCCCCACAATAACTTTTGTGTGAATAGCGTGGTAACTCACAGATTGCAGACCTGATAACTTATGTAACCGAGTCCTGCTAACTTTGGTGACCCGGGGGGGAGTCGTTGAAATGTTCCCTCTGTAAATTTTGTGGTAATAGCATGGTAACTCACACATCGCAGACTTGATAACTTATTTACCCCGGACCTGGTAATTTTGGCGACGGGGGTGTGGTGGGAGGGGGGTTGATGAAATACCCCCTCGGTAAATTTTGTGTCAATAGCATGGTAACTCACAAATCATAGACCTGATAACTTATGCACCATGGTCCTTGTAATTTTAGCGATGGGCGGGGGGAGTTGATGAAATACCCCCTCGGTAAATTTTGTGTGAATAGCATCATAACTCACACATCATAGGCCTGATAACTTATGCTCCTCGGTCCTGGCAACTTTGGCGAGGGGGTGGGTTGAGTTGATGAAATATCTTCTCGATAAGTTTTGTGTGAATAGCATGGTAACTCACATATCGAATACTTGATAACTTGTGTACCACGGTCCTGGTAACTTTGGCGACGGGGTGGGGGTGGGCGTGGGGGAGTTTTTGAAACATATCGTGGTAAATTATGTGCAAATAATATGATTTTTTACATATTGAAGACATGATAACTTATGTACATCCCATGGTAACTTTAACCCAGGAGAAAAAAATAATTGAAACATACCACGACAAGTTTAGTAAATAGCACGGTAATTTAGGGTCCGTGATCCTAGTAACTTTATGCAGAAAACACCGTGATAACTTGTTGAAACTCGAAGCAAAAAAGTATGACACATACACATGTGAACACACTTTGTAAACATACCTATCATAAAGAACCCTAAAAACTAAAAAGTCATAGAGGAGCCCCTCTATACATTCACCCGTATAGTACATGATCATTGATCCAGTGGAAAAAATTTCACGAAAATACCTTTGTTTTGTCTTATGACAATAGTGAGAAAGAGTTTTTAAACATTTTGTTTTCAAGTATTGAACAACAGTGTAGGTTGGTGTAATGATAGTTGGCCTTGGTATTGGGCGTGTCCTTTCTACCCTGACGCGGATACGAATCCGATGTAGGACATTTTTTCTCAATTGGCATTTTTAATTATTGTGAAACACATCGACCGGGGGGGGTGGATGCGGGAGAAGTGGGCGGAACCTTTGTTTGAGCCATCGAGGGGTGATTGTTCGGATCTGTTACTAACGAGCGATGAGTCCGAAGTTAGTCAAGTTCTGTTTTGAATGTTTTCAAAACATTGCACTGGCGGGTGTTATAAGCTGTCCGCCGCACATATCATATGTTTGAACAATTCTTGAAAAATGAATTTGCTAAACCCAGAATAGTCTCAAATTTGAGCATATGGGGCTTCCAACACTAATAGCACTACTAGGGAAAACCTTATACACAGAGGATTATCAGTAGCGAGCTTTAAAAGTAGGCGCTACTGCTAACTAGCAGCAGCGAGGGTCCGGTGAGCATGCTACAAGTAAGACTTAGCAGGAGCATGGGCCCATGGCCCAGGCGCTGCTGCTAAGTGGGCCACAGGCCACCCTCGGGTCTAGCCTTAGTAGCAACGCGGTTTGCTAAAACGCGCTACAACTAATATGTTAGCTGTAGCATCGGTTCGACGGACCGCGCTGCTACTAAATCTGCACGTGGGCAGGTGGTGGGCCCAAATTAGTAGTAGCGTTGTGTTCCAGGTGTGCATTACTCCTACGGCCATTAACCGTAGCGCGAGCCACCTGTCGCGTGCTACTGCTAGGCCCATCTAATCCCCTACCCCAGCCCATCGGTCTCCTCTCCCTCACCACACTCTCACTCTCACTCCATCTCTCCCATGCGTCACCGTCGCCCGCGCGCCACCACCCGCCGCCGTCGCCCGCGCGCCACCACCCGCCGTCGTCGCCCGCGCGCCACTGCCAGTGAGGTAGCTCCTCCAACCTCCCTCCTCCTCCCTCCCTCCTTCCTCCCCCTCCTTCCTCCCTCCCTCCTCCCTCCATCGCTTCTCTTTCTGTTCATGTAGAATGTAGGTAATTGGAATGTAGGTTTTAGAATGTAGGTTTTGAACAGAATAATTTTTTAGGTCATTTGAGTAAATGTAGTTTATTTTGAACAGAAATTTTTAGTAAGAAAAATTAGTTATGCTTCTTAACCAAATGAAATGTTCAGGTTATAAGATATATTAAAATGTTTTTGTCAATATTGAACCATTGAAATGCAATGAGCACCAGTTTGAATGCTCCTGTGCGAACGCTTGTGATAATTGATTCGGATAGAATTTCAAGTTTAAAAATTGTTGTATTTGTATGGACATATTTGTATCGCAGGTAAAATCCGAGTGGCCTATGTTTTGCCGGAGTGTTGATTCATTTCCGTTCCGGCAAATTTCAGGCGTTTGATATGTCCTATTTTACCGAAGGTTATGCCTTTTTTTGTGAATTTTAGCATGACTTGTGCTAGAATATGTAGGAAATATCCAGGTTGACTTTAAGTCTGTCGGGGCTCCATACATGACATTCAAAAAATCAGTGAGGGAGAAAGTCTCCACCATATATGAGAGAAGAAGAATGCCGATTGTTGTCGTGGGGGTCGTTTCTCCTTCTTCTCCTTGTGCTAGACCTTTGTTATGCACTAGGGGAAGGAGGAGTAACAACCATCACAGACGGTCAAAAAATCAGTGAGGGAGTGTGTCCACCATATATGAGAGAGGACAAAGAATCTCAGCTGTTGTCGTGGGGGTCGCTTCTCCTTCATTCCCATGTGCTAGACATTTTTGTATAATGCACTCGGGAACAAAGGGAGGAGCTACCATCACCAATGGTCGAAATAACTGTGAGGGAGTGTCCACCATATACACCACAAGAAAAGACTCGACAAACCGACAGTCAACCCATGATGAATAATAATGATCTAATTTAGTTTTTGTACTAAATATACTGAATTTTAAAAGTTTAATCTTTGAATTATGCACATAGGAAATGTCTGACGACGACAATAGGATCCCTGAGTGTGACTACTACGGCGACGACCAGGGTCTGTGCGACAGGCCTCACCTACAAGACGGTCGGCGCTTCAGTATTAAGCTGGATGAGACCTTCGATGTTGAAACGGTACGCAACAACGATAAGTCTTTTTTTGTAATTAAGCATGACTTCTGCTTCTTCAACGTGTAATTTCTATCTTTTACAATTCGACTAGTGCATCCCTTGCCATGCAAGATGTTATGTCTTGGAGAAGCTGGATTTCAAAGATCATGAGACTATGGAGACAAAGAGAGTTCACCCCAGGACCCATCATGGTTATGCTTTTGCCGCAAAGCTATACAATGCGGAGAACTACTCCCATTTTGGTTGCTCGAATTGGGAAGCACTATGCAAGGCGTATGGTTTTCAGGAGGGTATGCTTATCACCTTCGATCTTGGTGATCCTCAAAATGACATCGACGAAGATAATATCGACATTTAGGTCGATGTTGATACGCTTCCACTTCTACCTCTATGTTAGTTTCTCAAACATATTTATTAAGTAATTTATATGGTTTATTTAAAAATAGTTAACATCTTATTTCCATTCTTCAAAACATGTACGGAGAGCAGTAGACAAAACCTACTACAGTTATGGGTCTGAGCTTACTTGCGTGGAGATAAATCATTTTGTTTCATGGATTAATGATGTTGAGACTTTTAAGATGAATTATGATATCCCTCCAAGCTATTATCAATACGTGCCACTAGTCCACGTGTTGAACTACCATAACATCCATCGAGATATCATGGTAAGATTTTTCCTATTATGTCACCATTGCATTTTTTGCATATACTCTTCTTAAACTAAACTACATTTTGCTAATTAAGTATGTTATTATGATGTTCTTCAACAGAAACTCCCAGCGGATTGTATACCTAGTCTTATGCAAATGATAGGTGACATGAGAATTGTTAGCTTACGGCCAAGTTGGCCTACGATTCACCGCAATGCATACACAATTCGTCGAACAAATGTCATCCTCACAATCAAAGACTGGAGAAAAGTTCTGAAAGATCGCAGAGAACTACTTGGGGGCAACATCAAGCGCAACCCACAAATGGGAGACAGGTTCATCTGTATTCTCCATAATGGAGATTTAGGGGTTTACCTATTTTATGCTATTTTACCTTCGAGAGAGTAGTAGGTCTTAGGTACTTATGTGCTACATTGTGCTAGAATGATGAGCTAGTTCTCATATGACTATGATGATGATTTGTTATCATGATCATGATGAGTTATGTGCTACATTGTGCTAGAATGATGAGCTAGTTCCTATATGATTATGATGATGAGTGGTTATTATAATGATGATGATGATGATGTATGTGTTCTTATATGAATATGATGATGAGTTATTATGATCATGTTGAGTTATTATATCATTAGGTGGAAGAAACACGAATTAGAATCATGTGACCAAAAGTTGGATTAGTCATCCTACTAATCCAACTTTTGGTCACATGAACCTAATCCATGTTTCTTTCACCTAATGATATAATAACTCAACATGATCATAATGGTATAACAATCGCTTAATTGCTAATATATCAAAATTTCTATAACGATGTACAAATACAAAGAAAATATGCAGCAATTTTTTTTCCAGAAACTAATAGCAGTAATGTGGGGTTTGACTTTAGCAGCAGCGAGCAGTTACCAGCAGCGCGTTTTGCAAACAGGCGCTTCTGCTACCTACAGATATCAGTTGCGCGTTTCAAAGCGCGCTACTGCTAAAGTTTAGCTGTAGCGCCGTAGCAGTAGCGCGGCACCCCGCACTACTGATAGGACTTAGACCCACGCTACTGCTAGGCTTTTCCCTAGTAGTGTAGGAAAACCATTATAGAAATAGTATGTTAGTGCTGGGACAGCATTTCTAGAAACCAGTGCCATTTTCTGGCAAAATAGCACCGACGTGGGGAATATGTCGTGCATCGACGACATCAACACATTATAGGCGTGGGGTGTGCCGCAAACGTCGGTAGTCCGTGGACCCTAGAATACATAAATAGTAGTGGTGTTGGAACGAACCAATGCCGTTAACATATTAAAAAGTAGTGGCATTCATCTCCGCATCCAACGCCACAAGTTCTTTGTTCGCGCCCCACAAAAATAGTTGCGGCATCCCAAATTTACCGACTGCCAGCTGTGTGAGTGTCTTTACTAGCGTTGGCATATGTATCCGTGTCAGTATTTAATTAAGAGCAGAAATTCACATGCGCGTGACATTCAGCAGCGGCGTTACTGCGTAGAGTTTTCTGGCGTGTGATACATCCATTTTGCATCATGTTTTCCTACTATTATTTATAATGTTTCGGGTTAATATTTCACTTCATGAGGCAATTCTAATGATTTCTCTCTCTTATTTTGCAAGTTTCACGTGAAGAGGGAAATTGTCGGCAGCTGGAATTCTGAACCTGAAAAAGCTACAACAGAGATAGGTATTCTCCGGAGCACCAAATGACCTGAAAATTTACGGAGATTTATTTTGGAATTAATAAAAAATACTGAAAGAATAATCACCAGGACGGTATACCTAGAAGGGGGCCACAAGCTTAGGTGGCGCCCCTCCCCGGGGAGCGCCATGTGAGCTTGTGGGGCCCCCAACCGGCCTCTGTGGGCCCCCTTCTCCTATATGATGCCATTTGCCCTAGAAAAAAAAACAGAAGAATACTTTTGGTATGAAGCGGCACCATCTCGAGGCGGAATCTTAGTAGGAGTAGTTTTGCACTCTGGCGCAGGAATCCGCTGGGGATACTTCCCTCCGGGATGGGGAAATCGAAGCCATCGACATCACCAACAATCCTCTCATTATGGGGGGACCAATCTTCATCAACATCTTCACCAGCACCATCTCATCTCAAATCCTAGTTTATCTCTTGTATTCAATTTTTGTCGCAAAACCTCAAATTGGTAGATGTGGTTTACTAGTAGTGTTGATTATATATATCTTGTAGTTGATGTTAGTTGGTTTACTCGGTGGAAGATTATATGTTCGGATCCTTAATCATATACAATAACTCTTTGATCTTGAACAAGAATGTGATTTATGCGTAGTTACGTTTGTTCTTGAGGACATACAAGTAAACATGTGAAGTTGATATTCGTTCAATATTTTGATGATATGTATGTTGTTCTTCCTCTAGTGGTCTCGTGTGAACGTCTACTACATGACACTTCACCATGTTTGGGCCTAGGGGAAGGCACTGGGGAGTAATAGGTAGATGACGGGTTGCAACAGTGATAGATGCTTAAACTCTAGTTTATGAGTTATTCCGTAAGGGGCTGATTTGGATCCATATATTTCATGCTATGGTTAGATTTATCTTAATTCTTCTTTCATAGTTGCGGATGCTTGCAAGAGGGGGTAATCATAAGATGGATCAATAATGGGAAAGGGCTTATAGGTGAACTCAAATGAGTGGTTGGTACAGTGTGGCACCCACCATAGCTAATTTCAAAAAGTAGTAGTGGTGGTACCAAACAGCACCCGCCACTGGAGATGCTAAAGAAGCGGCGAGCGTAAATATCATCACGCCTGTTTTGGCCATTAATGGCGCACTACAGGTGCGCCACTATCATCACGCCACTAGTAACTAATACTAATGGCGCACCACTGGTGCGCCATTAGTATACCAGACAATAGTGGCGCACCAGGGAGTGCGCCATTAGTATGTCAAACGGTGCGCCATTACTATGCCTCCCAGGCGGCCATATTTACCTTGTGCTCTGGGTTACTAATGGCGCACTTCTAGATAATGCGCCACTAGTGTGTTTATTGCAGTGCGCCACTAAAGTGCAGTGTGGTGCGCCACTAGTATGAATATTAGGAATTTTTTTTTCTTTTCTGATATTTGCACAGGTTACAAAATATATTACTGCACAGAATATAGACAGCACAACATATAAACAGCAGATTTATCGAATACAATAGAAGATTAGTCTCCGAATACAATTCATCATATTAGTCTCCGAATTCAAAAGACCGAACAAAGTTAGAACATTTACAAGTCTCGAGACCGCGAGTAGCGAGTTTGTCTTCACATTACAAGTCGATATCGATCATCTAAACTACCATCACATAGAAGAGAGCTGCGGTCACGATGAGCATCATCGCGATGAAACTGGTCTTCATCCGGTTCCTCCTCCGCTCCCTCCTCTCTCCCGCTAGATAGCGCGCGTATCTAGCTTCTGCCTCCGCCCTAGTGGTGTACCCTTTGTAACTGTTACCGTTGAAACAGTGAACCTGTCTCCGACACTCCTCCCAGTCGTCGTAGACTCCGGGAACCTTACCCTTGTACACGACATACGACACATACGACGGCATCTCTATGCACTAGACAAACAAAACGTTAGTAGCAATTCACAGGTAATATATAAGCAATATATAAGTATGCAACAAAAGGATCGAAAGAGAAAAGCAACACATTAATAGCACGATTCATGGTCCTACTAATAAATAGCATCGATTACATATAAGTTGAACGACTGTCCAAACCAAAGAGACATACAAGTTCATTAAAGTTTAATTACAACATGAGCTAATAGATATTTCAGAACTACATAGCATCACTACTTTCGACTCGACTCAGGGACCGGAGCGTGGATGAAGCCGCCGTCTGTCGTGATGGTCATGAAATCGCGGGCGTTGTCAGCCTGCATTTGTAGCGTTGTTTCTATCTCACTGTTGGACGGTTGATATCTGAGGTAGAACTGCCCCGAGGTACGAAGGACATCTTGATGGATGATTTCCGCAAACTCCGACTGGATGCGAAAGAATTCTTGTCTGATGTCCGCATCCTGGATTGCCGACAAGCGTGCGGCCCAATCTTTGAGATTATTTGGTAACAGAAGGTGATTATGGTCCCGTATGATCCCCCGCATGTGATGGAGGGCGTAGTAGGCATCCTTCTGACCGCCAGGCGGCTGCTTGACGCAGGGGAACGTCGTATTGTGGGTGAACACGTGCTTGCCGTACCTACGAATTGGCCTGCTGAAGGTGCCTCCAGATCTGGCGTAGCCGGGGAGAACATCATCAAGAACTTTCTTGATATTTGTGTAGTCTTTCTTCGACTGACGGTCCGAGTCGAAATACGTGGCCGTGGAATATTTCGGGCTTAAGAGGATGAGTGTGCAATGTGTGTCACTACACAAAACACGGAATGTTAGAAAAAAAAAAGAATGATCGAAATCTAAGAAATCATATATTACGGGGCGGTGAGGGGATGACTTACTCGGGAAAGTAAGGCACGAGGAAGTTATCCTTATCTGGGTTTGCCAGAATGACGCCTTCGAGGTATGAACTCGCGACTTGCCGGTCCCCAACGATGCCCAAGATCTTGGCACGCATGTAGAAGGGGTCGACTATCACGATGTCCGGGGTCTTGTCTCTAATGATCCGCATCTCCATACTCAGCGAAAATAGCCGAACGAAGGTGTAGTGCAGCGGATGAAGGTTAAACATAGCGAATATGTCATCAAACCGCAGGACGATCATACCCCCGATGGCGCTATCCACAAAGCCCTTGCCCTCTGGCACCTTGGCCACGAAAACCGGGTATGCCACATCATTCTCTCGGAGACGCCGCTTCTCCAAAGAAAGAACACTGTCATGCAGACTCCCCATAGCACCGGTTGCAGCATTGAGCAGATTAGTCGGTAGCATCGGCCTACCCGCCACATGCACCCTCCTCGAGATATCCTTAGGTGAAGGTGGCCCGTCCTGAGCACGGATCGTACTCGGTGCCGGCTGGCTCGCACCCTTGTTACTCTTTCTTTTCCGTCCCTTCTTCTTCTGCTGTAATGGGATCGAGTTCTGCTTAGAGACCGCCTTCTTGAGTGTGTTGGGGCTGATAATATTTTGCACCTCGGCTATCTGAGGCTCGGTGAAGGCAGCAGCTGGAGGCGTCTCCTGAGAACTAAACACCAGACGACGCCTGTTACAATTGGGTTTCTCCGCGGTACCAGCTAGATCGTCTTTTGCAGGGTTGGGTTCTTGAGAAGGAGGCCCCAAGAATTCGTCACCGTACCCATGTTCGTTGAAGTACTTATCGACATTGGTAAATGTACCGTCGTCGTCGTCGTCCGGATCCTGTGCCATATGCATGTCCGGCATGTCCGGTAGCGTTGCGGCGGTCTTGCCATGGCTTGGCGCCGGCACGACTGGTGGTGTTGTCTGTGGAGTGGTGTCCCCCGCCCCCAAACGAATCTGGCTCTTCGGCCAAAGCAGAAGCCAGCTTAAACAGGCGCTGAGGGTCATCACATCATCTTCGTCGGCCCCAGGGGGTCGAAACGGAGGTAACAAGTCGTCGCAGCCCCGCAGCACCCGAACCAGTTGAACCCTATACACGTTGGGTGGCATCGGATTACCGTGGAACAGGCGGTTGCCCGGTTGAACGATTCTGGCCTTGGCGACATCGATCAACTCGCCATCCACGAAGTGCAGGAGAGTGCATGGAACGTCGGCGGCGCCCTGCGAAAACATGTAGGGCGTCAGGGATGCCCAGTCAAAGGCAAGGAGATGAAGTCATCGGCCGAGAGGCTTAATTAGTTACCGTGATGGCGTCGAGCTCGGCTAATGTCGAGGCACCGCCAACGGCGGGCGTGCAATTGACGGAGGGGCCGCTTGCTGCCGAGGTGCCGGCCAGCGTATTCTTCCCACACCCGGGTGCATTAAGCTGCAATGCCGGCGCCGCCGCGGGAGACACCAATGTCGCCTCCGCTGGAGACACCAATGGCGCCGCCGGCGCGTTGCGCGAGTTGCTGCCCGTGAAGCTGGGAATCGGGGGCGGCCCCTGTTGGCCGCCCGCAATCCACGCCTGCAGCCCAGAAACCAAGGTAGGTATAATGGCGGTGATCGTCGCTCCCAGTTGGTCTCGCACTTGCTCTTCGACCATCTCCGGAATCCGCGCCACTTGTGCCTTGAGTTGTTGAACCTCGCGCTCCTGGCTTTCCGAGCTGGCCGTCTTTCTCTCCTTTCGCCCAGCGGTATAGTATTCCGACCATTTCGTGGACAAGCCTTTGCCGGCCACACGACCAGCTGACGACGGCTTACTGAGCTTATCCTTGTTTTTCATTACGTTCAACGCCCTATTTAAAGGGGTGTCGAAAGGGGAGCTCTGAGACGACCCCGCGCTACTGCTTTTAGTTTCCTGCGGAAGGAACGTGAACCATTTAGAAATTTGGCTTCATTAATTAGAATGCAACCATATGGAGCTAATTATGCGGGGGTGTATTCCTTACCAGAACACGCTCAAGCGCCTTGGTCTTCGGATCCGTGGTAAGCTCCTTGGTTACCGGGTCAATCTTGTACCGGGCCCTGACATAGTTCCTGGTCTGCTTGTCACGGTATTTATCGAAGCGGGGCGGTAGGCCTTGCTCGGCACGCTCCGCGTCCTCCTTGTCCCATATAGGTTCCGCCACTCTGTAACCGCCGGGACCGAGTGTGTGCTGTCCTAAGTTCAAGTCCCGCATATCTTTCCCCCACTTACTTGATTCCTCGGATGCGGTGCTCTCGCACTTGATCTTGAACTCCAGGTAGTCAGCTTCGCTGATCGAAGGATTTTTCTCCTTGATCTTCTCATAACTATCACCTTTGTCAATCATTCTCTTCACCGCGCCTCTCCAAGTAGCCAGGGCCGTGCTCATCTTCGTGAGGGCGGCACTGTTCACTTTATTCCCTGAGAGGCGTGTGTTTGTGAAGTCACCGGGGAACTTGTATCGTTCGTGCAGCTTCGTGAAGAGGAGGTTGCGCAAATTCCCTCGGTCATGATGCCTTAGGTTCTCGGTGTTGATCGAGACGGTGCTCCGGAGAATGCACCCGAGCTGTCCCGCGTACCCCTTGACTAATTCTTTGGGCGCCGTTGGATGCCCCTCGGAGGACACTTCAATAAATTCCTCCTTGACGGTGCCGAGCACGTTCGGGCGCCGGTCCTTCCGTTGCCTCTTCGGTTGGCTGCCATCTGTGCGTGCGCTGCCATCATCAGTGGTGGCATCCTCGGCGGCACCATCAGTGGTGTCATCCCCGACGCCACTAGGGGTTGTGTAGTCAGGATCGGTGTCTTCCGCGGCGTCCTCATAGCGGTGAGGTTCTTCCTCCATCTCTTGGGATAGCTCCCAGAATGCCTTGCCCGAACCGCCGGCCTCATCGTTGTGGGCCATGTTTCGCTCTAAATAGGAAAAAAAATTGGTCAAAAAGTTGGTTATTGCCATCACCGAGGCATCCTAAAAGCTAAGCTTTTATCATTTAGGGTTTGTCGACACCGAGGCATCCTAAAAGCTAAGCTTTTATCATTTAGGGTTTGTCGACGCCGAGGCACCCTAGGTTGACTGATATATATGGGTATCTTCTAATAATATACCCTATCAAGAAAAGGGAAGGAGAATTCTAAGTTGGGCCTAATCACTTGGCTCTATTGCCACCTATGGCAGTTGCATATTAGTTGTGCAAAAAAATTTAAGAGCGGGCAGTAATGAATAATATTTAATGGGATACCTCAAAAAGCTAATCTAGTATCTCCATTTAACAGTTTTCAACTAGAAAGTGCACAAAGTGCAACAAACAGATTATTTCAACCCCCCAAACAATAATGATAACATTCTTTTCCTGAACTATAAACGACTCATGGTTTCGTCTGTCCACACATGAATTCAGCATATGTGTTTAATGCAGCAAGAATAAAGGGGCAGTTGATCCTACTTAATTAAGTACTAAGATACCCCGGCCCATGCATTAGTCGCAAGTACCCCATATGTCCTATTTTTAGCAAAGTCATGCTAAAATTCACGGAAAATTTTAGCATGACCTTTGCTGAAAATAGGACATATGGAGTACCCGAATTTGCCAGAACGGAAGTTAATCGACATTCCGGCAAACTCAAGGGCCTCTCGGGGTACCTGCAAAATCATCACGACACGATGGTCGGAGACAAAACCCAGCAACTAGCAGTGTAATCTTTGGGTATGCTTGGACATCATAGTGTGCTGCCATATGTTTCAGTGGCAAATAGTATAAGAAGCATATGATATTACTGATTGTGATTGGGTCCATTTCTGTTTGCGATTGCACAGCCACATATCTTCAATGGTTTACCAAAAAAGAAGAAGAAAAGAAAAACTTCAATGGTCCATATATACATCTAAGCTATGGATTACAAGTAGCTAGGATCCTTATCTTAGGCACCTTTTTTTGCTCAATAGAAGATGTAAATATGAAGCTAGTAGATTGGAAATGGAAAAATAATTGTGGTAAATTTGCATGCTTTGGTCAGGCTAAGTGTTCACTGTTTGTTTCAGACTCAGTACGTAACTGGCAAAGCTTCAGTAACACAGCTATATTTGTGTGTTGACAAACCGAGTAAAGGCATACACTTTGAAACTACAGCTAGTGTGCATGTTTTCCTTGAAGAATGACACAGGAGCTTTGCCTATCATTGACCAGAAAAACAGAGGGTGTACATTCAAGTATGCATACCACATGAGTAAGGAAGAGGGGCTCACCACGGGCAGCGCGTCGAAGGAGAGCAGCGGCTGGCCACGCGCAGGAAGAGACGGCGGGAGGTGGCGGCGAGGGTCATGGCAGCGTCCGCCGTTGGTTCGCCGGCTGCTGCTGGAGACCGGGGGCGGAGGATGGCAGGGGCTGGCGGGGTGGGCGCGTCGCGGCCGCGCTCGCCGGCTGCTGCAGCGGTCGGAGGAGGCCCTCGCTCGTCGGAGGTGGAGGACCGGGCGGCGGGGTGAGGAACCCTAGCGCGCTCGGCCGATTCCGTTCGGGGGAACCGAGCGAGGAGACAGGGGAGGGGTGCGGGGGGTCGTCGGCGGCGGTGGAGCGGGGGAGGGTGCGGGGGGTCGGCGGCGGTGAGGGGGATCTAGGAGGGGGGATAGCGATCGAGATGGAGGGGGATCTGGCGCGGGGGGCGAGGGGGAAAGGGATAGAGGGGGGAAGGTTAGCAATGGCGCACCTCCTAGGGGTGCACCATAAGTACATCCATAGCAATGGCGCACCACCGAGGGGTGCGCCATAAGTAACTTTTTTATTATTATTTTTAGTTGCGTCTAATAATTTTTTAGAAAATGACAATCAAATTTGAAAACATTTATGAATGTGAAAAAATATCATCAAATTTGAAAAAATATTCATGAATTCAAAAAGTGCCCATGAAATTTAAAAATATTCATGAGTTCAAAAAATATTAACAAATTCAATACTTTTTGTGAGTTAGAAATTCAATACCATAATAAACATAAATAAATATTCATGAGGACACTAGAACAGAAGAAATATCATTTCAAAATGTCGAAATACAATCGAGAAATGAAGACTACGATTTAAATACAATCGACCTTAGCTAGCTATCTTTTCACAATCTTCTTGCCCTTCTTTTTCGCAAATGGAGTTCTTCTGTTGAATGGACGTCCTTTAGGTAGGGTGGTCCTGCTTCTTCTTGTGGTGTATGGCACTTCATCGTCGTCGTCATGTTCCATCTTCGGGTCGCCGTACTTGTCGAAGTCTTGCTCATTGGCGACTCCATCCATTCCGATGATCTTCCTTTTGCCTCTCCTCACGACAACACGACTAGGCTTTGACGGGTCGGTAATGAAGAAGCATTGGTCCACTTGGGAAGCCAGTACCCATGGCTCATTTTTCACGGTGACGTTTGCGCCCGCGGTCTTGGATTTGGCTTCGGGTATAACCATGGTGGTGAAATACCGGTCTTCTTTTAGGACGCTCTTGGCCCATCAGACACGGAACATCGGGACCTTCTCTCCAGCATAGCTCAGCTCCCAGATCTCCTCGATCCTTCCGTAGTATCTGTCCTTGTCGTTACCGGTGTAGGATTCCATCTTTACCCTGGAGTTCTGATAACCATCGCTCTTCATGTCCTTGTCCTCGGTGTAGAATGTGTAGTCGTTGATATCGTACGCCTCATAGGTCATCAGGTTGTGCTCGGCGCCCTGTGACAAGGCGAATATGAGTTTTTCTTCCGCGGAAGAATCCTCATGTAAAGGGTACGACAGAAGCTTCTCCTTGAACCAACGCGTGAAACATGAGTTGTGCTCTTTGATTATATCTCCGTCCGTCCACTGTTGGCCTCGGTCATTGTACGTCTTCTCAATAAAGGTTTTGTGCTCTACCACCCAAGGATCGACCATGTCTATGTGTTGTAGCGCGACTAGGTTTGCTCTTTCAAAGTCGGCGAGTCGACCCTCGAAGTCGACATGCATTTCGCGGCGACCATCGCAGTGACCCCATCCAGCGAGCCTGCCGAGGTGCCTGTTGACGGGCAGACCAACGGGGTTCTCGATGCCTAGATAATTCATGCAGTAGGAGATGCACTCTTCGGTCAGAAAGCCCCTGGCTATGCTTCCCTCTGGACGTGACATGTTGCGAACGTATCCTTTGATGACACCATTCATCCTTTCGAACGGCATCATGCTGTGCAGGAACGTCGGCCCGAGTTGGATGATATCCTCCACGATATGGACCAGCAGATGCACCATAACATCAAAGAATGCGGGCGGGAAGTACATCTCAAGCTCGCATAGTATCACCACGATCTCTTCCTGTAGCCTTCTGAGTTGCCTCACGCCAACCGACTTCCGAGAGATGACGTCGAAAAATTTGCATAGGCCAAATAGCATTTCACGGACGTGCGCGTCCATGATCCCACGGATTGCAACTGGAAGTATCAGCGTCATCAGCACGTGACAGTCATGAGACTTCATCCCGCTGAACTTCTGCTTCGCTGAGTCTAGGTATCTGCTTATCTTCCCCGCGTAACCATAAGGAAGTTTTACTCCTACGAGGCAGGTGAAAAATTGCTCGATCTCCTCCTGACTTAGAGTGAAGCACGCGGGAGGGCATCCATTTCCGATCTTCTTGGCCTTTTTGCCTTTGCGACGACTTTCCGTGTCCGACGCCTCATCATCATCATCATCATCATTAGCGTGAAGCTCCTCTCTGATGCCCATCGATTTCAAGTCTGCCCTTGCTTTCGGCCCATCTTTGGTCTTCTCTGGCATGTTGAGCAGGGTACCAAGCAGACTCTCACACATGTTCTTCGTGATATGCATGACATCAAGGCTGTGAGGCACACGGAGGATCTTCCAGTACGGCAAGTCCCAGAAAACCGACCTCGTTTTCCATACCTTCAGCAGCGGCTCTGGCGCCTTTCGCTTCTTTCCCGGCGGTGGGCACTCTTTCCAATTTTTCAACAGCTCATCTATTTCCTCGCCGCTCCTCGCACGCGGGCGTCTTTGGGGTTCGGTTTCACCATCGAACTGGTCCTTGCGTTTTCTCCATGAGTCATCGTCGCGAAGCCACCTTCGATGTCCCATGAACACGGTTTTTGAAGACTCGGGATCTCTATCTAGCTGGCGATACGTTGTGTCATCCATGCACCTGACGCATGCACGAAATCCGTGGACCACCTGCCCCGCGACATATCCGTAACCGAGATAGTCTTGCACCGTCGTGAGCAGTGCGGCACTCATAGGGAAATATTCTTTCTCTGCGGCATCCCACGTATTGGCTGGCGTTTTCCACAGCGTGTCTAGCTCCTCTTTCAGCAGCCCCAGATACAGATTGATGTCATTCCCTGGTTGTTTCGGCCCTTCAATTAGCATACTCATGTGAATGTACTTCCTCTTCATGCACTTCCAGGGGGGAAGGTTGTACATCCACACAAACACAGGCCAGGTGCTATGTGTGCTTCTCTGGCTGCCAAACGGATTGACTCCATCGGTGCTCGCGCCCAGCACGATGTTCCTTGGATCGTCCCCAAATTCTGGGTGTTCGAAGTTCAACGCTTGCCACTGGCTCGCATCCTTAGGGTGACTCAGCATCTTGTCTTTTTTATTTATCTCCGGATCATTTCCGTCATCTTCTCGCTTCTTCTCCTCCCTATCCGCGTGCCAACGCAGGAGCTTTGCTACCTTAGGGTCCGCTAAATACCGCTGCAGACGAGGAGTGATCGGAAAGTACCACACCACTTTTCGAGGAGCTTTCTTCCTCTTCTTGTATCGAGTGACGCCGCACACCGAACATATGGTAGACTCCGCGTGCTCGTCCTGATAAATGATGCAATCGTTCATGCACACATGGTATTTCACGTGCGGTAAATCCAGAGGACACACGATTTTCTTCGCCTCCTCGAAACTGGTCGGGCACTTGTTCCCCTTGGGAAGACATTCGTGCCAGAATGGCATGTTCTCGTCGAAGCATGCGTCGGTCATTTTGTGTTTTACCTTCATCTCCAGAGCCATGAGCGTTACTTTCAGGCGGGTATCCTCGGGCCTGCATCCTTCATACAATGGAGTAACCGCGTCTATCTCTAGTTGATCCAGCTTGGCTTTCTCTCGGGCGGCAGCTCTTGCGTTATCCGTCTGCTTGAGAAGCAGCTCTTGAATATGAGGGTCCTGCACCCAGCCCATCGATGGTCCATCGTCGTCTGCTCCGGCATCTTCATCTTCATGATCATGCCCTTCGTCTTGATCTTCCTCATCATCATGTCTGGCATCTTCTACATGATGACTATGTACTGCATCACCGTCGTGATCATGTCCTGGAGATTCTTCGTCTTCTCGCCCGCCCTCGCCGCCGCGGTTGTCTTGCTGCCCTTCCTCATTTCTTGCCCGGCCCCCATGGACTACTTCATAGTCATCTTCATCACCTTGCCACCGATAGCCATCCATGAAACCACGCAAGAGCAGGTGGTCCCGCACCTGTCCGGAATCCGGGTCCGTAATAAGGCTCTTCAGCTTACATCTTCGACACGGACATCTTATCTCCGTCTCGTTCTTTTGAAGCATCTCGGCCTTCGCGGAGCACAAAAACCTATTCACGATGCCTTCGGTCATCATGCGGACCATGGTCGCCTGCGGGGTAGAGCAAAACGATATTTTATAACCAAGAAAAAATTTGGCATGACTTTGCCTAAAAATAGGACCAAAAAGAATGCATAGTGCCAAATTCTCGCCGAAACGGAAATGAATCAACATTCCGGCAAAATATTGGCAACTATCGCATTTCAAATACCGGTACCTGCAAACACAAACATATGCAACACCACAAACATATGCAACACCACAAACATACGTAGATCTAGGCCATAAAAAGTGCATGTGCACGTTGTTGGAGGGAGAAAAAAGTAGATCTACAACATAAAGAAAGTTTTCCCCTTACTTACCTATCAAAAAAAGGTAATTTAACCACTTAATTTTGGTGAATCTATGGTGCAAATGAGGTGAGGAGGAGGAGGCAGCCGAGACAAGCTTGGAGGAGGAGGTGGAGAGAATGAAGTGGGGAAAGTGAGTGTGGTAGGTGGCTGTCCAAAATATCTAGCTGCTCTCAGGTTACCAATGGCGCACCACCTAATAATGCGCCATTAGTAACCCTGGTTACTAATGGCGCACCTGTTACGTGGTGCGCCATTACTAGTTTTGCAAAACAAAAATTATAATTGTTAGTAGTGGCGCACCGTGGTTGTGGTGCGCCATTACTAGTTTGAACTAGTAATGGCGCACTTTACCCTGGTGCGCCATTACTAGTTTTGAAAAAAAAAGTAAAAAAAAATTGTTAGTACTGGCGCACTGTGCCTTGGTGCGCCATTAATAGTTTCGGAAAAAAAAACAATTTGGTAGTAATGGCGCACCGTGTGTGTGGTGCGCCATTAGTAATGAGAACACTAATGGCGCACCTGTATCTGGTGCGCCACTGCTATATAGCAGTGGCGCACCACATACATGGTGCGCCATTAATGTCCATATTAGCTATAGCCCTTTTCCTAGTAGTGGAATGTAGGTTTTAGAATGTAGGTTTTGAACAGAATAATTTTTTAGGTCATTTGAGTAAATGTAGTTTATTTTGAACAGAAATTTTTAGTAAGAAAAATTAGTTATGCTTCTTAACCAAATGAAATGTTCAGGTTATAAGATATATTAAAATGTTTTTGTCAATATTGAACCATTGAAATGCAATGAGCACCAGTTTGAATGCTCCTGTGCGAATGCTTGTGATAATTGATCCGGATAGATTTTCAAGTTTAAAAATTGTTGTATGTGTATGGACATATTTGTATCGCAGGTAAAATCCGAGTGGCCTATGTTTTGCCGGAGTGTTGATTCATTTCCGTTCCGGCAAAATTCAGGCGTTTGATATGTCCTATTTTACCGAAGGTTATGCCTTTTTTGTGTGAATTTTAGCATGACTTGTGCTAGAATATGTAGGAAATATCCAGGTTGACTTTAAGTCTGTCGGGGCTCCATGCATGACATTCAAAAAATCAGTGAGGGAGAAAGTCTCCACCATATATGAGAGAAGAAGAATGCCGACTGTTGTCGTGGGGGTCGTTTCTCCTTCTTCTCCTTGTGCTAGACCTTTGTTATGTACTAGGGGAAGGAGGAGTAACAACCATCACAGACGGTCAAAAAATCAGTGAGGGAGTGTGTCCACCATATATGAGAGAGGACAAAGAATCTCGGCTGTTGTCGTGGGGGTCGCTTCTCCTTCATTCCCATGTGCTAGACATTTTTGTATAATGCACTCGGGAACAAAGGGAGGAGGTACCATCACCAATGGTCGAAATAACTGTGAGGGAGTGTCCACCATATACACCACAAGAAAAGACTCGACAAACCAACAGTCAACCCATGATGAATAATAATGATCTAATTTAGTTTTTATACTAAATATACTGAATTTTAAAAGTTTAATCTTTGAATTATGCACATAGGAAATGTCTGACGACAACAATAGGATCCATGAGTGTGACTACTACGGCGACGACCAGGGTCTGTGCGACAGGCCTCACCTACAAGACGGTCGGCGCTTCAGTATTAAGCTGGATGAGACCTTCGATGTTGAAACGGTACGCAACGACGATAAGTCTTTTTTTGTAATTAAGCATGACTTCTGCTTCTTCAACGTGAAATTTCCGTCTTTTACAATTCGACTAGTGCATCCCCTGCCATGCAAGATGTTATGTCTTGGAGAAGCTGGATTTCAAAGATCATGAGACTATGGAGACAAAGAGAGTTCACCTCAGGACCCATCATGGTTATGCTTTTGCCGCAAAGCTATACAATGCGGAGAACTACTCCCATTTTGGTTGCTCGAATTGGGAAGCACTATGCAAGGCGTATGGTTTTCAGGAGGGTATGCTTATCACCTTCGATCTTTAGGTCGATGTTTAGGTCGATGTTGATACGCTTCCACTTCTACCTCTATGTGAGTTTCTCAAACATATTTATTAAGTAATTTATATGGTTTATTTAAAAATAGTTAACATCTTATTTCCATTCTTCAAAACATGTACGGAGAGCAGTAGACAAAACCTACTACAGTTTTGGGTCTGAGCTTACTTGCGTGGAGATAAATCATTTTGTTTCATGGATTAATGATGTTGAGACTTTTAAGATGAATTATGATATCCCTCCAAGCTATTATCAATACGTGCCACTAGTCCACGTGTTGAACTACCATAACATCCATCGAGATATCATGGTAAGATTTTTCCTATTATGTCACCATTGCATTTTTTGCATATACTCTTCTTAAGCTAAACTACATTTTGCTAATTAAGTATGTTATTATGATGTTCTTCAACAGAAACTCCCAACGGATTGTATACCTAGTCTTATGCAAATGATAGGTGACATGAGAATTGTTAGCTTACGACCAAGTTGGCCTACGATTCACCGCAATGCATACACAATTCATCGAACAAATGTCATCCTCACAATCAAAGACTGGAGAAAAGTTCTGAAAGATCGCAGAGAACTACTTGGGGGCAACATCAAGCGCAACCCACAAATGGGAGACAGGTTCATCTGTATTCTCCATAATGGAGATTTAGGGGTTTACCTGTTTTATGCTATTTTACCTTCGAGAGAGTAGCAGGTCTTAGGTACTTATGTGCTACATTGTGCTAGAATGATGAGCTAGTTCTCATATGACTATGATGATGATTTGTTATCATGATCATGATGAGTTATGTGCTACATTGTGCTAGAATGATGAGCTAGTTCCTATATGATTATGATGATGAGTGGTTATTATAATGATGATGATGATGATGTATGTGTTCTTATATGAATATGATGATGAGTTATTATGATCATGTTGAGTTATTATATCATTAGGTGGAAGAAACACGAATTAGAATCATGTGACCAAAAGTTGGATTAGTCGTCCTACTAATCCAACTTTTGGTCACATGAACCTAATCCATGTTTCTTCCACCTAACGATATAATAACTCAACATGATCATAATGGTATAACAATCGCTTAATTGCTAATATATCAACATTTCTATAACGATGTACAAATACAAAGAAAATATGCAGCAATTTTTTTCCAGAAACTAATAGCAGTAATGTGGGGTTTGACTTTAGCAGCAGTGAGCAGTTACCAGCAGCGCGTTTTGCAAACAGGCGCTACTGCTACCTACAGATATCAGTTGCGCATTTCAAAGCGCGCTACTGCTAAAGTTTAGCTGTAGCGCCGTAGCAGTAGCGCGGCACCCCGCACTACTGATAGGACTTAGACCCGCGCTACTGCTAGGCTTTTCCCTAGTAGTGTAGGAAAACCATTATAGGAATAGTATGTTAGTGCTGGGACAGCATTTCTAGAAACCAGTGCCATTTTCTGGCAAAATAGCACCGACGTGGGGAATATGTCATGCATCGACGACATCAACACATTATAGGCGTGGGGTGTGCCGCAAACGTCGGTAGTCCGTGGACCCTAGAATACATAAATAGTAGTTGTGTTGGAACGAACCAATGCCGTTAACATATTAAAAAGTAGTGGCATTCATCTCCGCATCCAACGCCACAAGTTCTTTGTTCGCGCCCCACAAAAATAGTTGCGGCATCCCAAATTTACCGACTGCCAGCTGTGTGAGTGTCTTTACTAGCGTTGGCATATGTATCCGTGTCAGTATTTAATTAAGAGCAGAAATTCACATGCGCGTCACATTCAGCAGCGGCGTTACTGCGTAGAGTTTTCTGGCGTGTGATACATCCATTTTGCATCATGTTTTCCTACTATTATTTATAATGTTTGGGTTAATATTCCACTTCATGAGGCAATTCTAATGATTTCTCTCTCTTATTTTGCAAGTTTCACGTGAAGAGGGAAATTGTCGGCAGCTGGAATTCTGAACCTGAAAAAGCTACAACAGAGATAGGTATTCTCCGGAGCACCAAATGACCTGAAAATTTACGGAGATTTATTTTGGAATTAATAAAAAATACTGAAAGAAGAATCACCAGGACGGTATACCTAGAAGGGGGCCACAAGCTTAGGTGGCGCCCCCTCCTCGGGGAGCGCCATGTGAGCTTGTGGGGCCCCCAACCGGCCTCTGTGGGCCCCCTTCTCCTATATGATGCCATTTGCCCTAGAAAAAAAAATCAGAAGAATACTTTTGGTATGAAGCGGCACCATCTCGAGGTGGAATCTTAGTAGGAGTAGTTTTGCACTCTGGCGCAGGAATACGCCGGGGATACTTCCCTCCGGGGTGGGGAAATCAAAGCCATCGACATCACCAACAATCCTCTCATTATGGGGGGACCAATCTTCATCAACATCTTCACCAGCACCATCTCATCTCAAATCCTAGTTTATCTCTTGTATTCAATTTTTGTCGCAAAACCTCAAATTGGTAGATGTGGTTTATTAGTAGTGTTGATTATATATATCTTGTAGTTGATGTTAGTTGGTTTACTCGGTGGAAGATTATATGTTCGGATCCTTAATCATATACAATAACTCTTTGATCTTGAACAAGAATGTGATTTATGCGTAGTTACGTTTGTTCTTGAGGACATACAAGTAAACATGTGAAGTTGATATTCGTTCAATATTTTGATGATATGTATGTTGTTCTTCCTCTAGTTGTCTCGTGTGAACGTCTACTGCATGACACTTCACCATGTTTGGGCCTAGGGGAAGGCACTGGGGAGTAATAGGTAGATGACGGGTTGCAACAGTGATAGATGCTTAAACTCTAGTTTATGAGTTATTCCGTAAGGGGCTGATTTGGATCCATATATTTCATGCTATGGTTAGATTTATCTTAATTCTTCTTTCATAGTTGCGGATGCTTGCAAGAGGGGGTAATCATAAGATGGATCAATAATGGGAAAGGGCTTATAGTTGAACTCAAATGAGTGGCTGGTACAGTGTGGCACCCACCATAGCTAATTTCAAAAAGTAGTAGTGGTGGTACCAAACAGCACCCGCCACTGGAGATGCTAAAGAAGCGGCGAGCGTAAATACGGCCCGCCACAAGTATGTTCCCACAAGTGTGGCCACGTGCTGAAAGTGATTAGCGGCGGGTTATTATCAGCGCCCGTAACTGCAACTGGAGCTAGGAGTCACGGGCCATGATATGTGTCCAACGTATTTATAATTTTTGATTGTCCCATGCAATTATGTATTATTTTTTGGGACTAACCTATTAACTTAGTGCAAGTGCCAGTTGCTATTTTTGCCTGTTTTTTATGTTCTAGGAAATCAGTACCAGAAGGAGTCCAAATGCCACGAAACTTTTTGACAATTTTATTATTGACAAATGAGACCCTAGAAGCTTTGGGAGGAGTCCAGACGTGAAACAGAGAGATGGCAAGGCACTTGGGCATGCCCAAGTACCTCGTGGGTCACACGGTGCTCCGTCTGACCTAATTACACCTCTATAAATTCTCTGAAATCGGGAAACATATAGAGAGCCACCCAAAAATACTTTTTCTGCTGTCTTAAGTTCCTGTTCTTCGAGATCCCATCTAGAGGCCTTTTCTGGCACCCTGCCAGAGCGGGACTCGATCACAGTGGGCTTCTACATCAACCTTTCTCCCCTTCCAATGATGTGTGAGTAGTTTACCACGGACCTACGGGTCCATAGCTAGTAGCTAGATGGCTTCTTCTCTCTCTTTGATCTTCAATACAATGTTCTCCTCAATGTCCTTGGAGATCTAGTTGATGTGATCTTATTTTGCGGGGTGTTTGTTGGGATCCGATGAATTGTGGGTTTATGATCAGATTATCCATCAATAATATTTGAGTCTATCTTGAATTCTTATATGCATGATTATTATAGATTTGTATTTCTCTCCGATCTATCCATTTGGTTTGGCCAACTGGATTGATTTATCTTGCAATGGGAGAGGTGTTTTGTTATGGATTCAGTCTTTCTGTCATCTATATCCAAGTGACAGAAAGGGACAAGACACATATTTGTATTGTTGCCATTAAGGGGAAAACGACGGGCTTATTCATATTGCTTGGGTTTACTTTGTCTACATCATGGCATCTTGCTTAAGGTGTTACTTTGATCTTTATGAACTTAATACTCTAGATGCATGTTTGATAGCGGTCAATGTGTGTAGTAATAGTAGTAGATGCAGGCAGGAGTCGGTCTACTTGTCTCGGACGTGATGCCTATATACATGATCATTGCCTTGGATATCGTCATATAACATGCGCTTTCTATCAATTGATCAATAGTAATTTGTTTACCAACCATATGCTTTTTGTTCAAGAGAGAAGCCTCTAGTGAAAACTATGGCCCCCGGGTCTATCTTTATCATATATTAAAACCAAAAATACCTTGCTGCAACTTATTTACCGTTCTTTTTTTTATCTATCTACCATTATCAAACTTGATCCTTGCAATTAACCGCTGAGGGGATTGACAACTCCCTAGATCGCATTGGGTGCAAGTATTTGTTCTTTTGAGTTTAGGTGCTATTCACGAGGTCTTGCATGGTTCTTCTAGTGGATTGATAACCTTGGTTCCTAACTGAGGGAAATACTTATCTCTACTATACTGCATCATCCTCTCCTCTTCGAGGAAATCCCAACGTGGCTCACAAGTAGTAGCCCATTCTGCCGCCCACCACAAGAACATATATTTTATTTATTCGCAAGTTAGAACTGGCGGGTTGTAAGTGCTGCCCGCAACAGTAACTTTAACCACAAAAATTGCAACTCGGTTGTACCTAATTATCTATTTCTAGTACCCATTGTTGCTATTTGGCATGGCGGGCATTTGCTAGTACCCTCCGTTGTTACTGCCGATCACATACCCCAAAACGTATCTGTATCGAAACTAAACTTGTGTCCTCCTCCGTCGTGGCCCGTGCCCACCCTACGACGCTGGCGTCCTCCACCGGACCCCCGCCACTGCCGTACTCTACTGCACCCGCCCCTCGTCGTAGCAGCCCTCGTCTGCCAGGATCCCTGTCCTTCGTCGCGGCCCGTCCCCCTCGCCGCGACAGCCCTCATCCACCGGGGTCCCCGTCCTCCATTGCTGTCCGTCCCCCTCGTCGTGGCTTCCCCTACTCCATGGGGTTCCTGTCCTCCGTCGCAGCCCGCCCTCCTCGCCGCGGCTTCCCATCATCCGCGGGGTCCCCATCCTCCCTCACAGCCCCCTTGCCGCGGCCATCTTCGTCAGCCGAGGTCGCCCTGATCCATCTCGTCCTCGTCCCCCAGCCTCCTCATCCACAACGTCCTCCCTCCTTCATGCTCCGCGAATGTAATGGCCTCCGCCAGTAGCGAGAGGCTGACACCGCCGCCGGCAGCTAACTCCTCCTCAGCCAAGGCCATCGATCCCTCGTCCGCCTCACGCTCAAGCAGTGTGCAGCTATTTAAATTTGATTCATGTTAGATTTTAGATTAATATTTGTGTTTATATGCACGTGAATGTACATTGCAGATGACACGCCAAAAGATATAGATTGTAGATGAATTGATTATTAGGACTTCAAAGGAGTGTCTAAAATATCATGAAACGTTGATTAATTTCCATTTCGCAAACTCAATGTTTCCAGTTTTTAGCATAAGTCATGCCCACATTTTTTGTCCATACATAATATATATTATTAGTTGATGTAGAACACATACTCTAAAAAGAAATATGAATCATTGTAATACACACTCTAAAAAATTATATAATTAATTGTAATACTTAGTTAAAAAAGAACCTATTCTAAAAAATATATAAATCATTGTAATACATAGTTAAAAAATAAATTATTCTAAAAACAATCTAAAAAATAATGGTCCTGTTCTTCATCTTCTGAATTGGAATCTTCATCAGAACTTAATATTTGACTTCCAAATGGTGTAATAGCTTTGAATCTCAATGTCACTTCTTGCCTATTGTTTCTAGGAATAACAAGTATTACTACCCACACGTCAACATATATCTCATGTAGACTTATTAAATTACTCCATGCAGGACCGTTAATTTCCAGACGGCCATCTCTATTAATATGATAATTAACTTCTATTGATTGGTGTGTTTGTCGGCTCATTTCCAGTAAAAGTGAACCATATTCTTGTAGACTAAGGCACCCAACTATTGACCTATGTACTACATGCTTTAAAAAGTATAAATTTTATTAAAATGTGACGTGATGAGATTGCATTTTACATATTGTATTTTACTTACCAAATGATTATCATATCAGTTGGTAGTTGTAAAGCAATGAACCTGCGCAGGATAGTCCTCATATGTCTTTAATAAAGTGTGCATGTTGATTAAACTCATTGCTGTATGCAATAGGTCTTTCTCCTTCGTCGAATACGTCAGCTTAATGAATTTTAAAAATTGAACAATTGTTAATTATAAAAAATTAGTACTAAAGAAACTATTAATATTAAACAATAAGTACTTACTAATTAAAGCCATTGGTTCACCATTTGGATGTATTGGGGACACATACATCAAAAAATCTCTGCAGTTGTAGCGAAAATGTATCATGTTTCGTCTTCTTATATCGTAGTTGTAGCGAAAGTAATCCCATCGAATGACCTCTGTACAAATTCTATCTCCATTATCTCTCGCACACATATTGTAGCTAGATCCGTGAGAAGTCTTGGCTGTGAAATATCGTTGCTTGGTGTAGTACCTAAATTGCGTAACGCCTCGACAAGGTACATTCTATACATAATTAGTGTACGTAGTAAGTTACTCCTCTATTTGATATATAATACAGTTACATATCACATTACAAACCAAAAAATATTGACTCACAATCCCTTAACGATGACTGTTTGGAACTATTGCCCAGAATTGTGGTACTTGTTCATGATCTAAGGTGCACAGTATTACGCTCATACCACAAATGTCGCAGACATTAGCCATTTGAAACTGAAATAGTTACATTCTATTGTCTTAGAACACATCGAATATTAGTTTAGTACATAAAAAATATAAAGTAAATATGTTACCTTGGATTACTCGTGAATTTTTCTTGATAGAAGGCAAGCAACCAATCTGTGTGATACAATCTTACCTCTCACTATGCGCAGCTTTGTTGCCTCTATTTATAGTTGGGCCTATATGATTATGTGTGGTTCTAACAAAAATTGATTGTGTGGTTTACCATTTATTTAGCATATAGAAGTCTCGGCAATGAACGAAGCATGCATGCCCCTGGTGTGGCGACAGTAAGCTACGTGCTATTTATAGTGAGAATGTTTGCGGCAATTAGTTCCTATATTTATAGTGATAATGTTTGCGGCTAAATTTTTTGTGGTTTAACATATATTAAATAAAAATGGATTATGTGGTTTAGCATATATTAACTAAAAATGGTAGGCAATGAACAAAGCATGCCCCTAGTGTGGCGACACGAGGCTAGATGCATGTCACAAGATTGAGGTCACTTGCAAAGAACTTTGTGTAGATCTTCACGACGACTTTTAAGTGGGCGGTATGTTACATTCAATCTGTGTTATAAATTGTCATTTCATAATGTAGAGCTCACAATTGTCTAATATCTTTTTTCTTTTTATCATGCTCAGCGTATTGCTACTTGTGAGCTGCGATGGGATTTCCTCGAAGAGGAGAGGATGATGTAGTACACTTGATATAATTATTTCCCTCGGTTAAGAACTAAGGTTATCAATCCAGTAGAAGAACCACGCAAGACCTCATGAACAACACCTGCACACAAATGATGAAATACTTGTACCCAACGCGATCAAGGGGTTTGTCAATCCCCTCGGAGGTTAATTGCAAGGATCAAGTCTGATAATGGTAGACAGATAAACAAAAACATAAAATGAAAGAACGGTAAATAAATTACCCCAAGGTATTTTTGGATTTTAGATATGATAAAGATAGACAGTGGCCATAGTTTTCACTAGAGGCTTCTCTCTCGAACAAAAAGCATACGGTGGGTAAGCAAATTACTGTTGGGCAATTTATAGAAAAGCGCATAGTTATGACAATATCCAAGGCAATGGTCATGTATATAGGCATCATGTCGGAGACAAGTAGACCGAATCCTGCCTGCATCTACTACTATTACACCAGACATCGACCGCTATCCAACATGTATCTAGAGTATTAGGTTCGTAACGGGCGGAGTAACGCCTTAAGCAAGATGACATGATGTAGACAAAGTAAACTTCATCAATATGAATAAACCTCGTTGTTTTCCCCTTAATGGCAACAATACAAATACGTGTCTTGTCCCTTTCTGTCACTGGGATATAGATCACTGCAAGATTGAACCCTTTACAAAGCACATCTCCCATTGCAAGATAAATCAATCAAGTTGGCCAAACCAAACGGATAGATCGCAGAGAAATACAAAGCTATAACGATCATGCATATAAGAATTCAGAAAAGAATCAAATAATATTCATGGATAATATGATCATAAACCCACAATTCATCGGATCACAACAAACACACCACAAAAAGAAGATCACATCGAATAGATCTCCAAGAACATCGAGGAGAACATTGTATAGAAGATCGAAGAGAGAGAAGAAGCCATCTAGCTACTAGCTATGGACCCATTGGTCTGTGGTAAACTACCCACACATCATCGGAACGGCAGCAAGGTTGAAGTAGAAGCCCTCCGCGATCAATTCCCCCTCCGGCAGGGTGCTGAAAAAGGCCTCCAGATGGGATCTCAAAGAACGGGAACTTGCGGTGGCAAAAAAGTATTTAGAGTAGGCTCTCAGGCATATGGGGAATATTTGGGAATTTATAAAGGCAGAGTTAGGTCAAGATGTGCCATGAGGGCCCACAAGCCTGGGAGGCGCACCCACCCCCCTAGGGCGCGCCTCCTGAGCTTGTCGCTCCCTCATGGCCCATTAGGTCTTCTCCCAAACCTTGTAGGGTCCCTTCTGGTCTAGAAAAATTGATCCAAAGTTTTTTCTTTGTATGCACTCCATTTGATATGGATTTCCTGAAAAGCCAAAAACAAGAAAAAAATAGCTACTGCACTAAGAACTAAGTTAATAGGTTAGTCCCACAAAATGATATAATATTGCATATAAAATATCCAAGATTTATACTGTAATAGCATGGAACAATAAAAAATTATAGATACGCCAGAGACGTATCAACTATCCCCAAGCTTAATTCTTGCTCCTCCTCGAGTAGGTAAATGATAAAAACAGAATTTTGATGTGGAATGCTACCTAACATGTTGATCATGTAATCTTTCTTTTATGGCATGAATATTTTGATCTGAATGATTCAAAGCAATAGTCTATAGTTTGACATAAAAACAATAATACTAAGGCATACCAACAAACAATCATGTCTTTTAAAATAAATATGCTAAAGAACGCTATCCCTACAAAATCATATGGCGTTGTCATGCTCCATCTTCTTAACACAAAGTATAAATAATGCACTACCCCGGTGTCAACCAAGCAATTGGTTCATACTTTTTAACGCGCTTCAGCTTTTTCAACCCCCACGCAATACATGAGCACAAGCCATGGATACAGCACTATGGGTGGAATATAATGCGGTGGTAGAGATCATATGGAGAAGACAAAAAAAGGACAAAGTCTCACATTTACACGGCTAATCAGCGGGCTATGGAGATGCCCATCAATTGATGTCAATGAAAGGAATAGGGATTGCCATGAAACGGATGCACTAAGAGCTATAAGTGTATGAAAGCTCAAAATAAAAACTAAGTGGTGTGCATCCAACTTGCTTGCTCTAGAAGACCTCGAGCATTTGAGGAAGCCCATCATTGGAATATACAAGCCAAGTTCTATAATCAAAAATTTCCACTAGTTATATGAAAGTGACTACATATGAGACTTTCTTTATGAAAAAGATGGTGCTAGTTTGAAGCACAAGTGTGAAAAAGATAGTAACATTGCGCCTTCTCTCTTTTTCTCTTATTATTTTTTGGAATCCTTTTGGCCCCTTTTTTGGGATCTTTTTGGCCTCTTTTATTTATTTCCTCACTTGGGACAATGCTCTAATAATGAATAATGATGATCATCACACTTCTATTTACATACAACCCAAAATTACAACTCGATTCTAGAACAAAATATGACTCTACACTGGTACAGCGAGGTGCTATACAAACGGTTTTTAACCTCTTTCTGCGACGGCGTTCTGAACCGTCGCCTAGTGAGTGATTGCGATAGGGGGGTCCTTCCCACACTACTCAGAAATCGTCGGGGATATGCCCTCCTAGCACACACGCTCGGCAAAATGAGGTTGTGTGCGACCGGCGAGCGATTAAATACGGTTATATGTACCATAGTGCTAAAAATACAATTATATAGGCGAAATTGTTTCCGGTCGTAAGTACATCCCACACAGTCAGTCCCCGCTAAGCGTTTCCGTTCGTATATACATCCCACACAGTCGCTCCAAGGAAAACGTTTTCGTTCGCAGGTACATCACACACAATTTTCTCCGTTAAATCGTTTGTGATAGCGTTGCCATTGCACACGATATTAACAATTTTATCGTTTGTATTATTGAATGCATCACACACGGTGCGTAGAAGAAACTGTGTGGCAAAGGCTGTCCATGACACACAGTTTTTATGTGGTAAACGTTTGCGCAAGATGGCCTAACGCAAACAATTTTCAAGAGGATGTTGTGTGTGATTGTTCATTGATCCAACACAGTTTATTCCTAGAAACTGTGTGCATTGCCTGAGGTCATCGCCCACGGTGTTTTCTCAATAACCGTTTGCAATAGAAAAACCCAATTAGCAGGCTAATTGGCCATTAGCAGGCTAATTGTCCTATTATTAATAATCTATTTATTAATCTAGTTGACATTCATATTAAGCACATAATATATTTCATTTCCATATTAAGGAAGCAGGATTTCATAATTGAAATACATCAAAGTACAACATCATATAGCTTCATCACTCAGCTACCCCATTACACAACTGCACCAGCACCAAGTTTCACATGCAACATCTAGAACCTTTCGAAATTAGCATCATAGACAGTACATAGACAGATGCATCTCATCTGGAAAACTGCTGAAGCGGAAGGCGAATATTGAGCCTTCATTGATGTTGAAGGTCTTTGCAACTTTAGGCCAGTGCCTGTGGATGATTGACCGTCCATCCTTCGTCCTCTTCAGGAACACTTCAATATTGAACCTGGGTGTTGTATGAAAACATTTCTCGACTCCTGACAATAGAGGTGGTTTGAGAGGTAATCATCAGTGAACTGTTTTGGAAAGGCCTGAAAACAAGGATGTGCATAAATATCTTCTCTATATTGGAAATGGGGCAAATGAATAAAAAAAGGCAAGGTATAATAGTTAGTACCATCTTGTAGTGAACTGATGTCTTCTTCATTATGCAGACAAAGATCTTGTTATTTTTTGTCACTAATTTCTTTATCCTAACAATCTTTCTGAATTTCTTGACATGATTGATATTCATGGACAACTCATTTCCCCATATGCAAAAAGGGTCGAACAATGGGTCAAAACCTCTGACAGCAGGACCTACATATGCAAGACCAAATTGTTAAAAACCAAAATATTAGAATGGTTCCTGCAATTGCACAATAATGTGCTATTAGACAACGGACCATGCATGTGCTAACCTCGATTGTAAACCTCGGTGCTTCCCATTGTTTCCCTGCAACACATATAAGGTAGTTAGTCATCAGGTTAAGTGAGGGTTCGCATGCTATTAGTAAAATATGTTGATGAAAAATAAGCACATTGCAGATTCATCAGATTAATTCAAGCCACATGGAAAACCCATTTATCTAAACCAAGCATGATTAAGAACTAGGAAATATAGGACTCGTATATGTTTCTCATGTATTAAGTGCAGCCAAATTCGATTTATTCCTCACATGCACAATAATACAAAATTCTACCCACGATAATTGGACATCGCATTGCAGAATTGAACAAAGCAGTGAACTAAACACCACAACAAATGAACCAAACATTAACTAAGCACCACATTGCACAATATAACATACTCCTAATAGAAGATCGGACAGTTAACCAAACCAAGCATGCTGAACAACATGAAAATATAGCAATTGTATTTGTTTCTCATGTATTTAGTACAGCCAAATTCAATTTATTCCTCACATGGTATACAATAACATAATTAACTTTGGACAACAGGCATTCGTATTTTATTAGTTAAATCCTACTTATAAACTAGGACGGGGTATAGTAGGTAATTAAATTGCAAACATTTTTTTATTAACCGTATGTGTACGTGGCCTTTCATCCTCCTCTCGCATGTCTTGTTACCCCGCTGTCGCAGACGGCTTACAGCGCAAGCTTGCGGAGTGCACGGGGGCGTTCTTTTGGCCAAACGGTGGCTCGAAGTGGCGCCAGTGAATCGTCGGTAAGCCCGTTCCCGCGCAACTCGCAGGATCCCGCGCAAGCTTCCCGCCGACTCGGGTGAAATCCCCCAAATCCCAATACTTACCGGCCTGCTATATAAACCCTCACGGTCGGCGAGTCATGCGTCGCATTTCCCCTCCCTCCCTGTAGCTTATCTGTCGCTTCTCCCACAATCGCCAATGGCACCGGTCGTCGTCGTCGCTCAGCCACTCCACCGCTCATCAGAGGACAGCTCACCTGGGAGGCATACACCGCGGCGGCGGCGCAGTCCCCGGCATAGTGTAGTGCGCATGGCGTCCCTGTTGGATGTGCGCGGACACCCACCACACGCTCCGCCGCCGCTGCCAGTCGGCAGCTGTTGCCGGCCACCGTTGCGCCCACACCACCGTCGAAAGCCAGGGACATCGCCCGCTCTGCCCACCATGGCCTGAAGGTGGGAGGTGGCCGTCGTGGCCGCCACACCACCGTGGCCATCACCCGCTCCGCCACGCGGCCCGAAGGCAGGAGGTGGTGGTCGTGGCCGCCACCACACCATCGTCGGACGCCGGGAAGCAGTCGACCGGGGATCACAAGCTCCGCCCACCACGCCGAAGGTGGGAGGCGGATGGAGGTGGAGGCCCGCACGTGCGTCAGCGACCTTGCGCGCTACACCGAGTTCCTGCGGGAGGAGGAGGAGCGCCCCGTCAAGCACGCAAAGAGCCTTACCGTCGCCGTGGCCGCGGACACGCCCCCCAGAGGCGAGGAATCAGGAGATCTATGAGGAGAACCACCGCTTCGAGAGGGGTCATCTAGAGCGGCAAGAGGGCGTTCGAGGTGAGCGTTGCTGAAGGTGCAGCAACGGCGGCCCGTATTGCAGTTGTCCAGCTCATCGGTAGGCTCCTCCTCCTTGCCTCTTACTGAGCGCGCTAGGTAGAGGAGAGGCTGCCGAAATTAGTACAAAGCCCCCTCATAGTAGTAGTAGTATTTAGGGGCTATTTTGTTCAGTTCATCTGACTATAGATGTGGTGGAACTGTACAACGTACTTAAAATGAGTTAGTATATATAGGTGAACTAGCTATTCAGTACGTGGTTGGCAACAATTGGGAAAAGTTTGGTCGGTTCAGCTGTTGAGTTAACTGTTGTGTAAAGAACAACTGTTAATCTATGAATGAAATCTATGCTTAATTATGAATTTTAGTTGCAAAAAATTAGATAGTGCTAGTGATTTTTAGCTGCATATTTTGACAAATCGCAGTGTGTTACAAGGTTGACAAATGGCAATGTTACTAGATCAACAAATGTCAATCTTTCCAGTTTGACAAATGGCAATATACCCAATATGACAGATGCAAAATCTTACAAATTGTTGTACGTGGTTGCACAAGGTCATCCAAAACAACCGTTTGCGTGTTGAAGGGATGTACAAATCCTGCTTGGCACATTTTCTCTTGGCTTAGCGCCGAAGTCTGGCTTTGCATACCGTATTCAATCTGAACCGTTTGTGTTGAATAGATGCATATAAATCCCGCACTGCAAATTTCCCTGAATTAGGGGGAGGACCATAGCTCTCACTTTTCATACGGGTGTTCTATCTAAAACGTTTGCGATCAAGAGCTGCATAAATCCTGCTCGGCACATTTTCCTCGGCTTCTGGGGAAGCTGTGATTTGCATACGGGTGTTCTACTAAAATGTTTGCGATGAGTGTTTTATATTAAAAACCATTGACATTTTTTCAAAAGAAATCATTTGATAAGTCTGTACATTAAGAGAGAAAAATGCAGTTCATTCAAACCATATCTTCATTCAGTCACACTACGAATTTATATTCATATGATCAAGATACAGTATTAAACCCCAAAAAAAACTATTCGGTGGTGGCAGAGGCGGCGTGCTGCGCCGGCGTTGTCGTTGTCGTCCTCCGGGACGCTGTTGTTGAAGTCTTCAAGGCAGCACAGAAGTTCTTCACTTGGAAATCAAACATCATGTGTCGGCGATCAACGGACGGGGCGCGGGGGGGAGGACGGCAACTGGCGGCGCTGAGAGGTAGTGTGTCGACGGTGGCATCCATGCCACTGAGGGGGGTGCACGCACGGGCACGGGCGCGGCGGGTGCAGCCAAACGCACGGGGACCAGCTCCGCGGTGGGTGGAGGGGGGCGACGACGGGAGGCACGGGAGAATGTAAGGAGCGCGAGGGGCGGTCGCGAGCGTGGCTCAGCTCGGAGAGGTGTCGGTGCAGCGTCAATGCTACGGGGGATGGTCGCTAAGGTGGGGCGGCGGTGGGTGCGGGGAAGGTGAGCGAGGCGTAGGGCGGGGCGCGGTGGGGGCAGCAACCGCCGCGGCCAGCTCGTTCAGGGCCATGTCCATGAGGCCCCATTCCTCCTTATTTTCTATCTCCTCTGACTCGGAGTCGACTTCACCAAACTTGAAGACTAGGGGAGATGATCCTTCTGCGCATGGCGGGGTGGAGGTCTGCGGGATGGAGGGGAATGGGAGGCGAACAGTAAGGCCGCCCGTATTAAACAGCGGCTCGGGCGCCATTAATGGAGAGGATGCGAGCAAGGCGGGCGGCCATGGAAGTCAAAGGGCTCGTTTCCCAGTGAGCCTGTGCAGCTACAGCTCGCATGCTTCCGATGAGCCTGCGCATTGGAGGACAGCTTGCACGCCTCTCGGTCAGCCTGCGCACCGGACTGCGCTCGCACGCCTCCCGTTTAGTCAAGCAGCTGTCCGCACAGCACCTCCTATAGCCATTAAAACCAAGACCGTGGCGTCACGTGAATGGTTAACAGAACATACATGATTTGAATTATACAAACGTTTGAGGATTAAAGTGGCAGCTATTTTTTCAAAATGCCTTTGTGCTGTTATTCGAGTGCGCCTTCTCTCAAATGGACACGAAAAATACCACAACATGTCGGGTGCCATTCCATGATAGCATGCCAAGTTTCATGAATTTCAGACAAATTTTGGATTTACTGAATTTAAAAACAAAGTATCTCAATGTTTTGCCGGCAATCAACAGTGCCCTACTGTTTGAAATCATTCCCATTTCTTGCATGGGACCTAAGCATGCCACCAAGGACACACATTTCATATGTCAACCCATATTTTCTGCACGGAGCATGTGCATGTAGTTCAAATTGAATTATGTACATAAATGCCTAGAAAAAACCCAGTTAATGTATAAAAATGTCCAAGCGAACCCCGAAAAATGCCAAAAATTGACACAACAATCCTGTCGTTCTATGTTGACACTAGAAATTTTTTGAAAGCAAGAAGAGGCAACGGATATCGTTTCGTCCCAAGGGTGGCACGTTCCCTCCCGAAACCATCAGGCTTATTGTGAGAAGCTCTGGTTGCGGACGGAACCTTATACCCAACCTGCCCCAAATGGGATAATTTTTTACCACAGCATGTTGATGCTGCTCCATGTAGCATGTCAGTTTCATGAACTAGACGAGTTTGGATTTACTAGAATTTAAAAACCAGTATCTCAATGTTTGCGGCCGAGCGATGGTGGCAAGGTGTTTGACATTCATTCTCATTTCTTGCATGGGACCTAAGCATGCAGCCAAGGACACAGATTTGATTTTTCAACAATTTACATGCACTGGAGCATGTGCATGTAGTTCAAATTTGAATATGCACATAAATGCATAGAAAACTGTTATGTAAAAATGTCCAAACGAACCCTGAAAAATTCCTAAAATAAACACAACACTCATGTTGTTCTATGTTGACACTAGAAAAACAAATTGAAATCAAGAAGAGGCAACGAATATCGTTTGTCCAGAAAGGTGAAACGTTCCCTACCGTAAACATGAGGCTCGTTGTGAGAAGCTATATACCCCAACCTGCCCCAAATGGGACAATATTTTTACCACGGCATGTTGATGCTGTTCATGTTAGCATGTCAAGTTTATAAATTTCAGACGCGTTTTCGATTTACTAGAATTTAAAAAAACAGTATCTCAATGTTAGCGGCGAGGAGCGGTGGGCAAGGTGTTTGACATCATTCTCATTTCTGCATGGACTTAAGCATGTAACCAGGACACACATTCCAATTTCAACCCATTTATATGCACTGGGGCATGTGCATGTAGTTCAAATTTGAATTATGCACATGAATGCATAGAAAACCAGTTAATGTATAAAAAGTCCAAGCAAACCCCGAAAAATCCCAAAAATTGACACAACCTCCTGTTGTTCTATGTTGACACGAGGAAAATTTTGAAAGATAAGAAGAGGCAACAGATATCGTTTCGTCCCTCAAGGTGGCACGTTCTCCTACCGAAACCACTCAGGCTTGTTGTGGAGAAGCTCTGGTTTGCGAGAAGCTTATACCCAAACCTGCCCCAAATGGGACATATTTTTTACCACGGCATGTCAATGCCGTTCCATGATATCATGTCAAGTTTCATGAATTTCAGACGAGTTTTCGATTTATTAGAATTTAAAACATGAAATGTACGGTCTAGGCCGAGCGACGAGTGTCAAGGTGCTTGACATTCATTCTCATTTCTGCATGTGACCTAAGCTTGCTACCAAGGACAAACATTTGATTTTGCAACCCGTTTTTATGGACTGGAGCATGTGCATAGTTCAAATTTGATTTATGCACATAAATGCCTAGAAAACTCAGTTAATGTATAAAAATGTCCAAACGATCCCCGAAAAAATCCAAATTTAACATGACACTTCTGTTGTTCTATGTTGACACCAAGAAAAAAATTGAGAGGAAGAAGAGGCGATGAATATCGTTTTGTCCACAAAGGTGGACACGTTTCCTAACGGACCACGAGGCTTCTTGTGAGAGCTCTGGTTTGTGAGAAGCCTATACCATAACCTGCCCCAAATGGGACAATATTTTTTACCCCAGCATGTTGATGCCATTCCATGATAGCATGCCAAGGTTCATGAATTTCAGACGGGTTTTGGATTTATTAGAATTCAAAAGCAAGTACCTCAACGTTGCTGGAGAGCCACGGTGCCGTGGTGTTGGAAATTCATCCCCATTTCTTGCATGGGACATAAGCATAAAACCATGGACACATATATGATTTTACAACCCATGTGGTGCACCGGAGCAGTGCATGTAGTTTAATTTGAATTGTGCACCTGAAATGGCTAGGAAACCAATTTAAGTAAAAAATGTCCAAACGAACCCTGAATAATTCCATTTTTTTACGACACATATATAGTTGCATGTTCACTGCAGATAAAAGTTCTAGCAATTCAACACACCCTCCATTGCCGCTGTGACCCCATTATGTAATTCAAATTAAGATGAAAATCAAGAAGATCCCACATAGTTTATTATCACCAACCGTGTGAGATGCAGTACAAAATATCTTGGACACTGTCGGTGTATAGTACGCCTATGGCTTACGCAAGAAGGTGTGGTCGGCTACAGCCACAGCCGGCGTGTCAAGCACACTAGCTCGCTCCCAAAATATCATTTCACTGTTCAATCGTCGCCGGTGAAAGATGGGGACGTGGACCCGCGTCGTGAGGGCAACTTCGGCGGCCCACTCGGTTGAGAGCACGGCCCCAGCCGCCATGCGCGTGCAAAAAAGGTGCATGAGCGCGGCCGCAATCTGCGACCGGGCGGCAAGGCAGCCCAAACGGCGTTGTTGCTTCTCAGGTGGCAGGCAGCAACATCTGCCTCGGGAGATAGCAACTGGCAAGAGCGGCACAGCAGCTGTCCATTCTGCAGCAGTGGCCTTAGCTGATGGAGGAAGCCCATGACCATGTCGAGGCCACCACGCCCAGCACATGGCGGTCACCGCACAAATCAATGAAGCTTCTCCGACTACGGTGGTAACCACGGCCGAAGAGTTGGCAATCGCCGAGAGCGTTCGACGGCCGTTCATTCCTCCGCCGCATTACCTTGCCACAATGGAGCCCGTCCAAGCCCAGATCGAGGCCACCATGCCAGCTCGTGGCGGCCTTTTCCAAAGAGATGGCGGACGCGGATGGCAAGATGTTGCCGAGTATGGTGCGATGGGTGCCATGGAGCCCTTTCCCCAGGAGACCGTGGGCGCGAGCTGGACATGGAGGAGGCAGCGGAGTTCGACGAGCACCAGCCGTAGTAGTACTCTTTGTTTTGTTTAATAAGAGCGCCGGTCTTTAATTTGTTAGAGTAATGTTTAGGTCAGCTAGCTCTGTTAATTACTGAACTTGCTCGATTAAGAAGTGTGGGTGTGCTGTAGTCTCTGTGTACCAAATTATGCAATGACGTGGATGACCACTGTAACCAGGGAAATTCGAACCAAAATTTTTGACGTTCAAACTCATCACACACGGGTTAAGCTATCTGAATCGTTTGTGATGTTCACATATCATACACAGTTCTGAATAAGGGACCGTGTCTAATGACACTTTGCGCGCCAGTTTTTCGCTGACGATGAACGATTCAAAAAATGGCTTCCGCGGAAAATCTACCTCCCCGCCCCCTCCCCTAGCAAAAGCCCAATTCCCCTGTTTCCGCCTTCCTTTCCAAGTTGCAACCTCGCTCCTTGCTTGCAGTGCCACCTCCTCGCCGGCGACCCTCATTCACGCTGCTCGGCCTCGTCTCCAGGCAGGTAATCCACACCAGACCCCCATCTCCTCCTCCTTCCACATCCCACATGCCCCGACCGCGGCACGACACCTTCCACCCAAATCACCGACCCCTCCACCAAATAAGCGCCGCCCTAAGCCATGGTGCACGCAGGATAGCCAGGAGCTCAAGGAGCATTTGGCAGCGGAGAAAGCAAACGTGGCCGCACGCGCGGATGAGGTCGCGATGGCTGCCATTCGTGCCGACCCCCAGATCTTGGAGGACCACCTTGTTTGTAGCTACGCCGGTTAAGCATGCTCGGTTTACCCGTTGCGTGTGCTGTCCTGCCTTTCCTTAACAAATTCTAGTGAATTGTGCTATATAATTTTACCATGCAATCTGTTGCTCTAGTGTATATGTTCTATATGTGTGCAGTGTGGTGGTGCTCACTATTACAGTTTGGTTAATTAGTTGTCGTCTTCAGTTAACTGTTTTGTTCAATTATGCAAATGTGATGTTCAATTCTTCAAGCTGCCATTTTGTATTGTCTTCCATGTTAGAAAATAAATCGAATTTATCTTTACAAAATACATGAGCAACGAATACAATTGCTATATTTCCAAGTTGTTAAGGATGCTTGGTTTGGTTAACTGTTGATCTTCTAATATGTTATACATTGTGCGTGGTGCTCAGTTAACGTTTGGTTCATTTGTTGTGATGTCTAGTTAAATGTTTGGTTCAATTCTGCAATGCGATGTTCAATAGTTGTGGGTGCATCTGTTATTGTATACCATTGTGAGAAGTAAATCGAATTTGGCTGTACTAAATACGTGAGAAACAAATACAATTGCTATATTTCCAGTTGTTAAGCATGCTTGTTTGGTTAACTGTCTGATCTTCTATTAGGAGTATGTAT